>CAHIKZ030002722.1:1845000-1927500 GCA_903632075.3 Acanthosepion pharaonis | reverse complement strand
AGTTGTGGCTGTCACACCCTGCTCACAAACCTGCTTTTGACAATTAAAAAATGGTTTTCCATGGGAAAATCTAAAGAAATATTCCAAGTCACAAATATAAAATATATGAGATATTAACATGAATTATTCAGATTAATATCCTCACTTTTGTTGTTTTGGTCACTAAATTTCAGCCAGTAGGTTCTCTGAACTTCCTCAAGTGATTGTTATCTTTGATACTCTTCTCACTTTCTTTGTCACCAAAACAATGGTGACATGGAAATTTACAGATAAAAAATAAAATCTAATGGGATATGATATACACCACCAGATGGCTGGAGAGTTTACTGGTCAAAATATAATGATCCAAATAATAAAAATAAGGATAATAGTCCAAATAATTTTTTTTTTTTTTTTTTTGAGGTGTGGAATTATCATTATTCTAGGCCAGTATACTCAGAGGCATGGTGGCGTAATGGATAGCGGCTCAGATTGAGGAATTGGAGAGCCGAGTTCGAATTCCATTCGAATTGAGTGCATTCACTTAAGTTCTAATACCCCTGGGAAAGGTATGAATCCTCTTCTTCTCCCCCCAGCAATGGATAAATAGCAAGACAGATCGGGTTCTATAGCCTTGGATGGCAACTGGTCTACTGCAGAAAGAAATGGCAACCTACTACAGGAAAAAAATCTGCCTCATCAGTCATGTATCAAAAAATACATGGTTGCCTAAGTGTGTATCACGCATGGAACATAATTGACAGATACTCTGCTTGGTTATTATACTCACAACTTTTCAGCTGTTGTACCATCCAACTTTCTTCAGTTTGTCTTTGTGCTCATATAACATCAATCAGTTACATGCCATATATGATACACACTTGGGCAAACATCTCTCTTTTGATTCATGACCGACTAGGCAGAAGATTTTCTCACAGTAGGTTGCCATTTCTTTCTGCGGTAGACTGATTGCTAACTAAAGCTATAGGACCCAGTCTATCCTACTATTCAACCCATAGCTGAGAGGAGAAGAGATGAATTCATACCTTTCTCAAGGGTATTTGTGTGAAAGTGAATGTAACCAACTCAACTGGAATAAGTTTGAAGAGGGCACCAGTTGACATTGTGTAATCAAAACAACAAAAATGAGGATGCTAGTCAGAAAAATTTACTAAATAGTATTTAATTTCAAGACTTTATAAAATACTAGGAGGGATAGGGTGTACCCTATCAAAACGAATTAGAATGGGATAATGGTTTGACTAATTCTAAGAATAATGAGAATGCTTTAACCAATATAATTCTTAATCGACATCTTAAATATTTTGGCTAGAATTCAGTAAACATCAATTTGATATCAGATGAAAGCTTAAACACCTGTTTTATTTCACTTCATAAAATTCAGTCATTTATTGTTGGTAAGCTTTTGGCTACATCACATTCAAGCACTGGTTCTCGTCCAATCACCAGAGTGAAGTCATACTCAGATGAGGGGAAACAATTCTAGAAAGAAATTAGTGTGGGGTAAAGGTTAAGGAAATAGTCAATTTTCTCCTTATGTAACATTATTGCTGTACAGACTAAAAAGAATGCAGAACTAATCTCCACTTTAACCATTACCATGCTGCAGGTGACAACTGTTTTCGTAGAATTCTTTCCCTTTGCTATTCTAGGTGCATTCTGTCGCCTTGAGACAGGTTTTATAAATAAATACGTGTCAACTGTTATTTTCAGTATTTTAAGCCGGAAATCGCCTACTATTACTTTGGAAGACGGTTAAACTTCAGTTTTCCAATGCTATTTTGAATTCTTCTGGACACTACATGAGGTGTAACATCAATTAAACCCACGTTAATTTTTTTTTTGTAAACAAAAATGACTGCATCAATATCAAATGAAGCCTTTATTCAGGAGTATTTTTAATGTATTTGTTTTTTATTTTGCATTTCAATTTTTTTGTTTTCAACATGCATGCAAAATGTAATGCATTATATCAAAATATTACTCATCCATTCTTTTAATAAAATAAAATCTATAAACACAATACAAAGAAAGTTATAACAATTTTAAAACAGTAGGTGTTCATGTTTTTGCACCCTCAAGAAAAAAATGCAATGGCAGGGGGAAACAATTCTAGAAAGAAATTAGTGTGGGGTAAAGGTTAAGGAAATAGTCACTTTCCTCCTTATGTAACATTATTGTTGTACAGACTAAAAAGAATGCAGAACTAATCTCTCATATATAGACTTATTGTTTATTCATCTTCAGACTTTATCAATATCAGTGGATGAGTAACTTCTGGGGCTTTCTCCAAACATGGATTCTTCTTGTGAAAATTTCAGAGATTCTCTGTTTCTTCCCTCTTAGGTGAAGTGCTTAAAAATCTTCTCATCATCCACTTGTTCCACATGTGCACATCCTAAGCACAGCTGGGTTGTCCACCTGTTTACATGTTGGGAAAGTCTTACATTCGGTAATCTTTACCAAAATGCCACAATATAACAATAACCTAACTAAATTGTAAGAAACATTAAATCTCACCTATAACTTTGGTTTACAGCAACTGTCTATATACTTTCATATAATTAAAATTCCTTTCTGAAAATATTAATGAGATGTTAAATATATCTATGTTTATATGTTTACACCGTCCCCCACATATAAATAATTACATGTAAGCACGAACACAGTTCAACAATATTTAAACATCAGATTTGAGCAAACACAACTCAACAATATTTGAGCAGTAGTTCAGCTCTTTATCAAAACAAATTTCACACCGCAGTGTTTCCAACCTAACTACAATTTTACCATCAATTTCTGCTCGTTTTTTGCTTAAGTATACATTTAACTATTATGATGGTATCAATTGGTAAAGTTTTTACAATTTTTTATTTTTTTATTTTTTTTTTTTTTAAGCATTTCACCCCAAGCAAGGCGAGAAGCCACTAGGACACAAGGGGTTACAGAAAATTTGGAGCAAGATCAGATAGGAGTGATAGAGGAAAGGATGAGGAGAAGGGTAATGAATAGATCAAGGCAACTGGAGATGTCGATTGACATTACACTTGAATAGCTGGAGATTATAGCTCTCAGGGAAACTGGAATAGGGAAGGGAGTTCCACAGGCAAGAGGTGCAAGACATGAAGCTATTGGAGTAGAAGAAACGGCTACATTTAGGAGTTTCGACAGTGAGAGCGGAATGCCACCCTCGTAGGGCGCTTGAACTCATGAAGTCTGGGAACCAGCAAATGCAGCTCCTCAGAGCAAATGCCATGAAAGTATTTGTAAAACAGACAGAGGCGACGGTGTGTCTGTGAGAAAGTGACTGTAGACGAGATGCCAGAGCAGGGCCAATTATATTGCATATCCACCTCTGGAGCCTATCAAGAACCCCGAGGCAAGCAGAAGGGGCTCCAAACCATATATGGCAGCAATACTCCATGCAAGGGCGAATTGTTGATTTGTAGATCTGGAGGATCGATTCCGGGGAGAAAAATTTTCTGGCGCAGCACAGGGAGCCAACTTTCCTTGTGGTGGATGAAGCAATTGACTCAATGTATTTGTTCCATCTCAGATCAGCAGTCAACGTGAGACCAAGCAGCCACATAGAGGTAACTTTTATATCAAATCACCAAACACTACACTAGTGTTTCCTTAATAAACTATCCCTAATGATTAAGTGTCCTTGAATTCCCTAGGAACCAATATTACACTCCTGGTTAAAAAACCACTGTTCTAGATCAACCCACTGATGCACCTAGCATCTCTGGTGTTCTGGCATGACACTGAGTGCAGAGTCTAGTTTGGTCTCATGTGTGGTGAGTCCAGTATGTATTGAGGTCATCAAATTCAACTTATTGACATTAGATTTAGTTCAGACCACTTGCTATTTTCTGACATGAATCATATCCTATACTTATATGTTTTCCAACTTTTTATAAACTTTTGTACACACCCTTTTCTGGCAAGTGACCAACTTTTATAAAGAGCTTTTGAAGAGTACTTTTACAACTGAGCACCAGCCTAACATTGTAATATCAATAAATTCTGTTTCACTGAACAGAATCTGGAATATTATTGACTCTTGCTAAAGTTATAGACAATAAAGATAAATTTGTTCAACTTGATGATTGTACCTTTATCTACAGACTAAAAGAGATACTATTTTACTCTCATAAAAATTATATGATGAGGGAGAAAATATAGAAATGTTTTCTAAGCTTATCAGGTCTGTTGAAATTGCTGAGAATTGTCTCACAGTGCCATTTTAGCAATGGAAGAAGAAAGCAAGAAAAAAGGACTAACCATCAACTGCAAGAAGATAGAAAATATGCTAATCAGCAAGAGAAAAATCTCAAGATGTGAGTTAGAAATTGGCTATATAAACATTAAACAGGTACTGAAGTTTATCTGGGAAGTGTTTTAACCAAAGATGGAAAATGTAACACTAAGATCTGAACATGCATTGGACTACCCAAAGAGGCATTGCAAAAGCTAAGCAAGGTACTGAGAAAGAGAAACATTTTATTAGAAAAAAAAAAAAAAGATTATTTGATTGCTATGTAATATCCATCCTCTTATATGGCAGGCAATGTTGGATAATTTCCCTAAAGCTGATTAAAAAACTAGAGGAAGCAGAAATGTGATTTTACAGAAAGATACCAAAAATTCTACGGACAGAGCAAGTAAGCAACAAGGAAGTCTTAAAGTAAATGGTAATAGAAAGAACACTTATACTCAAAATCAGGAAGAGATAGTCGAAATTCCTTGGACACATAATGATGAAGTAGGGCTTGGAAAACGTGACCCTCAAAGAATATACTGAGGGTATGAGAGATAGGAGATGGCAGTGAGCAACTTACCTGATGAGCTTGCATGAATGGATGCCGTAACAGGGGTGGAACCTTAGCAAAGGAAGAAAAACTGCCACAGAAAATAGAAAGTTGTGGAGAGCCATGATCACCTATATCCTGAAGGTATGTGGCATATAAAAGAAGAAGAAACATTATCTGTGATTCCAAAAACAAACCACTAATGTCCTTTGGGGCAGTAGCATAGTGAATATAGTAGCATAGTTGGCTATAAACATGTTACTGTCATCTAGTGGTCATGAGTTCAATCCTTGGATCAGATAGTGAAACACTAATTCATCAGGAAAAAACAATAACTGGCAACACAGGAACAAAATATCACAATAATCAACAGATATCCATATCAATGGATCAATGGACACCTGATGATGACTAGAGGGTACTTGGCCGAAATGTTGTGTCTATAAAAACATCTATATCAACCAAGATGACAACATTAGTTTGAAATAATATAAGAATATTTCAGTGTATATTTGGCCTGGGCAGAGGCTAAATTTGACTCCCATTTTCATTTGGGAATATATTTTTTCCAGATATAGAAAGAAACTCCAGTTCACAGTCCTCAATTTGGGAAAACTTGTTATTTCCTGTTTGTGGAGTATGTCCTCACCTGGGACATAGATGAATCCAACCTGTTTGAATCTGGAACCATATTATATGTAAGACCTTTTCTTTTTGTTTCTCCTTACATTCTGTTTTTCTGTGTAAATATATACAATATATTATTCTCCATATGTGATACATATTTATATATATAGTTTGTGTATGTCTTAGTAGTATAAAAGTCTCTCTGAGAATAAAGCATGTTTGTCATTCTTTTTCCTTTCAGCCATTCTGTTCCATCCTTGAAGTACAGTTTTATTATGTTATGGATATAATAATGCCCATAACTGGCGAAATACAAATGGGAGAATAAATCTTGGGCATGGGAATTCTGACAATAATGGATTGTTTAAGGTTCTGATATAAGACCTAAAAGTTATGAAAACCCTGAGATGGCCACAAGAATTTGAAGGCGCAAAATACTCCCTGCACCTAAATTCCTTAGTATGGCAAGCCAGCATATAGCAATGAAATTCTAGCCTCTTCTTTTTTGTTTATTCCTAGAAATGATGCAATGACCACTGTTCCTTGTATAATAAAGTAAAATGAGAAAAGGAAATTGTCCATGATTGATGCAGTCAATGATGTAGGGTTGGGATCTGAAATAATTAAGCCAGAGACAACACAGAAAGCAACAATTTAAAAACCTGGACTTTGATATATTTAGCTGCTTAAGAGAAATGAAAAAAAAATTAGATTTTCTACTGGAAAGTATTTATCAGTAGTTATTCCTGTAAAGTACTTTCATAGTAATTACTTGTCTGAATAAACTATGAAAGTATTTTCTGTAACTACTTTCATAGTAATTGTTCTGATGAACTTTGCACTTTGGTACCTAGACTTTATGAATTTAAGCTCAGTATGAGATTGGCAACAAGATCTCATATTTTTACAGTTGAACTGGCTACATGCAACTGTAAGTTCTTTGATAACAGTTTTTTTTCTCACCTGTGAAACTAACTTTTTCCATTCAACATTCATCTTCAAAAATTTAAATGCAATGTCAATCGTTATCTTCTGTTTTCTTGGTTCCTCTACTTTTATTGTTCTTGCTCCTTAATAATATTTTTCTTTTTCTTAATCTTAGTGGCCTTATTGCCTTGCTTGGAGTGAAATGATTAAAAAGAAAAGGTTATATTGCAATAATAGAACATGAACACTGTACAGATCTGTTATTTTATTGATACAAGTAAACAAAATTACTAATCAATTGCACAAACACCTATCATTTTGGCTTGTGATTTTCTGATACAAAATTTCTTGTATATGAATATGATACATTCATATTTTTTTATTAGTTTATTCATGATTACAGAGATTGTAAGAAAAAGTGCTTGGAAAATTTGACACTGATAAAACATATTGAAGACAAGAGGGACAGTGGAAAGCAGTGTATAACCCCTGCCTAATGAGCTCATTTATATGGTTGACAGAACAGGGATGAGAAAAGACAAAATTTGCTATGAGCTACAAAGGATGGATAATTATTGACAGCCATAATTCCTTACATTCTGAAGGGACACAGCATCTAGAAGAAGAAGTACTATACATATACATATTTATCATTTCTTTAAGGATGATTTACTCTCCTTTCTAAGTAACATGATACTCGGTTTATATGGTACTAGATGCCAAAAAAGGAACTGACTTAAGAATTTTTGCTACATCTCTAGGCCAATGGCAATTATGCTTTTCAAATATCATGAGGCAGTTCATCCTGGGAGTGGTATTGCATTAGGCACCAAAGTAAAATATATTTTATTACCTATAAAGTAAAGCATATAGACAAGCCTGCATTATAAACAATTAAATATAGTAATTCTTCACCATGGAGGTACAGTGGAGTAATGGATAGTGGCTCGGATTGAGGAATCGGAGTGCTGAGTTCGAATTCCAGTTGAATCCATTACATTCACTTACATGCTAATACCCTTGGGAAAGGTATGAATCCTCTTCTTCTCCACCCAGCTATGGGTAATTAGCAAGACAGACCTGGTTCTATAGCCTTAGATGACAACTGGTCTACTGCAGAAAGAAATGGCAACCTACTGCAGGAAAAAATCTGCCTTGTCAGTCATGTATTAAAAGATACATGATCACCTAAGTGTGTATTATGCATGGCATGTAACTGACTGACTTGAGCAAGGAAAGTAATATGAGATACAATTGCATTAGATTTTACCAGTACCAGGAATGGTAATGGTAATATTACCTGTTTCCTTATAAGAAAATATTTGACATTCATTTGGTAGCTTCTGCTCTTTCTCTTAAAACAATTTTGCAGGAAAATAGATTTGCAAGTCCAGTAGCTGTTATTGGTCTTTCCAGTACTGATAAGGGGTTTCCTTCTTAACCTTTTATTTGAAACAATTTGGAATGTTAACATCTTGATTATGTCATTATTTTCTCTTTGAGTTACATGTGCTATTTATTTTAGTTGTTGCTGCTATTCAAGTGATATAGTTTCTATAGTACAGTTCTTTGTTTGTGATTCTGTAGCGCCAGTTCACAAGGTTCGAAGAAGTATTATTTTTGCTACAGGCTTCACTCATTCAAAGCCATTTTTAGACATTGATCTTAAAAAGTGGTTGCATATACTTGATAGTTTAGATACTTCTGAATAAATTTGGCACCATGCATGTCATCCATATGAAAGTCTCAAACTGATGAGGCTATTTAAGAATATGACTCGTGTTTCCAGGTCTATGTTTTGGTTTCATAGCAATTTGCTGTATTGAGCAAAAGTAACTCTATTCTGTGTTCAATTTCCCTTCTCTCCAATATTAAATTTATTATAACTGATCCATACACTGACAAGACATTTGTCAAAACATTTAATGATTGGACAGAATAAAAGGAGAGGTAGGTACATGTTCTTTTTTTTTTAATGTTATTAGTGTAAAGTTAGTACTTGTATTCAAAGCTGAAGTTTGAACATGGAATACCAGTTACTATTACACCATCTTGCACTTTTTTTTACAAGGGAATGCTGAAAGGTTCTTGGTACAGCCCACTTCCCAAAATCTGACCACACACCAGAATTTTATTTTAATCCCTTTTAACTGAAGCCAATAATTTTTCTTCACCCTCTGATATACCTGTAATTGTAGTTAGCTTTGTATAAAGTAATGGTTAGCAAGCAAATGTTACCTTTACTATAGATACTACTGATATACCTGTAATTGTAGTTAGCTTTGTATAAACTAATGGTTAGCAAGCAATTGTTACCGTTACTATAGATACTACTGATATACCTGTAATTGTAGTTAGCTTTGTATAAACTAATGGGAAGCAAGCAATTGTTACCTTTACTATAGATACTACTGATATACCTGTAATTGTAGTTAGCTTTGTATAAACTAATGGTTAGCAAGCAATTGTTACCTTTACTATAGATACTACTGATATACCTGTAATTGTAGTTAGCTTTGTATAAACTAATGGTTAGCAAGCAATTGTTACCTTTACTAGAGAGAAGCGAGTTTGATCCTTATTTAGTGTTCCTATTGTCTAGTGCCTAAACTAAGTTAAGTTTAGTCAAAAGCTATTACTTCAGTTAAAACTGACCCAAGATTCAGACAATGGGGGAGGTAGGTGGAATTATAGAGTTAATGTTCTGATAGTCTTTTTTTAATCACTTCACCCCAAGCAAGTCGATAAAGCTGCTCAGATGCAAGGAGGTTAGTGGAAGTGAAAGAGAAGAAGAACACTTTAGAAGGAACCAGAAACCCAATCCTAAACAGGAAACAAGAGATAAACCTTTACTCCTGTTCAAAAAAATGGGGAGAAGTGTGAACCGGATGTCAACTCCTGTGTGAAAAAAATATAAATAAACAGTAAAAATTTCAGGATTTAGGTGGAGGCATTAGAAGGAACCAGAAACCCAATCCTAAACAGGAAATAAGGGATAAACCTTTACTCCTGTTCAAAAAAATGGGGAGAAGTGTGAACCGGATGTCAACTCCTGTGTGAAAAAAATATAAATAAACAGTAAAAATTTCAGGATTTAGGTGGAGGCATTAGAAGGAACCAGAAACCCAATCCTAAACAGGAAATAAGGGATAAACCTTTACTCCTGTTCAAAAAAAATGGGAGAAGTGTGAACCGGATGTCAACTCCTGTGTGAAAAAATATAAATAAACAGTAAAAATTTCAGGATTTAGGTGGAGGCATTAGAAGGAACCAGAAACCCAATCCTAAACAGGAAATAAGGATAAACCTTTACTCCTGTTCAAAAAATGGGGAGAAGTGTGAACCGGATGTCATGTCAAAAAATTTCAGGATTTAGGGTGAGGCATTAGAAGGAACCAGAAACCTGGAAATGGGATAAAATAAAAAATAAATAAACAGTAAAAATTTCAGGATTTAGGTGGAGGCATTAGAAGGAACCAGAAACCCAATCCTAAACAGGAAATAAGGTTCAAAAAAAATGGGGGATAAACCTTGTCAACTCCTGTTCAAAAAAATATAAATAAACAGTAAAAAAATTTAGGGGAGGAACCAGAAACCCAATCCTAAACAGGAAATGGGATCAACCTTACTCCTGTTCAAAAAAAAGTATAAATAAACAGTAAAAATTTCAGGATTTAGGTGGAGGCATTAGAAGGAACCAGAAACCCAATCCTAAACAGGAAATAAGGGATAAACCTTTACTCCTGTTCAAAAAAATGGGGAGAAGTGTGAACCGGATGTCAACTCCTGTGTGAAAAAAATATAAATAAACAGTAAAAATTTCAGGATTTAGGTAGAGGCATTAGAAGGAACCAGAAACCCAATCCTAAACAGGAAATAAGGGATAAACCTTTACTCCTGTTCAAAAAAAAGAAGTGAACCAGATGTCAACTCCTGTGTGAAAAAAATATAAATAAACAGTAAAAAATTTCAGGATTTAGGTGGAGGCATTAGAAGGAACCAGAAACCCAATCCTAAACAGGAAATAAGGGATAAACCTTTACTCCTGTTCAAAAAAAAATAGAAGTGTGAACCGGATGTCAACTCCTGTGTGAAAAAATATAAATAAACAGTAAAAATTTCAGGATTTAGGTGGAGGCATTAGAAGGAACCAGAAACCCAATCCTAAACAGGAAATAAGGGATAAACCTTTACTCCTGTTCAAAAGACCAAGGAGGGTCGTGAACCAGACGATAGGTGAAACTACCTACTCCTATTATACAATTTCTTGCACAAATATTTTTTTTACATCTGCTGAAACTTCTTAAATATATGCCCAAACTTTATGCTCGCTAATATATGAAAATCAATAAAACCATTTTTTTGCAAACCCATATAATCAATATAATTCCCTGAAAGCTGCAAGTGACATGATTTTTATAGCCTGCAATAAAATATTAGCTTAATTGTTTATTTTCTGTTGTATTTTCCCCTCTAGTCTATACAATAAATTAGATTTGGGTTTATTTTGTTTTAAAGCATATCAATCTCAATGGGTTATTTTATGCCGACAAGATTTTTACAATAGATTCATGTGAATAGAATATGTATTCTTTGTAAGGAATCGTCTCATAGACCAGGTTTCATTGACATATCTTTGTAAAGCGGTATTTTGTTGAGAGTTAAGCATAGTGCTGGTAATACTTTTTTTTTCAAAATTGTATTTCTGGTATGTTTACTATAAACATTTATTTTTATACTTTCATAGTGTTTTGACCCCAGTTTGGGGGTTAACTATTTGCCCATTAATGGGACCCTAACTGGTGCTAGAACCCCAGGTCAGGGTGAACCTGGGAACATCACCAATTAAAAGGTGGTTGCACACTCCTCAAAACCTCCCAATCAGAAGCCTTGCTGCTAGATGTAAATTTATCAGCATACCAAGAACAAACAATAAATTGGACTAACACTGAGAAAGAGAGAAAGTATATAAATGAACAATTAGATCAGGTATTTAACACTTTGAGTTTATACTATAATCAATATCTAGTGCACTGATTGTTGCTGTTGTTGTTGTTGTTATTATTATTATTATTATTATTGTGAGATGGCAGCTATCACAATAACTCTAGCACTATTGGTCATACAATTAAAATAAAGCCAAAAAGGAAGTGTAAGGCTGACTATTCAACATGAAAGGGAAATTACCATAACAGAATATTTCCATAACAAATTAATCTTAGAACAGTCATTGCAGGAACTGAATTGACCAACAATAAACAGAATTTTCTTGGCAAAGAAAAGGGTTTATTTATTTTGACCATTATTGATAATTGAACATAAACAATGGTAAAGCTTGTAACTCCAGATTGATTAATACAAGAACTATTTATATATGGTAAAGGTAATATGAGGTGTTTCCTTATAAGGAAACACTTGGCATTGATTGACCGAGTGGCCAGCATTGAGCGAAATCTGACATATTTTTAATTTACTTGTTTAAACATTATTTAAACGGATACTCATATTTGAGTAGATGCTCTGTTTTTTTTATTTATTTATTTATTAAACAGTATTTTTATTTATTTATATCTACCGACCTGAATATTTGAGAAATCTTGTTAGAAAAGGAGGATGCATATTTTTTCTAACAAGATTTATTTATATGGTAAATGTAAATAAATAAAAATACTATTTAATTAATACATATAAAAAAACAATAAAAACAGAGCATCTACTCCAATATGAGTATCTATTTAAAATAACATGATTAAACAAATAAATTACGAATATATATATATATATATATATATTGAGGAAAGTTACAGTGAATAATTTAGACAAGTTTTGTGTGCTTATTTTCAGTATGATCCATTCATATTCTTGGATGAGCTTTTTGGTGTCAGTATTAAAAGAAAAGAGAAAATTACCATGTTGATACATATTGTTTTATTCTGAGTACTATAGACATTAACATAATGTCATTCAGGGTGTGATTTTAAGACAAAAATGTAGTGTTCATTATTTCCAAAAACAAAATTGCTAAGTTCATCCAAGCTTACTGTATCTGGTATTAATAATTTGCCTTTAATCTAGATGCTTATCAGGCTAAATATTGCTTAACTTCAGTGATTGGATGAGAACCTATGTTTCAATTTGATATAGCTGTAATATGGAAACTAAGAAAAGAAAAGTGGATTTTGAGTGCCAACATTTTAAAGAAAGATGGATCCTTAGCTTTGTTTTCATTGAACACTTCAGAAAATGTATTTAATTTCTGAAGAAACCATTGCTATAAAGAAAGTTTCTACCAACAAATACAGATGTCTGAATGGAGCAATCTGTGGACAAGACAATTTATAAAAATACATTTGAGATCATGGCCTTCCTTCAAGACACTTCATAACTGTCTGGCACGCTCTCTCTAAAAGGTTGCAGATCTCTGCTCTAAAACGTCCATACTGGAGGAAAGCAATACACAATGGTAAGAGAGACTTTGAAGATAATCATGTTGAGCATGAAAAGTTTACTAATATTACTCTTATTATCATTTTCATATGGCAATTTGTTTTTTTTTATCTTTTTTTTGTAAAACTGTAACTTGCCTCAATATATATTTTACAGTTTAAATGGCTAGATGTAACTGTAAGTTCTATGCTAACAGTTTCTTCTCACACACTTCTTGCTTGTGGAACTCTTTCCAGCTTCTTTCTTACCAATCAACTTTGATCTTCAAAAATTTAAATGCAATATCCATCGTTTTCTTAATTAAGAAAATAAAATGATTTTTCAATATTAATAATTTATTACAGAGAATATTAATATTAAAATATTTCAATATCGTTATTAAGATAATGATTTTTCATATGTTTATTGTTTTTTAGTTTCATTTTTGTAATTAAGACAATTTGTCCTAATTTTAGATAATTTTTCTGGGCTTTTATTCTTTTACCTTATATATTTTTTTAAATTGGCTAACAAATAAACAGATATGAATAAACTTATAATTTAGCTGCACATCTTTAACTTAAGAGTTATTCTTCACCCCTATATCTCATACTCTTTAAATATCTCTATCACCCAGCACACTTTTTCCATGTCCCCAGGTACCCTGGTGTGGTGCCTTGGTCGAGAACTGAACTTTCATAACAGAAATTCTCATGCAAAAAAAGAAAGCAAAACAGATCAGAGAGAGAGCAAGAGAGAGAGAGAGAGTGAGAGAGAGAGCAAGAGAGAGTGAGAGAGTGCAAGAGAGTATAATATTGATATAAGACCTTTTGATAAAAACCAATATTTATAAAGCTGTTATTCTAAATGAATCAGTGGCAACCATTCCTCTTTTTATATTTCTGCAAACTAAAGGCCATATAAATTAACCAGTGCATGATGCTGCAATCTACTTGGAGTTTTTATTCTGATAATTTATTTGATATTTGTTTGCATATTTCATGAAAAAAAACATTTGACATATTAAATAAATGTCAAATTGTCTGTGAATGATAATAATGATTTAATCATTTTGTTTTTTGTCAAATTTTAAATGTAAACTTTTTTCAATATTTTTAATCTATTAAACTCATTAATTATATTGAAATAGAAGTTTGCTTTAAATCATAAAAAAATATAAAATATATTTTCTATTTGATTTTTCTAATATCAAAAATGACTTAAATCTGTCTTTTTAATTCTTGTTCTTTTATTGTTCTCTTCTTAATAGTATTTTTCTCATATCTGTTACCACTCAGTTTTAATGGCTTTATTCCATTGCTTGGGGTGAAATGATTGAAAAAATCTGTTATTAACTGGGGCAAGAAATGGCTTATTAATTTTAACATTTCTAAAATGAAACTGTTCTCTTTTAATCATCTTAGAGAACATTTTTTTAATACCATTAGCATGGCTGATGCTAATCCTGGGTTAGAGTGACTCATTGCATCCTCTCAGGCTAATATTCTCCACTGACATGAAATGGAAAGATTATATTGAGTCAATTGCTAAGTCTTTTGTTAGGAAATTTAGTTCACAGTGTTAGGCTATACAATTTTTCTCATTAGATTGTATCTTACACATTTATAAGTCTACTATTCATTCATGTATTTAATATTGCTACCACATCTGATCTGGTGATTCTAATATATATTTAGAAAGAAGAATCTGCAATTTTATCAACCCTGACCTGGTATCTTGGCTTTAGCCACTTTCCCAACCCTGTAATGTAACTTCCATGTGCATTTTCTGTAAATATTTTCATAGTAATTGTTCGGATGAGCTTTCTTCTTTGGCATCTAGATTTTATAAATTTAAGTGCAGTACTAGATTAGCAATGAGGTCTCATCATTTTACAGTTTAAATGGCTTGATGTAACTGTAAGTTCTATGCTAACAGTTTCTTTTCACACACTTCTTGCTTGTGGAACTCTTTTCCAGCTTCTGACTTACCAATCAACTTTGATCTTCAAAAATTTAAATGCCATATCCATCGTTATCTTTTGTCTTCTTAATTCCTGTTCTTTTATTGTTCTCTTTTCTTAATAATGTTTTTCTCGTATTTTTTCACATACAGTAACCCTTTGTGTCATAGTGGTTTTATTGCCTTTCTTGGAGTGAAAAAAACAAAAATTTTATCTATTCACAAAAGAAAATTATTCTTTAAAGTAATTCATGAGATAAGTGATTAATAAAATTTCACATTTCTTCTTTAATAGAAATTTCTAATGTCTTCAAAAGACGTCAAAAGAAAAATATTGTCTGTTCCAGAAATGATACTAGTTTTAATTTTAATATTATGAGTCATATTGTTAATTAAATTTTATACACAATTTAAATTTGTTCATTAAATTTTATACCTAACTAGCAGTATAATCCCTCTTTGACCGAGTCTTTCATTACTGGGAATTTTTGCCGTTTAATTGGAGCAGTTTAAGTTTAAAGTCAGCCCACCTGAAAATCAGTATTAGTTACAACATTTGGGTGCAACTCAGGCACATCCCCAAATTGAGAGGGAGTTAACAATTTGAATGGGGGGGGGGCTGAAAAGGGAACTGTATAATAATGAATAATATTATTGTAATAATTTAAACTATTTATTTTTATTAAAGTTTTTATAAAAGATATATATCCAAGAACAAATAGTAAATCGTAAAACGTTGCTGAGAGTTATAATGGACAAGAAGTAGTGGAGAGCCATTGTTGCCAACAATTTGGACTCAAAACCAGCACTTAAGAATTATCTATGAAACAAAAAAAATTTCATCCAAATCAGATTAAAACTGTAGAAATGCATAAACAACATCTGATCACACACACACACAAACACACACACATATATTTTGAGAATTATAGATATAGATTTAATGTTTCAAGCAATTTTAGAAAAATTTTATTCAATTATCTGAAATACTATCTTACTGTATTATGACAAGTGTTTTCATCTGTAAAGTTTTGCTTTACTAGAGTTATTTCCCTTGCACTAAGAGAAACAAATCTTTAAAAAAAGAAATAAAAAATAAAAGATCTATAATTAAAGATAAGAATACATTGATAAATGTAAAATATTGATAAATGTAAAATATTGATAAATGTAAAATATAAAGATACAAAAATGTATATTTGAAAGTGTAACATTTTTCATTCTAAAGTAATTTTTTTCATTGTAAATATTTTCGTAATTTAAATTTTTTTTTCCAATCAAAATAAAATGTTGTCAATGAAAACTAAATTTTTACTCACAAAAAGTATATGTTTTTAAATCAAAAGTAAAAAAATATATATATATACTATAAAGTTAAAATTTTTAAATAAAGACATTTTTACAAAAATCATTTAACTGAAATAAATTTACAATTTGTTAAATTATGAGTCATAAATTCTATGCTAACAGTTTCTTTTCTTGCACCTCTCACTTGAGAAACTCCCTTCTTGATCCACACTTTCCAGCCAACTTTAATCTCCAAGAATTTAAATAGAATGTCAATAAATATCTACTGTTGTCCTGATTACTCTTTTCTCTTCCTGCTCATTAATAATTATTTATTGATACAAGTGCTACTATTTAACCCATAGTTGGGAGGAGATGAGGTGTATTTATACCTTACCCAATGGTATTTACACATAAGTTAATATATTAAACACAACTTGAATTGAAACTCAGCTCTCTGATTTCTATTTACCAACCATTATCCATTATACAACTCGTACATTCATACAGCACCTGGTAATTTAAAGCAGTCACCCATCTAGGTACTGGACAGACTCAACATTGCTTAATTTTGGTAATCAAATAATCTGGCCATAAGCCTTGAAAAAGTTGAAACTTTAGCTGTAAAAAAAAACAACAGAAGTGATATGATTCCTCTAAAGTGGTGAACTTTTTGATCAACTATCAGAGGAGATTGTTGATAGATTTTTAAATATTTAACCATAAAACAGAATTACCAATAATAACAAGGTATAACAGTTTAAAAGTAGATTTTATCTGTCAAAAAAAATAAAAAAATACTGAAATACACATATATTTCAAGGAGCCTAAAAAGCCCTACTGCTTGCACAAAGATGGTTGACGTCTAGAAAAAAACAGTGGCTTTAAAATCATTAAGTGAAAAGTAGAACATGCTATAGCTGGAATGTTGAATATGTCATACAAGAAAATGTTGGTACAGACAGGATTATCAACTACTGGCCAATTGCTTTGCACAAAATAATCTATGATTGCATCATTAATGATGCTTGACGTATTTGGCTGATACAAAGTGAGCCATGCTTGTTTTGTGAGGTGTGTCCAATGTATCTATATTTGCACTGTCACTTAAATGAATACATGACAGAACTTTTTTTTTTGAAAAGCCTTGCTAGTGTCAAACACTAAGTGCAAATTCACTGCAGGAAAGCGGTGCATGACAGACTTTATGTATATCTAAGCCTGAAGCTTTTGTCAGTGGAAAAAAGGACAACTTTCTTTCTGATATATTTTACCACCATGTCTGATGGGGTAGGTGTTAGAATTTTTGGGTACTATGTACTAGTGAGCTAGCCAAAATGAGCTGACTCATTTTATAGTCCACCAAGAGAAGGGTTAACCAATCAGAAAGCTCAAAATATTCAATCCGATGTGTTTAAAGGCAGCCATTTTGTTTTTTCTCCCAAAATATCTTCACTGCCAACCTGATATCGAAGACTTAAAGAATTAACAGCTGCTACTTTCTCCAAATCTACACTGAGAACCAGAGATAAATTTTCTTTTGCATCGGACAAACACACCTTGAGGACCATAGCACTAGATATATCAAAAGACTTGGGCACCTCAAGGTGGTGTAATGGTTAGCAATCTTGTCTCACTAGAACAATTATGACTGAGTAGTGAGTTCGATCCTTACTGGGTATCCCATACTTTCGGCCTTGTGCCACATCTAAGCTACGCTTAGAAAATCACAATATCGAAAGACTTTGACAAGGTGTGGTACACAGGCTTACTACACAAGCTCTCCAGATGGAATCACTGGAAGGGTCTTCTCAATCATAAAATCCTTCCTAACAGGTAGGTCACTGAAGGTAGTTATCAATGTCTAGTCCTCCAGAGCCCTAGAGGTCAATGCAGGTGTCCCCAAGGGGTCACTCCTTGGACCAACCCTCTTTTTGATCTACATAAATGATCTGCCTAAGAATATACCCAGATCATTTCTAAACATCTATGCCGATGATATGACTGTATACGGGTGTACCTGCAAAACTCTCAATGGAGTAGAAACTGAAAGGTTACATTCCATCATCAAAGACATGACCCCAAGCTACTACCAATCTTGATGAACGGAGGTCCTCTCAGGGAAACACCATACCTGACCTCAAGTGAAATTCATACATACGATGCATTGCTAAGGATGCAGGTAAAATAGTGTTATGTAGTACAAAAAGGTTTTTCTTCCTCCGTATGAATCCGAATCCCTCGTCGCCAAATTGTTATGTAGTGGTATCACAGTGGAGGCTTGTATTCATACTAAGTCAGTCCTAAAATAGGTTCGACGTACAAAACGTTAGGAACTTGATATAATAGTTAATGACGCAGCAATCTAGTTGTGATGGCTGATACTTTAATATCCGACTAACAGTCGTCCGACATCAACTGACTGACTGACCAACTCACTGTGCAACTCGCTGCTACTACTCCTACTTATTATAGATGGGAGAGTCTATTAACAATAGAATAGGTGTGTTCCAGTATAACAAATAGCCAGCTCTCTGTACCACTGCAGTAAGTACTTGACCCCTCCTGCTATTCTCTAGCTTTACAAGAGCCAGATCAGGCCAAAAATGGAGTATCGTTGTCATATTTGGATGTCAGCTGTCCAGACTTCATTTTCCAGCCTTGGTAGAGTTCAAAATCATCTCCAAGCCCTTGTGGGTGATAAACTATTCTCCACCCATCAACCTCTCTCCCACATGTGGGATGTGGCAAGCCTCTCTACTTCCACGAAAAATGCTCAAACTACATTCCCTGGTCCCATTGAGGCACACCTTCACAGCAAGGACCAACCATGCCACTTACATAGTAGCAAACCACCCACATTCCCATCAGCGAGAATTAAGTTCCACTCGAACAGCTTCTTCCCATGTACCATTGCCCTGTGGAACTGACTCCCAGCAGGATTTTTTCCCGATCACTAGAATCTTAACTTGTTCAAGGCTAAGATTAACCATTATCTTCCACTCCTATACATACAAATGGCCTTGAAACATAACCCCCTACTTCTAGTGACCACTGGGCCTTATAAAGGAGGAACCTAATTGTAAAAAAAAAAAAAAAAAAAATAGAGGAGTCCCAATGCAAATATTGCATAGAAAAAAGTAAGTTTCCCATAAACACTAGTAATAAAACCAGTCAACCTTCTCCTCTAAAACAAGAAAAAAGAGAGGACCATTAACCATCTCTTTTATAGTATGGATCTAAATAAATTATGTTTTTTAATCACTTCACCCCAATCAAGGTAATAAAACCACTAAGATGCAAAGGGTTACTGAAGTGAAAAAACTTTAGTGAGGAGAAAAGACACTAAAAGAACAGGATTTAGGAAGACTGAAGTTTGCATTAGAGCATGCATTTCAATTTTAGAAACAAGAATCAAAAGGGAATTCCACAGGCAAGAAGTGTGAGAAGAACTATTAGAATATAACTTGTAGCTATTTCAACAGTAAAACAGTGAAACAAAGTTGCCAGTCTAGTAGCACGCCTAAATTCATGCATTTGAGGTACCAAGAGGGAGAGGTCATTAAGACAATTGCCACAAAATATATTTATAGAAAATGCAGAGGAAAGCCATATCATAGTGGTGGGAAAGTGAGTGAAGTTGAGATGCCAGGTGAGGATTAATAACATTACAGACTTTTCTTTGGAATTTTTTGGTAAAACTCTAAAGCTTCAAAAGTCAGAAGAGAGTTACACAAGTGAGAAATGCAAGAGAAGAAACTATTAGCATAGAAGTTATGTTTACATCTAACAATTTTAACTGTAAAATGATGAAACCTTGTATTCGTCTAGTACTATGCTTAAATTCATAAAGTCTAGTTACCATAGGGGAAAGACGTGAGATATATATACATATATGTTATTAGTATTATTACTTATTATATATTATATAAGTATTATTACTATATATATATATATATATATATATATATATATATATATATATATATATATATATGTTATTACTATAAATGTTGTTTTTAGTGGGTACACAGTTTTGACATCTTATCCTTGCTTTTTAATTCCTTAAATAGTGAAATTAATAAGATTCTAAATCTCATTCTAAGCCAGTTGTTATTAATTTCATTGTTTAAGAATGAAAACAAGAAAGATAGCAACACAAGCATGTGTAAACACTAAAAATAACATTTATAGTAATAAAAAATTAATGTCTGATAAAAAATCCTTTAAAAAAATATTATATATATATATATATATATATATATATATATATATATATATATATATATATATAAATTTAATGAGAATGAAAATAATATATAAATTCTAACATTCACAGAATTAATTCCAAAAGTTTAGGGCTCAATACCAATAGTAATTTTTATTATAAATTTTTGTCTATATGAAAAATTATATAATAATTTAAATCTGCTGCTCCAATATATATAATTTTTTATATATATATATAGACAAAAACAATTTATTTAAAATATGGTTTTTCTCACTACAAAGATTTTTTAAAATTATTGGGTTTTAAATACACAGCTAAAACAAAAATTTCATATTTTAATGTATCATTTTTGGTAGTGGGTAATTGAATATATATATATATATAACTTCGACTGCTCAATACAAAGTAGTGAAAAAAAATTTATAACCAAAAATGTTTATGAACAATTCCCATTTTGGTTCTCATCAGTCAAAGTAGGGGACAATTAAATGCACTAAACAAAGTTGCATCTTTGTAATGAGTAAATTGTTTTTTTTTTCATCTATACTAATAATAATATAACACAGAAATACACACATGAAAAATTTATATATATATGTTTATTTTAAACATATATTATTAAATATAACAGATAATGAATGTCTTCATTATGTCTGATCATGAGCCATTCTAATTTTTGAATGTTTTTTCTTTAATTTCTGGTGAAAATAAATCTGCTGCTCCAATATATATATATATATATATATATATATATATATATATATATATATATATATATTTATTTAATTAAATTAATTGATTTAAAAATATGGTTTTTCCGCTACACAGTTCTAACCATGTTTCAAAAATGGAAGTTTCATAAAAGCCCCATTTTTTTTAATTTTGTAATTAAATTAAAGACATTAGTTCCATTTCATCCTCAAGCGAATTTTGTCTGAGTAACTTTTAAAATTATTGGGTTTTAAATACACAGCTAAAACAAAATTCATGTTTCCAAGGTTACAGATAAATCTATTTTTTTTTCTTGTAGATAGACAGGTGTGTCTAGGTGTTCAATATGTCTATATTTTAATGTATCAGTTATTGCTACTTTTGGTAGTGGGTAGGGATGTATTTTTCAATGAATATATATATATATATATATATATATATATATATATATATATATATATTTATGTTTATGATAAGCTACTAAATAGTTTAAGGTAGTTTGGCCATGAGTTGGCTTGACAAAATAATGGAATATATGAAACAGAAATTGACAAATGAAAGATACAGCAGAAATAACAATGAAAAACAAATTGAAAAAAATAGCAATAACAAAGGGAGACAACTCAAAATCAAGAGGAGAACAAATGCAAACGGAGGAGACATATGTATATAAAATCTAAGATTGATAAATCTGAAAATGCAAAATCAAACAAAGTAATGAAATGAAAAAGAAAATGAATATGGAAAGAATAAAAGAACCTTTCAGAAAAGGGGTGATCTTGAAACAGGCTTAATGTCTTATAGATAAACAGAAATGCTAGCCTTGAAAAAATTGAATCAGAGAGTTATCAAAGGTAAAGACAAAATGTTAGCAATAATCAAAGATAATTATGCAATCTGTATATGTCAAAAATAAAAATACCACCAGCAGCAATGTTCCTGAAGTAATAATAGAGGAATGAATATGTTCACTTAAAAATGTAAAATGCTAGAAAGCAGTGAGAGAAGTGTGGTAAAATGTAATAAAAATCAATGAATAAAATAATAATAAGGAATAGTTAAAAAAAGGAAAAGAAATACATTTTCCCATGATGCTAGTAATAAAGGAACTAGAAATTTTGCTTCATCAAACACTCAATAGGTGGCACTGTTATAAAAAGACAAACATTTCCTTCCTCTTTCTCTTTCTTCCTCTTGCTCCAAGATCTAGTAGTATATAGATGAAGATGTCCTCACTGAGATACATTCATTTCCCCAGTCCACTGATGATTGAACTCTATTTCCACTTTCCAACACACAGTATTAGCATGTGTCTTACAAAACCTCCACCTATGAAGTAAAGCAACCTTTTCTTTGGTCATTTGAAGTCAGCCATAATAGCCATTTTATCATGACTTGCCTGAACTTACTTCTGAACCAGAATTATAAAGAGAGAGCAATAAAAGAACAATAATTAAGACGACAGAAGATAACAAGTGACATTGCATTTGTATTTGTGAAGATCAAAGTTGTCTTGAAAGCAAGAAACTGTTAGCATAGAACTTAAAATAAAGTTAAAATTAAATTTTTTTTATCATTTCACCCCAAGCAAGGTGATAAAGCCACTAAGATGCAAGGGATTACTGAAAGTGAGAATCTGAGCAAAATCATTATTAAGAAGAGAGGACAATAAAAGAATAAAATTCAAGGAGGCAGAAGATGACAGTTGATATTGTATTTCAATTTTTGAAGGTGACTGGAAAGCAAGAAGCCAGAAAAGATATTCATAAATAAGAAATTGTTAGTATAGAACTTACTGTTACATCTTGCAATTACAATTATAAAATGATGAAACCTTGCTGCCAATATAGGACTGTGCTTAAATACATAAAGGCTAAGTACCAGAGAGGAAAGTCCATCTGAACAATTACTATGAAAATATTTATAGAAAATGTACAGGGAAGCCATGTTACAGTGGTGGGAAAGTGACTGAAGTCAAAATGCTAAGTCAGAACCAATAACATTGCAGGTTTTTCTTTATATTTTATCAAGAATCTCTATATAGAAAAGTTCTAGACCAGATATGGCAAAAATATTTAATGCATGGATGAATGGTAGACTTATAAATGTAAGCAAATATATGGATATAGATCCGACAGTATGAAGAAAAATATACAGAAAAAACAAACAAAAATCTTAATATGCAATTATGCTGTATTAATGTTAATATAAAGTCAACATCGGACGTTTTGGTCTATTTTAGACCATCTTCAGGACATTTTCATTTAAACATAATTAACATTAGAACATATAAAAATTCAACACGAAAAGACGATGGACATAAGAGCACAACTAATCCAAACAGATAACTGAAATTTTTATATAAGATCAGCGTTCCGTTTAAATATGATCACGTCATCATCACGTGGGCGATGTTGTGAAATTATAAATGTGTAAGATAGATTCTGATGTGAAAAATAACATGGCACAGTGAATCAAATTTCCTAGCATCAGACCTAGCAATTGATTCAATATAATTTTTTCATGTCATGTCCACGGAATATGTTAGCTTGAGGAGCAATGAGCGACTCTTCTGGGGGTTAGCATCGGCCATGCTGATGGCACACAAAAAAAAGTTCTCAGATGATTAAAAAAAGTTTCATTTGGGAGGCATTAAAATTAACAAGCCATTTCATGCCCCAGTTAACAACAGACTAAATCATTTTTGAAAACCCTACTTCAGGAACAAGGTTATCGTAAACCTTGTGGTAATGATTGTTTTATCACATTATTATCAAGCATGTATAGTTTATCCTCAAAGGTACTTATATAGACTAATAAGTAGTGTAGATGAAAATGAACTGATAAAAAAAGCAGCACTATATAACAAACCATTTTATTTTACTCTTGTATAGTATGAAAAGGCATTTAACTCAGTAGAACACTCAGGAGTCTTCAACCCACTTTGATAACACTGGTTTAACAAAAAAAAAAAAATTATATAAACATTATTTGGAATATATGCAATAACAGTACTGCAATAATTCAAATGCACAAAGAGACATAAAGATTTAAAAAGAACTGATATGAGAGATAACTTCAAGAAAATTAACTGAGAATGAAACGGACTATATGTAAATGAGGAATATTTGAGGCATATCTATGATCTACTGACAATATTTTACTAATAGCAAAATCATCCAATGAAATACAAGAAATATTAAATGACCTGAACAGGGAAAGTGTCAAAGCTGGTTTAAAAAATAAACATAAAACAAAAGTTATTTCAAAAAAAAGGTTTGAGAATAGAAGAGAAATAATTGGGAGAAGTCCAATAATACATTTATTTAGAACAGGTGAATATATTAAAGAAAGACCACCTAAAAAATAAGGCTGAATATTAACCTTTCTAAAATAGAAACTATGATCTGGAATTGGAATGAAAGCAGTGATGGCACCTACACTGAATCCGTCATAAGAATTTAGGATGTGGAGTTAGTAAATACGAAACACTTCAGTGTATGGATCAGTTATAACAAATTAAGTGAAGGAGAAAAATAAAATGAACATAAAATAGAATATGCCAGTGGTAATGTCATCCAACATCAGAAATTGTTATGAAATCAAAACATCAACCTGAAAACTCAAGTTATGTTCTTAAGTAGCCTCATCAGATCATGACTTTCATATGGATGTTATGCATGATCACCAAACCTATTCAGAAACATCTAAACTGTCAGTAGTAAACAGCTGCTTTCTAAGATCAATGGTGAAAACAGGCTTTGAATGAGTGAAGCCTGGGGGTCCTGGCTAAGATCATCCTTCTTTGAACATGGTGGACTGGTGCAACAGAATCACAAAGATCTTTACCAAATAACACATACCGTATCACTTGAGGACTAACAACAGCAGCAACAACTAAAATGAATAGCACATGTAACTCGAAGAGAAAATAATGGCATAATCAAGATGTTAACATTCTACACAACTTCAAACAAAAGGTTGGGAAGGAAATCCCATCAATACTGGAAAGAGCAATAACTGTTACTGGACTTGAAAAACCTGTTTTCCTAAAAATTTGTTTTTAGAGAAAGATTCTATAAATTTCAACCAAAAACAGGACTGGTTGCTTGGTCAATGAATGCCAAATGTTTCCATGTATAGAAACATCTAATATTACCATAACCTATGACAATGAAATAAAACAACTCATTAATGGTGTATAACACAGAGAAAAAAAATTGGAAGTTTACTTGTTGTCAGTCTTCACTTGTGAGAACTCAATTGAGGAATAAAATAGTAAACGTACATACTGACTAAAAAGTTAAAGGAAAAACTAATATACCATTATTAGTAAAATACTAAACATAGAATATCTACAAGCAGATTACATTAAGTCCTAGCAGCCATTCCTTCTGTTTAAACAATTTATGACAATTCAGTGGAAAGCATTAATAATTATAATAAAACATACTGAAAAGCACATAGTTAATATTTTAAAATGTCAAGTGTATAAAGAATGTATAACACCAACAGTAGCATACATTTGTGAAACATGAAAATTAACAAAATCATTTGAAAACAAGGTGAGAAATGTATAAAGATTCATAAGAGTGTTGTAAGAAATAACTTGAAATGATAGAGAACAACAAGGAAAATACCACAGAAATAATTAAGAAACAAAGATCTATATAGGTTGGACATGTATCAGTAAGAAAGGATAACAGAGGGAGCAAAGGTTGGTTGATTGGTGCCTAATGGATGACAAATGCAGTTGGAAAAGATCAGAAGAGGCAATAGACAAGTTTGCTGGTAAGACATGATAAAGAATAATACAGTGGTGGTGGTGGTGGTTGTTGTTGTTGATGATGATGATGATGATGATGATGATGATGATGATGATGATGATGATACATGTGTTTGTATGGGGTGGTAAATGTTTAAAAAAAATTTCACTAATAAACCAGAATCATTAGAAAAGCAATTTTATTTTGGCAAAATCTACATTAGCAAGACAAATCATATTTCATGTTAAGAAGGAGGAATGAGAATATTGGTACCATGAGAAATGCAAGAATTGCACAAAACAGAATTCATAGAGTAAATAACCTTCTATTCACTGAAGCCAATTATCAACAGCATAACTGCACAGACAAAAAAGTAAGCCATCATTTTTTTTTATGACATGGGTACACAAGTATTAAAAGATTTTTAAAAAGGTGTAAATAGTTTTAAAGCATACTGGTGGCTGATGATCATGATATAATAATAATATGATATAAATATAATATAATATAAATATAATATAATATAAATAATAATATAATAATAATAATAATATAATATAAATAGCCACTTATATGATATCTACAAAGCCTATCTGGAATATATTCAGCCATTTCAAATATCTTGAGAATTGTTGCAATTTGGCAACCAATGAAAGCAGACTTTACTGCAAAGATGTGATCAGTTACTCACCTGTGAACAGTCAACAGTGAGAGATCACTGAGTGAATTTATGGACTGCGTGACTATCAAATTCACAATGATGAAGAAAATAAATTCTTTGTCTTGTTCAAGTTTTTTTTTATTGTTATGAAAACATGAATTGACACACTTTTATCAGATAATCTTCTGCTAGAAAATTTGGCTACATGAAACTTCTGGCTTTTTCAAAACCTAAAATTGCTATTGAAATACTCTGAAAAAGATTAAAGAAAAGAGACAATGCACCTGATAATGATTCTGAAAGATGACTTTTCAGACTGTTTTGAAAAGTCGAAGAGATGCTTGGATAAGTGAGTGAGATTAAGGAGAACATGATGAAGTAGCTGATGGAGATCCCAAAAAAAGATGTTGCAGACAGTTTTGAAAAGTGAAAATGGATGCTTGGATTAGCCAGTGGGATGCAAGGATAAGTGAGTGAGATTAAAGAGAACATGCTGAGGCAGCTGATGGTGATCCTGATTGAAAACTTTGAAGTTTGTTTCGAAAAGCAGAATAAGTCTCTGAGTTCTTAAGTGGAGTATTTTGATAGGTGCTAAAGCCCTATTAACCTAGCTAAGAAGTTTTTGTTAATGTTAAATATTTAAGACAGAGCCCATGTATTACATTTCAAATAAAATTTGTTAATAACTTCTAGGCTTAGCTTAATATGGTATAATCCCAAATTAAGTGCAAAGATGATGACTGATCTCCCAGCTCTGAAAATTAGCATTTGAAATCCTGGACCTTCTTTACATTTAAACACAAACTTCTAATACCAATAGACTCTAAACAGATCTCTCAATCATGGTCTATATTTAATGAGTTACCTTGGCCTGGTACAAAGTCATATAATAACAAATGGAATGAGAAAGACTGTGTTGCACCGATTTTCCAAATAAATAATACCTTCCTACAAAGTTATTAATATGGAAAAATGGAATTGGCAAACAAAGTTCAGAAGCAATTTCTACTGACTTTGTACTAATACTCTTGGGAAAGGCAGGAATCTATTTTTTCTCCCCACTCATCTATTGTTAAACAGCAGGGTAGTTAGAGTATTTCAGCTATATGACACAGTCCATTGAAGTGAAGGTTACTCTGATAGCAGAATTTTTACATCTTTGAGCATCAGACCATAATACCTACTTTATGAACATTATCATTTGGGGCAGTTTGACTTTATGTAATGGTTTGAAATCTTGTCTCACTGGAACAATTACAACTGAGTAGTGAGTTTGATCTTCACTGGGTGCTCCATATTTTCAACCTTGAGCCACATCTAAGCCATGCATAGAAAAATACCATAAACATTATCATTTGCTTCTTTTTTTTATGTACTATGTCCCTTCAGGATGTGGGTGATCATGTTTCTACACAGTTCCCTATCTTTGTATCTCTTATCTATGTTTATTTTTTTTTTACCACCCTTCCCTTCCCCTGTTCTGCCATCCATTTACGCAAACTTTTTAGCTAGGATACTCAGTGTTTCACTCTGTCTCTCCTGCCTTCAGCATTTCCTGTGAGTGTCAGATTCTCCAAGCTCTCTTTCTTTTTTATGTGTCCCCAAATCTGTCTCTTTTTAATTCCAAGTATAGGTGTCCATTTTGTTTTCATTTTGCATAAAACTTCCTTATTGCTCACATTGTATTCTTTTCCAGAACAACATCTCTCTTTCACCTTCAAATGTGAGGAAATTGTCCAGCATTCACTGCTATATAGGAGGATTGATATTACATAGCAGTTCAGCATTCCTTTGTTTCTAATGAAATTTTTTTTGTTGCTACAGCAACGATAAATAAATCCCCAATAAACAAATCCCATACTGTTCAAAATATAGATAAACTCAGGCCAATATGTCTAGTTGTAGGACAGGAGCTATTTCTGTATGAGGCAAGATACAAGATTGATTGATTTTTTTTATGGTTTATAAACATTTTTCAGGTTATTTAAAGCCAGAAAATATTTTTAGATTGTAAGAGATTTTTAGGGGTGATAATGATTTACTGAAAGAAATTAACCCATAGGGGAGAAGAGGTAGTTTCATATCTTTCCTCAGGGTATTTGCTTGTAAGTGAATATAACCAACCCAACTGGAATTGGAACTCAGCTCTCTGATTCCCAATTCTGAGCCATATTCCATTACACCACCTAAACATCCAAACTTACAAGCTCAACGTTGCTTAACTTTGGGGATCATACAAGAACCAGTGCACCAATGTGATATGGCCATAAGTCCTCCATAAGACAGGGAAGATTGTGTCGAGCCAATGTCTTTTTACTGAAATGCATTTTAAGAGAGAGAGAGACAAGTTTATCAAAATGTTTATTTAAAATCAACAAACTCAGCACTAGAAATAGCCTACAATATTAGCACTAAACAAAAAACAATCAGTTACCCCTGTTCTTACTATAAACTAGGTGCGATGGATAAATTGTCATCTAAATTACGCAAAAATGAAAATAACTCTGACATCTCATTTTAACAGATAGAGTTACCAAAATTACACAAAAATATCTTGAAATACAAAATAGTAAATTTATTCAATAAAATCACTATTGGCTTCAACCTTGGCCTCTAGATAACTTCGGAATCTTCTGCAACTTTTCTGGATGGTCTCCTTGTTTAAAATGTTAAATGCTGCTATAATCCTTGCCTTCAGTTCATCTTTGGTGTTAGAAAGAGTTTTGTTGGTCTCTTGCTCAACTGTGCCTCACACATAATAATCAAGGGGATTGCAGTCTGGGAAGTTAGGTGGCCAGATGTAAGAAGTGATGTGACTATAGAAATTGTCTGACAGCCTTGACTGGTTTCTCCTCCTTGTGTGGCCTGGTGCAGAGTCCTGTTGCTAGTTATAAGGTGTTCCAGCAACCACCTTCTTGACCCAGGGCAGTACTACCACCTCAAGTCACTTGATTTAGGCCTCCATGTTGAATCTGAGGCCCTCACCAACATAATTAAGGAATTCTATTCTTAAAGGAATGATCAGGGTGAGTTTTCCAATCTGCCGTACCTTTGTAATCACCATTAGACTGATCTAACTCTTTCCAAAGTCTCTGCAGTGTCCTCAGATTGACACCCAAATGCACTGAAATGTTTGTATTGGAGCTTCTGGCCTGACTGCCAAGCAGTACAGCATACCATTTTCAAATTTCTGGTGGTGTTAATTGCATCATGGTGCTTTTTTTCTCACAGATGGTGCCCAAGTGACCTTAGTATACTGTGCAGTTGACAAAATCAAAAACAAATAATGTGCATCCATGAAATAAAAAAAATATAAAATGGTAACATTTACCCATTGCACCCTGTATACCAGTATGTTTACTTACATTCCTTTAACTAAATTATTGACATAAACTAATATATATCCAAGTACATTTATATTTTTTGTATCATGTAGATTGTTTTTTATAAATGTCAACCAATTGACCAATTTCATAATCAAAGTTTGTTGGGCTTTCTAAATTTGATTGACAACCAATCTAGGAGTAGGACAACTCTGAATTCAAATCTATGGATGAAATAAAGAAACACATCAATATATTTCCCAAGAAAAATTATGACAATGCAAAATTTATGGATATTAAAAAAGGAAGCTGTGGAAAGTCATGATCGCCTATGTTCTGATAGACATGTCACTTAAGCAAAAGGAACATTATCTTAACTTTATTTTTTCTAAATTAAAGAGTTATTTCAATAAATATCTATATAGTGTATCAAATGTCATAATTCATATGAAATTATGACAACACAAAATTTATGGATAGTAAAAAGGAAGTGTGGAGGGCCATGATCATTATATTCTGATGCATATGGCACTTAAGCAAATGGATCATTATCTTAACTTTATTTTGTTAATAGCTTAGAGAGACAGATATTTCAATAAATATCTACATAGTGTATCAAATATCTTAATTCAATTGAAATTAAGACAATACCAAATTTATGGATATTAAAAAATAAGCTCTGGTGAGCCATGATCACCTATGTCTTAATTTCTGTTATTTTATTGTTCTCTCTTCTTAATAGTGTTTTTTTTTATCATATTCCCTGACACTGTAGTGCCCACTTGTGTCTTAGTCGCTTTATTGCCTTGCTTGAAGTGAAATGTTTAAAAGTAATAAAAGTATTCTGATGGACATGGCATTTAAGAAAAAGGAACATTGTCTTAATTCTATTTTTCTTATAAGTTAAATATATCAATAAATATCTACATAGTGTATTAAACATCTTAAATCATATGAAAAATGTATAATGTTGGGATTTAGTTTCATTGTTCTGACTTGGTTTAATTTTGTCGCAAATGAATCAAGAAATTGGTTCTTATTAATAAATCATGAAATAATAATAAATAACACATAAATAAATGCAAGGATAAAATATTATATATATATATATATATATATATATATATATATATATATATATACATAAAGTATTTAAGGGAAAACAGTTGTGTTATATGAACTTGAAATAACTTGAGTCATACTTTTTAAATAAATTCAAGAGGTATTGGTGGAGAGATTGACTAAAGTCTAATACTGATTACATTTTATTAAGTTTTGACATAATTATAAAAAAAGAAAGACATTAACAAAAAATAAAATAATTTCCTAGAATTCTTCCCAAATATGTAAGAAAGAACAAACCCCATACACTAATGCTATACAATGACATCATGTCTACTATTAGCTGAAAAATAGAAGTCATGAATCTACATATTTTAGTTCAGCAAAATGATGGGGGGGGGAATATTGTGAGGGAAAAAGAATTAATGGTTAAGCCCTATATTAAATTGAAAACTGGTAGATAAAATGATAAAAATGTGAGTTATTTCCAAAGTAAATCACAAAGTTTGAAAAATTAAAAGAATCATACACAGAAGAAATTAATCAATACATTGATCTCTTTGAATGATTGCTTCATCAATACAACAGTTTGATTTAGGAACTGATATGAAGAACAACAATTCACAGGACATTCTGCTTTTTATTTCCATGGTATAAAAAAAAGACTAAGTTATACAAGTTGGAAATACGCATTAGATATTTAAGAAAAAGAAATGAAACAAAAAAATTGCTGAAAATTAATTCCTGAAAAAAAGAGTTTTATTTGCCCAGAATGAATATACAGCAATGATTTAAACAATCACTTTTACTTCCAACTTAAAAATAATGACAAAAAATAATCCTATGGTTAATGATTTGAAAGTTAGTACATTTTTAGATACTAGCAAGAACTAGAAAAAATATTGCTGTCTCTGTTCCATAACAGTTGTTACATTTATTTATATGTATGTCATATACTAAATGTAACAATTATTTTCAGACTGAAATTATGAGAGTATTATTATAAAAATTTTGTTTTTTTCTAAACAAATCTTTGCTTTTTTATTGTATTTTATTATTTTTTTTATTAATTGTAGTTTTTTTATCTTTGTTATTTCTATCTTCAAGGCCTGTAAGAATAAATAAAATATTACTCCTGTCCCATAATAGTTGGTACATTTGCATACAGAATTCATACACTAAATATAACAACTATTATGGGACAAAGTATAAAATTAGCTGACTCTTATCAAAGACAATATGAATCATAACAAGAAGAGATGGGAACAATAATACAGCCATGTGGCATAGATATCTCAACAATAAAACAGAGCGCAACAGTTAGCAATAACAACTAGTGCATTTCCTACTAAGAGAAATGACATGTGCTTTCTTCTATGTGCCGTGATCATGACTCTCCACAACTTCCTAGCTCTTAGCAGTTTCTCTCCCTTTGGTAATGCCCCCACATTGGATATCTTAAAAAAAATAGTCTCTCTCTTCCGTAAATACACTGATGAAAAGACCCACCTGGAAGAAAGCAAATCCATCACAAATATTTCCTTTCTTCCCCACATGATGTTGATTTTTTTTTTAAAAAAAAGAGTTAGAAGGTCGAAAAAAAAAAACTGCAAAAATGTGTCATAAAAAGGGTTAATCATAATGATGAAGATGATTCAAAAAGAAAAGAAAAATGTCATGAAAACGCTATGTTTATACAATATGTAAGAAGAATTATTATCAGTAGTACGAACCAAATTCTTGGAGAAGTTTTCCTAATCCCATCACTAATTTTTGTCAGATCTGTCCACTTGAGAAAAAGTAACAGCAACAGATATTGTTGACCTGAACACAGTACTTTTCAAATTTTTTTTTTTTTTTAATCCCTGACTGCTTCTGCCTGTCAATGACACAGTCAATTTTCTACTGTCTCTTTCACTTTTCTCTCTCTCACCCACACACTTAATGCATAGTAGTAGCGGTAACAACAGATGGGAGCCTGGAGGTTGATAGTGGCAGTGGTAGTAACACCCTTTACTAAATCGATATGTTACGATGACTACTGAGGCACCCACGGAGTGGCATTAATGAGACCATCAGCCCAAGAAAAATCCTCTGCACATGTAGATAACGGATGTAAAAATTCCTTGGTTTATATAATGGAGTTATCAAGACCGTATCACGCAAAGGAATGTAGAAATCATATTGTATTATTCTGAGAAGACTAAAACTTATATATAAACTTAATATAAGTAGTTTTATAATGTAGATAAATCTTTAGCCATATATTAAACAACAAGTTTGTAGTTCTTACAAAATATCAGGAAACATGAAGAGATTATGAAATCTCCTTTTAAAAATGGAATTTATACATACATATATATATATATATATATATATATATATATATATATATATATATATATATATAAAATGGGCAAATGAATGGCAAAATGGAAAAGTGGAAAAATCAAATTACAAAAATTTAAAAATTTAAACATAACTCAGTGTGTCCACATTTTCAGCATTTCGCCTTCGTACAAAATTAGTAAGATTTACATCTTCCCTTCTCCCTCCTGCACATGTATAATTCCTTTACTTTAGTCTGAAGAAGGCCTTTGAAAGGATGAAACATCAGACAAAATTTTTCTATTAACATTGTTCTGATATACAGAAATTTATATACCATATTCACTCATACATACATACATATATATATATATATATATATATATATATATATATTATTTATTTCTCCAGGTAAAATGTTTGTAATTGTGTAGCAATTTTTAACATGGCCTTGTTTTAATATCTTAAAATAAATTATTTACATACATATATATATATATATATATATATATATATATATATATATATATATATATATATATAAAAAATGTCATTTTTAGTGGATACTTGTATTTGAGTAGATGCTCCATTTTCTGCTCTATTTATGAAACAGAATATTTACTTATTTTCATCTAGAAGCCTAAATATTTGGGAAGTCTTATTAAAGAAAAATATGTGCTCTCTGGCAGGATTTGAACCTGCATTCCTGTAAGAGGAACTGTCATTAGATCTGACATGCTTTGACCCTCTCAGCTACAGAGTGTGTTGATCATCAAGCTAAGCTGAATAGAGACTTTAAACACAGATTTTTCTCTGACTCTTGAAAAAGATATATCTGCTCTGATCCTAATTTAAATGTTTATATTAGGATATGAAACTGTCCTAAAATGATCATTATTTAGCAAGATATCTACCTTGCTGACTAATGATCATTTGAGGCAAAAAGAGCTAAGATTTTCAGGAAACTCTTCAGTAATAGGTTAATTTCATTATTATTATTGAATCTATGATAAAACCCTTTTAGAAAAAGAAAGTCCCTCTGCCAAGTGAGCAAGTAAATTAATCTTTAGATGATTTTTTGAAATTCAGAGAGTAGTCCTAAAACTTTAGCCTATGTATATATATATATATATATATATATATGGTTATAATATATACATAATTATATTACACCCGAGGTATATAATGCCAGTCATATAGGCCTGATAATGAAGTGCTTTCAATAGCATCCTTCATCAATAGAAACAATGATCATGCTCATTATTATTGTATCAGAAGTAAAGTTCACAACACTTATCAGAAGTCAACTCAGAGTTTCATAATTCCCTACTCATCAGAACACAGACAAGAATTATAGATAGATAGATAGATAGATAGATAACTTCTTAGTATGATAAACATTACATTTGGGGTTAAAATTTGATATATGTATGGGAGAAAGTGTGCTCAGTATTGGAGATGGTGTTAATAGATGTAAACAATGTTGACATATAAATCAATCCTGCATGGTCATTTTCTTACCTTAAGCCATCATCAGACATTGTGTTACTACTCTTTGTATTGGCTATATATAGTCTACTGAATGTAGGAGAAGGAGGAACCAATTTTTTCCAGTTTTTTGCTTAGGGCTAAAGTTTTAAATTGTTTATAATCCTGTTTGTTGGTTTTAATTACTTACTTTTCGTTTTCTTATTTATATTATTTATTCGTATATTTTCTTCAGTTCCAAAGTTTGGTATTTTAAATGAAGTTTATTAGTTTTATGTTATGGATGATCAATTGTTGAGTCATTTTTATTTTGTGATGTGGTTGTAGGTAGAAAATTGGAATTTGTTTTTGTCTACATTTGGAAATTATTGATTTAGATGTTTATATTGTTCTGGAAAAATTATTAAGTTCAAAAGTACTTTGAAGTATTGCTGAAAGCTGGTGCAAACAGTCACTATACAATGTTGATTTTTATGTCCACATTGTGTACAGATATAGTTGTTCACTTTAACATTTTGATCCTTGGAAAAATTATTTCATATCCTTGTCAGAGTTTTCATATGTGTTTGTTGTCTGGTGGTAAAACAACTGTAGGTATTTGTATTCAATAATAATTAATGTTTATTTAATATTTTTATGATAAATAATGTTGAATATTATTCCAGTTAAGACAAAATTGGTTTAAAAAAACCAAATGGCAACCCTTATATAACAACATTGTTAGATATCCTGGTTTTATCACAGTTTATTCGTAATTATCATATTAAGCTTTGTCAAGCAAAAAATATAAAAGCCTATTGAATAATTCAAAAATGATGGTATCATTATTTGGAAGTACATATGCTTGTGTACAACTTCTTTCAGAAAAAAGAAATATATTAAAATTGTTTAAGACAAAAATTGAGTGAAATTGAGTGATAAACACCTGGATGATGTTTTGATCCTGTCATTGACAAATATTTCACTTGATGTGGAGAAGTTATGAAACAATGAACAGAAACAAGAAGTGTCTCTATAAATAATTTGCCATTTCTAGTTGTATTTCATTTGTAGTAAGAAATTTGCATTTCTTTGTTGATAATCTTAGTTGTTATTCTGTTATTCCTGCAGTAAAATAAAGAACCTTGTTTAAATAATATAACATTAACTTCATTGTTTTTTTTTTCTTTAAACCTCCAAGGCAGCCTTCTGGATGGAGCAGTCTGAGATCAAGAAAATTCATTATAGTACATTTGATATCATGGCCCTACTCCAAGATACAGTATAGCTGTCTGACCCACTCTCTCTGCAAGATTACTGACCCCTGTCCTAAATTCTAGTTTAGCAACAAAGCAGAGAAGAATACATACTACCCTTGATCCTAGAGAGAGTGTACAGATACTACATTGATATAAGGCAGCATAATTTAATTTAAAGGTTAAAGAATGGATTAACAAGAAATGTGATAAAAAGCAACAAAAAGACAAAGCTAGTAAAAAAATCCAAGTGTGAGATAATGAAAATCTTTCATGTCAGCATCATAAATAGCCTAACACATTAATAGTTAGATAGTTAACGACATGAAGAGAGGACACAACAAGATAGTTAACGACATGAAGAGAGTATCTATGGAAGTAGAGATTTACAAAACTCTTATACCAATGCCTATAAACTAGCATAAGTGTCGTCATTTGAATTAGCAAATTCTCATAATACAATACTCACATGAATTTCAATGTTAAAAAATATATAAGCCAAAAATAAGAAAAAGTAAAATAAAATTATAAAAATTAAAGTTAAAATAGAATAATAAAAATACTCAAGAGGCTATTCAAAGAATAAGTCTGATTGAATGTTGCTTTATGAATCTTACTCCCAAAAAAAAAAAAGGTAAAACCCCTTTACACTGCATTTATTCAACCAGTACTTGAGTACAGGGCTATTATCTTGAACTCAAACTACAAAGAAGATATTAAATTATTGTAATCTGGCCAGGACAGGTGCCTCAGCCTAGCTACAGGTAAAATTGAGCTATCATTCCCTCAGTCAAGATGCCAGTTCACCAATCTGTGTGAGATATATGAAATACTGAATGACTATTATAAAAGGAAAGTGAACAATTTCTTTACATTTTCAAACAGGAGGATGCATGGTCACTCACACAAATTAATGAAACAGCACTCAAAAACGGTTGCAAGATCCAACTTCTTTGCCCTGATGATGACAGAGATGGAACTCTTTACCTAATGAGGTTGTGAATGCACCAACTCTGGGTTTTTTTTTCCAGAAGAAACTGAAGATCCTTCTTGAATGAGCTGAAGGACTATTGACTAATTCTATAATTCTAATACTCCAAATCTTATACAAATTCAAATCTTAAAAAGCTATGACTAAAAATAGCAAAAACAGAGAAATACTACTCACAGGTTTGGAATTTATCTCAGCCCACTTTTATATATTCAATCAGCATTCGTATTATGCTACATACGGCTTGGTGAATAAGACTAAAGCAGTGATTTCTACTTGCCACTCTTTTGAACTGTCTTGGTGACATTCAGTTATTGTAATGACACCTGAGTCAGTTCAATTTGTCTTTCAAAGCATCGTAAGACAGCAGGAGGTATTTTTGCAAGGGCTGAACGCTTCACTAAATTCGACACATTAACAAATATTCAGCATTTCCTTCTATCAGTGAGAATGCAGTTATTTTTTATGTATTACATTTCCAATAAGGGGATTTCAATGTGGAAAATTTAATACATTTTTAACTATATTTTCATTTATAATACAGTTTCATCTTTTAGTGTATAGAAATTATGAATATAAATATAAATACCTACATTTTATATATTTTATTTGCATACCTCCTTTTTATACATAGAAATTTTAAATATATTGTCTAATTTCATATAAATTACAATTTAGTGTATTGGTTACTTCAAAATTAAATATTTAAGGTTTCTTACAAGAATATATTACAATACATGAAATAATGGTGGTGAAAAAGTTACATGCACAAAATAACAGACCAATTGATTTTCAATGCAATATAACATTTATTAAAAAAAAATCAGCAAATGGAAAGTTTAAGACAAGACTTTCATTTCCTAGAAATAAATTGCATACACAATAAAATATTCATTAATATATTTGAGTAGAACTTACTGTGTTGGTGTGTTGTGGGTGAAGCGTTCACAGCCCTTTTAGCTTCAGTGTAAAAAGTTCATGTCATATAGTTCAAAAGAGGAAAACCCAAAAGAGAGAGCTACTTAAGGCTTTGCTTGTTTTTATACCCCAGAGCTGCTGCTGATACAAGGTTTATTAAGGGCTGCTACTGCTACTATGTTTATTAAGGCACTACAACAACTGCCTTTGTTGATATACAGAAAGCATAAAGATATATTCTCATTTCAAATACATAGGAAGCAGAAAATGAAGCTTACTAAGATACAACCTTCTTACCAAATGAATACATAGGGAAAAATGTTGATTCAATACTTTGGACATAAGAAGGTGGGTCTTGGCTGTAAAGGTCTGAGATGGTGGCACTAAAGAATGGGGCTTGTCTGAACATTTTTCATTGAAGTAACAATAAAATAGCAGTAAGCTTATGACATCGCATCTGTGGAGCAGAATGAGACAACTGGGTGCAGCTGTTTGCGCTCCAGTTAATTTGGTGCCATACTTTTGTATGCACCAATATTTTTGCACACAATACCAAAATTTCAACTTGCTGTCAGCTTTCTTTGTTTTGTCAAAGATGTAGAGGAATCCATTATCAGCAAATTTTTCTTTACCATGTTTTGTTAATACTTCTGTCACTGTATTGATAAAACGATGTCATTTAGTTAAAGAAATATAAAAAGATGTCAAAAGAATGAAACACTTGTGCAAATCTGGCAGCGAGTTGAAATTTGATGTTGTAAAACAAAAAATTTGGTGCAAATCATGGTGCTCCATACTAAAATGTCTTGTGCCAAACAGCCATGCCAAAACACCAGCACCCAAGTGACTGCACCGAAATGTACCAAATTGGTATGGGAAAGGAGTGTAAGGTGGAAAATAAGTCATGTCCCACAAGGCTGTGTAAATGATTTTGTACTGTGTCAAGGCTGCATCATAAAAAGTCAATTAAAATTTAAAAAGTAAATGTTAGAGTTAAAAGTTATATGCAACACAAAATAAATTTAGCCCTATAAATCTCAAAAGAGCAAACATAAGAATCAAAACTGCATAGTGACTGTCAGTTTCATGCCTCAAAGCAATATTCAAGCCATGTGACTCCCATTAGCCAGCTCTATATATAGGGAGTTAAGAGAAGTGAGGGAATTAGGAAACCAGCCCTTCCCATCTTCTTTTATTTAGGGTTAATGCTTAAGGTCATTTGTAGTTATGACCTTGAGATTGTTTATTTACTTATCTATTTATTATTTTATATCATTTATTTGCTTTGTATATTTTTCTATTGTGGATTGTTCTTCAGCTCTAAGTTTTAAATATAGTTTATTAAATTGGAATTATGGGATATTATTTACTCTTTCCAATCATGATATATTTGTCGGTAGTGTAGTAGGAATTTGATTTTATATATATATATTATTTATCTCTTTATTTAATACATATTCATTGATATATATCATTAATCTATTTGCTTTGTATATTTTTCTATTGTGTATTTTTGTACAATTCTAAATTAGTAAAAGGATGAGCCCAAAATGCGATTTGCAGGTCAGGAACACTAGAATCAAGCAGACACGAAAGTTTAAATATCTGGGAAGCGTTTTGATAGAGGACAGTAAGTGCAACACTGAGATCTGTAGATATATTGGGATGGTCAAGGGCACATTCCAAAAGCTGGGCAGTGTATTACGAGACAGGAGGATTTCTTTGGTTACAAAGAAAAGAATACTGAGCTGTTATGTGATATCTGTCCTTCTTCATGGCAGTGAATGTTGGACGATTTCTTCAAAGATGAAGAGACTCAAGGTGACAGAGATTTGGTTCTACCAAAGGATGCTAAGGATATCATGGACCAAGTGTGTGAGCAACGATGAGGTCTTAGAGAGGATGCAAAGAAGGAGAAGGCTTATACTTAACATCAGGAAGAGGCAGCTGAAGTTTCTGGGACAAATAATGAGGAAGGAGGACCTGGAGAATCTGATACACACAGGTTGGATAGAGGGAAAGAAAGACAAGGGAAAACAATGTGTGACATACCTGGTAGGCTTAAGCAAGTGAATGACAGAAAGTGGTCTGGGGGAGGTAGCAGAGAGAAGGAATTTGTTGAGAGCTGCAGGAGATAGAGGGAGGTGGAGAGCCATGATTACCTATGCCTGGAAAAGACATAGCACATAAAAAGAAAATAAATTTATTTATTCCTTTTGGTCATGATATAGTTGTTTGTAGGAATTTCCTATATATCCAAATAAGTTTGATTAAATACAACCAACAAGGTTTGCTTGTTTAATTTTTTATTGTATTTTTCTAATTTTTGTGTATGTTGTATACTGGGATTGGAATTGTCAGAAGTTCATGTTTGTTTTGTTGCTTTGTTCAAGTACTTCTGACCACCTCAGACATTTTCAAGAAAATAATGTTGTATCTGTGTGGTAGACAAAATTCTGTTGGTATTATCTACTAATATTTATTTTATGTTGATAGTTGTATTTTGGTCATTCATGATATATACAGAAATTGTACAGAGTTTTTACAGGTGACATGTCAACCTACAAAAGAGTGTAGTACATGTGTGCCTCATGTAAGAATTTAATGTTGTATTTTTATTGTTGATATTGGAGATGCAATCTCCCAGGGGGCATGAGAATTCATAAACAATATTTTGAGGTACCATACCACACAAGCAGGAAAGCTAAATTATGACTGTCAGACAATTTCTGCGACCTCATCATCCCTTACATCTGGACACCTAACTCCCCAGACTGCAACCCCCCTTGATTATTATATGTGGGCACAGTTGAACGAGAGACCAACAAAACTCCTTCTAACACCAAAGTTGAACTGAAAGCAAGGATTATGACAGCATTCACCAACTTAAACAAGAAGACCATCCAGAAGAGTTGCAGGAGATTCTGAAGTTGTCAGGAGGCCGTGGTTGAAGCTAATGGCAATTTTATTGAATGAATTTGCTCTTTAGTATTTCAAGATATTTTTGTGTAATTTTGGTAAATATATCTGTTGAAATGAGATGTCAGTGTTATTTTTAGTTTTGCGTAATTTAGACGACAATTTATCCATCGCACAGTTTATATGAGAAAGTGAGAGAGAGAGAGAGCGAGATACAAATCACATTGTAAAGTATGGTTGGTATTTTATCTTTTGTAACAAAGTAGAATTAGAAACATAGGCTAAACATCAAATTCAAATGATTCATTTTTATTTAATAAAAAATGATACCTAAGACTGGAATATCTATGCAGTCTTTAAAACTCTTACTAGCAAAAAATAATACAAATTATGTTTTATAGATGTTAATTTTTGTCTTTTATTTTATTAACTGTATATTATAATTTTATAATCTAATTCCAATAGATAATGCTTCTTCATTATACATTGATTTATTCAGACCCTGATCCTTCCCATTATAATGTTTCTGTTTGTTATACTCTCTGGCCACCTTAAAGTGACTGTCATATTGGATAACATTTGAGGAATTCTGAATTAAACTCTTTATTCAATTCATGGGCTCAGATTATTCTTATTCTACTATCCATCCTACAGGAAATCTCATTATCAGTTAATTCATTCTTGTATGTCCCTTGTCCCTTCTACTAAACCAGAGTATATGACTTTTTGTACCACACATCCTAAGGATTGAACTTACAACCACCAGATAATTAGATCCAATTAAACAACACTTTTATTCTCTAGAGGATGTGAAGATGGCCAGTCTAGATGAGAGGGTACTGAAATAGTCAGTCTAGATGAGAGGATATTGAAATGACCAGTCTAGAGGGAAGAATGTTAAAATGGCCAATCTAGATGAAAGAATGTTAAAACAGTCAGTTTAGAGAAGAGGATATTAAATGCCTTTGTAAGACAATTCAACTGTTGGAACTTTATATTGATAATACTCAATGATATTTGTCCAAGTAAGTCAGTGGATAATTCCTCACTACAGATAATTTCTAATATCATAAATTTAGACAAAAATATGCTTTATAATAAAAAAAATGTGTTTGAAGTTTGTTTTGGATTAGTTATATAATAATTATAATTATTTCATGATTAAAAATTATTTAAACTTATTTAAAATCATCAGAATGCATTAATTTTATCAGCAGTCCTAATGTATTGCTTGAAATTTTTCTTTGTTGGAAATAAAAAAGAAACCTGATGACATGTGGATAATTAAATGGGAAGAAATCTAAATACAAAATTTATAAAAGCATAATTATTACAAGTCTGGAACAAACTTAATTGGAAAAATGGAGTTTAGGAAATATCTGGATTTAGCTATTTAATTGGCAAAACATAAAGAATATAAACATTCAAGATTTGCAATTAGATAAAAATCAAATTAGAAATTTTTGTCCTGCTTTCCAAAGTTTGTATTAGACCATTTTATCATCCTCCTCTCTAAACTGACCATTTTATCATCCTCCCCTCTAGACTGACCATTTCAACATCCTCCCCTCTAGACTGACCATTTTAACATCCTCCCCTCTAGACTGACCATTTTAACATCCTCCCCTCTAGATTGACCATTTTAACATCCTCCCCTCTAGACTGACCATTTCAACATCCTCCCCTCTAGATTGACCATTTTAACATCCTCCCCTCTAGATTGACCATTTCAACATCCTCCCCTCTAGATTGACCATTTTAACATCCTCCCCTCTAGATTGACCATTTTAACATCCTGCCTTCTAGACTGGGATTTTAACATCCTCCCCTCTAGACTGACCATTTCAACATCCTCCCCTCTAGATTGACCATTTTAACATCCTGCCTTCTAGACTGGGATTTTTACATCCTCCCATCTAGACTGGCCATATTAACATCCTCTTATCTTGATTGACCATTTCAACATCCCCCTCTTTGTACTGGCTATTTTAACATCCTCCCTTATGGACTGACCCTTTTAAGAGTCTCCCCTTTAGAGTGACCATTTTAACATTCTTCCCTACTCTAAACTGGCTATTTCAATATCCTCTCATCTAGACTGGCCATCTTCACTTCTTCCCCTCTAGACTGGCCATTTTGACATGCTTCCCTCTAGACTGGGATTTTTACATCCTCCCTTCTTGACTGACCATTTTAACATCTTCCCCTTTAGACTGGGCATTTAATATCCTCTTCTCTAAACTGATTGTTTTAACATCCTCTCATCTAGAATGGTCATTTTAACATTCTTCCTTCTAGACTGGTCATTTCAATATCCTCTCATCTAGACTGACCATTTCAATATCCTCTCATCTAGACTGGTCATCATCATATCTTCTCCTCTAGAGTAGCCGTTTTAACATCCTCACCTCTAGACTGGCCATTTTCTTATCATCCCCTCTAGACTGGCCATTTTAACATCCTTTCTCTCTACACTGATAATTTTACATCCTGCCCTCTAAATCGGCCATTTTAAAATCCTCCCCTTGAGTCTGACCATTTTAACATCATCCACTCTAGAGTGGCTATTTTAGCATCTTTCCCTCTATACTGGCCATTTTAACTCCTCAAGACTGGCCATGTTAACATCCTCTTATCTAGATTGACCATTTTAACATCCTCCCCTCTGTACTGGCTATTTTAACATTCTCCCCTCTTGACTGACCATTTTAATATCCTCCCCTTTAGACTGGGCATTTAATATCCTCTCCTCTAAACTGACCATTTTAACATCCTCTCATCTAGACTGGCCATTTTAACATTCTTCCCTACTCTAAACTGGCCATTTCAATATCCTCTCATCTAGACTTGGCCATCTTCACATCTCCCACCCCTAAAGACCGGACAGGCCATTTTAACACTCTTTCTCTCTACACTGACAATTTTACATCCTTCCCTCTAAATAGGTCATTTTAACATCCTCCCTTCGAGACTGGCCATTTTAACATCATCCACTCTAGAATGGCTATTTTAGCATCCTCTTCCCTGGATGGACCATTTTAACATCCTCACCTCTAAGCTTTTTCTAAGATTTACAATTAAACATTCTCCTAAAAGCAATCTCAGTGGTAGTAATGCCTTATTTTATTTATAAAGATATTCACTCAAGAATAAATTTATATATATATCATAATCCAACATCTTTTGACCTATCCAGACCTACCCATTAGAGCAGTTTGCATATAAGATTGAATTCAGTGTTTATACTTGGTACATTTTGGTTCATATTTTAAGAATTTCAAAATAGTATTGTAACTAATAACTGGAAGCTGGTCCTCAAGCAGAGGAGGAATAATGATTTGGTTATCACCTTTTTTGTCAATTGAACATCCTCTTTAGCAATTAAACATCCTCTTCCGTAAATTAATCTGAGGGGAAGATGTTGAAGTGATGCTTTGTTTTTATAATATATGGATGTGCAGTTAGTGTAATGGATAGTGGCTTGGAATGAGAAATTAGCAAGCCAAGTTTGAATTTCAGCTGAATTCATTACTTTCACTTATACATAAATTCTATTGGGAGAGGTATGAATCCATTTCTTCATCTCTTGTTAGCTATGTGTTAAATAGTAGGGGCAGTCTGTGCTCCATAGCCTTGGTTAACAACCAGTCTAGGAGAACAACAATTTTGAATTCAAAACCATATGTAGCCCTGGCAAAGCACATAATATGTTGCTGGCAAAGCACATAATATGTTGCTATCTTGATGTTTAAATTATCTCTATGGTCCTAACTATGGTCAGCATACTCCGCCTTTGATTTTTTTAATAATGCTGACCTAACAGCTTGCTGATAAGAATCTTTTTTGGTAAATTTCATTATTTCACTACTACTTGTATAATAGAACAAAATCAGCAGTGAAGAGCAACAAATGGCTAGTACAAAGTTGCTCATATGAACAGACTTCTTCTACTTAAATATTAGGCTTTGTAATTCTTTTTGGTGATTGGATTGAATTGGATTGACAAATGGTGCAACAGATCCAATGGATTAAATGAAGGTCATAAAACACTGTCGGAACCTAAATAGGACGTTAATATTCTCTCTATATATTTTATTATAGATTTACTTCTCACACAAAGATGTAGGAAAATTTAGCAGGCCCTCCAACATCACACAGGAGACAAGTGTCTGGTTTACAATATGTGCATTACTGAAAATGTCCTTTAAATCGTGTATTTACATGTTATGGCCCAGCTAGCTAGGATATTGGTCCGTAAAATATTATCACTTTTTCTAAAATATCAGCATACAATTTTCTTTATTACTGTAATGATAGTTAAACTTGTTTGTTTATTTTCCTAATGAAAAACCCAAGCTCTTCATAGAAATTTGACTTTAATAAAAAAAAAAGAACAACAGCATAAAGAAGTGAGTAAGAACATGTTATGCTACATCCAAGGAGTCAAATCACCCTTATCTCTCCCATGTTCCAGACTTTTTCCAAGAACTGATACCGTGTGAAACATACTCCTACATGAGTGCTTCCCTGAACATGTTACACTTAACCTTTTCAAGTCAAGTGTTAATTGTTATCTATCCTCCTTATTCTCATACTCTCATTCTTCTTTTCATCTTCCCTTCTCTTACATTCATATCTCACACCTTATTTATCATTACCATTTAAACTGTAGCCCTCTGTCTTGAGTGGCTCTCAAAACTCATATTGGGTTAAATTTAGTAAAAAAAGTATTAGCTGAGATGTAATTTCTGCCACCAATTTTGCTTTGTTCATTTAGGAATAAGATTTAATGAAATATATTCAAATAAAATGAGGTGTATATATAGAATAAGTAAAAATCCTGAGGCTGTTCAGTAAAGATCAATAAACCTGCTTAGGACCTCAGGAATTCTTCTTCCTATTTATTTAAAAGCAAGAACTGTAATTACTCAGTGAACTGAGATCTTGAAGGCTTTGCTGAAACCACACAGGAAAAGACATTCCAATCAATTTCAGCTTCAATTCACAAGGCACTTCAAAAGCAGCACAGGTGTTTATACCTGCATGCAATCAACATTTAATATACAGAAAGCTCCTCAAAAATGGATACAAAATTTTCTTGCTAAGAAAAATTGTTTGAAACTTAAATACATTGATGTTAGAAGACAAATATAAGAAATATTGATTGCTTTGATTTATTTTACAGCATATTTTAACCTTTTGCGAGTTATTTAATGCTGAGTTCTATCATTTTGATAAGCAGTAGAGATGTAGACTGATGTTTGGTTTGCCTGAGAGTCAAAATGGGAGAAATAATTTTGGTTTATAGGTGAGTCAAAAATGTAGACAAAGCTTTGGTTTGCATATGAATCAAAAAGGTAGACAATGGTTTGGTTTGCATAAAAATCAGAAATGGTAGATAAAGGTTTCATTTGCATGAGAGTCAAAAAAGTAGACATGTTTGGCTTGCATGGAAGTCAAAATGGGAGAAATAGTTTTGGTTTCTAGGCAAGTCAAAAAGATAGATGTAAGTTTGGTTTGTATGAATGTCAAGAAAGGTAGTCATACATATAGTAAAACAAGTTGCTATTTTCTGTTTGGTGTGATGTTACCCTCTGCAAGGGAATGAAATGTGTTCTTGACCTCAACTGACAGAACATAAGAACCATTGACAAATAGATCTGTTCTGAATGTGTGATATATTTTTGCTTTGAATTTTAAATATGAGAACATTTTCTTAATTCAAAAGGTGTCTAAAGCACCACAAAAATATTTTCAAATTATTTGCTAAAAACAGAAGTTATGGAATTGAATTTCAATGTTTTCTGGCCTCACATGAGAATAACTCTCCATCTTCAACTTGTGTAATCTCTAATAAAATCCAAGACTAAATCCAATAATATAGATACCAATGCACTTTTTCAAAAAAATTTTTTAAGCATTTCACATCAAGCAAGGTGGGAGTGCCACTAGTACACAAGGGATTACAGAGAGTGGGAGCAAGAGTAAAGAAGCATGACAAAGGAAAGAATGAAGAGAAGGACGGGGAATGAGATCAAGGTATCTGAAGATGCTGATTGACATTGCATTTGAATAATTGAAGATTATAACTATCAGGGAAGTAAGTAAGAGGAAGGGAGTTCAACAGATGGGAAGTGTGAGACATGAAGTTATTGGAGTAGAAAAGACAGCTACATTTAACAATTTCAACAGTGAAAGGGTGGGACTGGGATGCCAACCTAGTAGCACACTTAAATCCATGCAGTTTGGGAAGCAGCGAAAATAGCTATTCTGAGCAGTTACCATGAAAGTATTTGTAGAAAAGACTGAGGGAAGTGACAGCAAATCTGCGAGAGAGAGATTTTAAATAACTTTTATGCAATAGCCATAATTGCTGTAAACATAATAAACAATAAATATTAAAAACAAAAACTTGATATTATGACTAATTCTATTCATATATGAAAGGGTATTTAATATGGTGGTAGCAAATATCTATGAAAAAAAGAACCCCCCACCAGGAATCACTAGTGCAAGGAAGATAACTCTAGTTATCATTTTGCACTATTTGCATTAAAAATTACTGACATTACAAACTTTTTGTCTGTGTACAAATAAATTTTGCATATTATTCTCAGTAGTAACTATTAATTTTGTTTTATAAATAAAAATATTATTTGTTTCCATACATTGGCAATCATAGCTCTCCACAATTTCCTATTTTTTGTAGCTCTTAATTTTGTGTTTTTGTTATCTCCCCTAAACCTTGTTCTGCCATACATTTACACAAGTGCGTTAGGTAGCTTATGAGTTGTTTTCCTCTGTCCCTCTTGACTTAAACTGTCCTGTGAGTATCAAATTTTTCAAGCCCTCTTTCCTTATTATGTGCCCTAGAATATTTCAACTTTCTCTTCTTGATGTAAAACATAAGTGTCCTTTTTGTTTCCATTTTCTCTAAAACTTTTTCGTTCCTCACATGTTCAGTCCATGGCATTCTCAGCATTCTTCTGTAGAACTATATTTCTGTTGCTTCAAGTCTATTCATCATCTGTGATAATATTGTTCAGCATTCACTGTCATATAGGAGGACTCATATTATGTAACAGTTCAGTACTCCTTTTCTTTGTTTCTAATGAAATTTTTCTGTTTCTTAATACTTTACTTAGTTTTTGAAAAACCTCTTTCACTATTCCAATGCATCTTCAGTTTTCAGTGTCACACTTTCCATCCTCTTTTAAAGCATGTCCCAGTTACTTAAATTGTTGAACTTGTTTGATTTTGGTGTCTCCAATTTTAATTTGCATTTTAGACTGTTCCTTTTGTTAACAAACATACATTGTCTTCTTGCATGTTTATTCATTTCTTTTCACTTTCCTTCGCTACCTTCTGTAGGAGTTCTTGTAGTTTCCTTTCTATGTAAGCTATCAAAACTGTGTCATCTGTATATCTTATCTTGCTAAGATTATGGCTGCCAATAATGAATCCACCATAGGGCTTCTAATTCTCTCAGAATCACCTCACTGTATAGGTTGAATACGTCTGGTGAAAAGACACATCCTTGTTTTACACACCTTTCTATATTTTTATATTTACTGAACTCATTTTTTATACATATAGGTTCTGGAGTACATTATTTACATTATTCGGACTATTGTCCTCATCTTTGTCGCCATATTTATTTAGTGATAAATATGGCGACAAAGATGAGGACAATAGTTTGAATAATGTAAATAATGTACATAATACCTCATCTCAGAAATATAGACAGACTCTGAAGGTTCTGGAGTATTCTAATATCCTTCCAAAATATATTAAGGTTTCCTAATATTCCTGTATTGCTCTTTCTGATATCATTCTGAGCATAAATATCACATTCTTTTTTCCAGTGTCTTCAATGAACCCACAGTTCTTGTCCTATTTCTGGTTTGATTCTACTGCATACATAATTCATTAGAATTTGGATGATAAGTTTTGATATGTGATTCATTAGGCTGAGTGCCCAATAGAGTTTATAATTATTTGACCTGGCTTCTTAAGCAGTGCTATAAAGATAGGTCTACTTAGGTTTCCCAGCATATCACCACTATTGTAGATTTCATTTATTATGTCTGTAATTTTGTTTGTGCCTAAATCATCTAAGGCTGCCAGAATCTCTATTAAGATTCAATCTGGTTCTGCTGCTTTGTTTCTGTTTAATTTGGCCAGTGATCATTTCACTTCAGATTTTAATATTTCTAATCCTTTGATAATTCTGTGTATTGATGGTTGTTTGCTTTCATTGTGGAAGAGTTCTTCACTGTGTATTCATTCCATCTCTGAAGTTTTTTCTTTCTTTATCAGTGTCCCATCCTTGGATTTTATGCATCCTGTTAATGAGCATGTCTTTTGTTCTGTTCTCTTACCTTTTTATGCATATTTGCTTCATCTGTGATACTCTTTCTTTCTATCAGGTCATCCCATAAGCTCTGTCCGAATTTTAACTTGTTGTTAAAATGAACAAAATTTAAAGAGTATTTTATCATGTCTAATGGAGCTGAACATTATTTTTATGTTTAGATGCATTTAAACTGATCAAATTTTATTTCAGAGAACAATAAAATTAAATTTTGTTTGATTAAAATCCTGCTAACATGGAAGTACCCAAGAATCATTTGAGGCACATAATGCTTTATGAGTTCAAGGAAACTCAGCAGCCGAAGTAGCTAGAAACATTCACTCAGTTTATGGAGAGGAATGTGTGAATAAAAGAACTTGCAGAAGATGGTTTGCAAAATTCAGAAGTGGAGATTTCACCCTTGAAGATGAACATCGAACCGGAGGTCCAGTTGAGTTTGATGAAAAGCTTCTTGAAGCAGCCCTTGAAGAAAATCCTGCTTTATCAGTTGAGGAATCGGCAGTGGTTCTCAGTTCAAACCATACAACTGTTCATCATCATCCTCAACAACTTGGAAAAGTTCCTAAACTTGAAAAATGGGTACCTCATGAATTGTCTGAAAACAACCACAAATCCCGAGTTGACATCTGCTCTTCTCTCCATTCTCGCCAACTTTTTTGGATAGACTTTTGACTGGCAACAAAAAATGGATCTTTTATTGAAATGTTAAGCATTGTAGACAGTGTCTTGGTAAAGAGGAAAGACCCCAGCCACAGCCGAGAAGGGAACTTCATGGGCAAAAGGTTCTTCTTTCAATCTGGTGGGATCGCCAAGGAATAATCCACTTTGAATTCTTACCACCTAATGCAACAATTAATGCTCAAATATACTGTCAGCAATTAGAGCATTTGAACTAAGCTTTGAGGAAAAAAAGACCTGCTCCAGTGAATTAAAAAGAGGTGATGTTTCATCAGGACAATGTGCAACCCCACACAGCAAGAATCACGTCACAAAAGATCGAAGGACTTGGTTGGGAGAAAATTCCTTATCTACCTTATTCTCCCGATCTTGCTCCTTCAGACTACCATTTGTTTCATAGCTTACAGAATCATTTGGAAGAAACAGCTTTTGTAACACAGGAAGAGGTTAAAACTGACATTTGTGAGTTCTTTGAATCAAAGCCAAAAGAATTTTACAGTAATGGAATTAGTAAACTTGTTAATAGATGGAAGGAAGTCATAGATAATCAAGGAAAATACTTTGTTGATTGAATCTGTAATTAAATGTAACATTTGGTCACTTGTTTTCTTTATTCAAAATTTGGACAGAACTTATGGGATGACTTGATATTTCTGCACATTTTTCATTAAGCCGCTTGTATTTGTTCTTAATTTCTTTGTGCAGTGCCCTATATTCTGTACCATATTTTGCATTGTTTTTGCCTCCTTTTCAACATGTCAAGAATTTCATCTGCCATCCATTCATTTTTTATTTCTCTATTTTTCTTTGGGATGATCTTTTAAATGCATGAAACATTTTTTATTTTTAAATTCCTAGAAAGAAAATTACTCAAAAATGGTTGAAATGATTATAGTTTTGTGGCAAGAACATATTCAAAAAAATCAATTCTTCCAATATCACTACATTTGCCTATACAGAACTTCATTAAAAAAAAATCTTAATATTCAAACGAACCAGAAACAATTTCTGATGTTCAGAGCTGCTTTTTCAGACTTTCTTTTCTCTTGTCACTTAAACAGTTTACTGGCTAATCAGATCTACACATTTGGAAAACACAGATGTATATCAGTGACCATAAATTATACTGGGTCTTTTATAAATATAAAATATATATCCTGAGGGAAATCACTGTGTTTAAATATTTCCATTATTTTTCTCCAAACCTTATTAGATCTCATTTTTATTCTCCCTTCTCGGTTTCAGCATTCTCAAATTTTATAATTATATACAATGTACAATTCAATTTTTTGTACATAAACATTTTTTTTTTTACTCATGTTAACCCACTACAAGTCTCAGGAGTCACTCAAGGTGGCGGGGTGTCCTGGGTATGACAATGAACTGCATCTGCATCCTGGGTAAGACAATGAACTGCATCTGCGTCCTGGGTAAGACAATGAACTGCATCTGCGTCCTGGGTATGACAATGAACTGCATCTGCATCCTGGGTAAGACATTAAACTACGTCCAACAGCAAGGCTTCTGATCAGAAGGTTTTGAGGAGCATGGAACCACCTCTTAATTCCCAAGTCCACCCTGACACGGGGTGGTAGCACCTGTTAGGGTCCCAGCTATGGGCAAATAGTTGACCCCATAACCTGACTCAAAACACTATGAAAGTGTAAAAATAGATTTTAATACCAGAAATACTTAAAAAAAAATAGTATCAGCAATAAATTTTTGAAAAAAGAAAATATTACCAGAAATAAAAATCTTGTCAGCATTAAATGACCCATTGAGGTTAATAGGCCACAAAACAAAACAAACCAAACTAAAAAAAAAATATTTTAGCTATACATTTTTGAAAAAAACGAAATTTTGTCTGCATTAAATAACCCATTGTGGTTGATATGCCGTAAAACAAAACAAACCAAACCAAACCATGGTAGAGGGTTACTGAATGAGTTGTGTGATATGAATGTAAGTAGGAAGTGAAGATTATATGGAGGGTAGGTAATGATTGACCCTTGATTTAAATAGATTAAGATTGTAGCATTCAGGGAAGCATCTCTAAAAGATGCCTAAGGGGAACTTTCTCTTCATAATTGGAATACAGAGAAGATTAAGGGGATTTGACTTCATCGATATTGTATGGTAGGTTTTAGATGTAAAAGTCTAAACTGACAGAATTAAAAACACTGCTCGTTCAAATATAAAAAAATATCTTTCTTGTAAAACATTGGACTCTAAACATATCTTTTTTTTTTCATTTCACCCTATGCAAGGCAATAAAGCCACTAAGACACAAGGGGTTACTGAGCATGAAAGAATATGCAAAAAAGAAAAACACTATTAAAGAGAGAGAACACTAAAAGAACAGAAATTAAGAAGACAGAAGATAATGATTAACATTGCATTTAAATTTGTGAAGAACAAAGTTGTCTAGAAATCATGAAGCCAGAAAGTTCCACAGAAAAGAAGTGTGATAGAAGAAACTGTTAACCTAGAACTTACGGTTGCATCTAGCCATTTCAACTATAAAATGATGAAACCTTGTTGCCAATCTAGTATTGCACTTAAATTCATAAAGTCTAGGTACCCTAGAGAAAAGTTCATTAGAAAAATGACCATGAAAATATTTATAGAAAAGACACAGGAAGCTGAGATGCCAGGTGAGGACTAATAACACTGCAGATTCTTCTTTGTATTTCATCAAGAATTTTTAAATGCATAGTAGAAACACCAACCCAGATGTGGCAGCCATATTCAATACATGGATGAATGGTAGACTAATAATAAATGGGTAAGATAGACTACTGTGAGAAAATTGTCTAGCATGACACAGTGAGCCAAATTTCCCAGCAGCAGACTTAGCAATTAATTCAAAATAATCGTTCCAATTCATGTCAACAGAAATCCTTAGCATAGAAACTTAACTACCAGTGTTATTTCTAATTTATTAGCACTCAAAATGATTTAATAGAGAAATTATAGACTAACAATAAAAATTGGGGGGAACCATAAGAAATGCTAAAACCTACAGATAATAAATTCAAATGAAGATAGCCTTGAAATACAAGCATTATTATAATTTTATTCTTTCTATACTGGCCCAAATGTCAGTGTTATTGTATAAATCATCAGAGTGAATGTAAATCTCAATGCATTTGTTTAATAAATCCTACCCATATATATATATATATATATATATATATATATATATATATATATATATATATATATAGCTAGTTTTTTTCAATAGTGTACATTGCATGCAACAAGATATGCAGAAGTGTCACTTGAAAAGAAATTTCAGATATCCAGGAAAAAAAGATTCAAAGCAAGCAAGAAAGATAGGATCTGTGCAATTAGTATCAACTTATAAGAATATTAATTTCTTACAAAAGCCAAGAAACTCATATATATGTGTGTGTGTGTGTGTGAATAATGATTATGACAGGTTTTGTTTGTGAAGTGGACACATTTCATCCCAAGGAGACAACAGGTTTTCTTTCTTTTTCTTTTTTTTTCACTTTTGTAATATTACTTTCTTCTCCTAATTGGATTCCTTGGCTTTTGTAAGAAATTAATGTATATATGATGTGATAATTTTAATGCTTCCAAAATAAACTGCTCTCTATTAATCATCTGAGAGAATGCTCTCTCCCTTCCATCAGGATGGCAGATGCTGACCTCCAGGAGAGTGACTTCACTGTGCTTTCTTGGGCTAACTTTCTCAACTGACATGAAGTGAAAAAACTATATTGAATCTATTGCTAGGTCAGCTACCAGGAAGGTTGGTTTACTGTATTGTCCTATATAGTTTTTCTCTCCAGAGCCTATCTTACATATCTATAAGTCTACCCGTTCATCCTTGTTTTGAATATTTCTGTCACATATGGTCTAGTGCTCCTGCTATCTATCTAGAGCTCCTTGACAAAATCTAAAGAAGAATCAGTTGGTGTGTATGTGTGGGCAAGCAAATAAATAATCGTCAAATTTATACATGAGGTGTAAACATAATAGTGCTCAATGTGGTTATACAGAGCAAAGATATATATTAATTAGTACATATATGTGTACCTATGTTTTGGTGTGTGACTAAAGTTTCACTGGATTCCCAGCTTGTTGGGCACAAGATGTGCCTGATGAGCTGATAATCCACCAAAACTTTAGTTGCACACATAGGTACATATTAACATTATATTAACATATATATATATATATATATATATATATATATATATATATATATATATATAGGCCAAATAGTTTACTAGTGTAAAGAGCAATATGATTGAATTAAGATTCATTTCCATTTTAAATTGAACAAATTTTATACTTGGACTCCATGGGAATGTCAGGACATGAATACCTCTGAATTTCAAAGATGCATTAGCTGAAGTGATGCTAGACAAACAATCAGATTTCCAATCAATAAATCTCACAGCATTACTTTGCTTGGATAAAAGGGGTGGAATTGATGGTCAAGCCTGACTTGCAATTGATTTCTTGCAGAAACTACTTAAAGTCTTGCCATAAAGTGTCCTATGTAATTAAAAAAAAAAAAAAAAAAAATTTGTGTTAATTTGTTATTTATTTAAACTTAGTATTGTTATAGTTTCGCAATTGATATCTCTGTGGAAAGTTTATCTAAATTGCCATCCTCAGTAGGCCTAGTATGTGCATCATATAGGAGGCTTTAAGAACATCCATCCACTATTTAGAGGAAGTGTAAAAGACATATACTCTAGTTCAGTTGAAGAGGTAGACAAATGTTATAAAATAAAATAAGACATATCTCGGCTGATTTACAGGCAAATACTCAAGAGCGAGAGCCGGATGTGAACGGGACAAAACCCCTTCACAAAATGACCATTATCTTCATTTACAAATTTTCCCGACACACAAGTTCCGGTCGAAAAATAAAATAATATTTAAAGTGTTCTATTTTTTGTCCAATAAAAATGCTTCCCTCCTAATTATACTCACTTCGTTTTTCGAGCCTGTTAAGACATAAAAAACGCTATAAAAGGGGTCACACGGAAGTACAACAAGCAGTCAACAGGTGGCCAGAGTAGAGACCTGTCACAGTCAGCTGCTGACAGCAGGGGAGCGTCAACCAGGGTCAACATGTGCGAACTACGATGAGAGATCGACCTAGATCCGAAGCCGGCTTATGAACTTTACCACAAGGTAGCTGTCCCAAACCCACACGTTCCTGTTGAAATAAACCACGTAAATCTATTTCTGCCATTGTCGTATTTCTTTCTTGCAACCATACGCTTGTCTATAACACAAACAACATTAGGTTCAATTTTGGTACACTATTGTATTATATTCCACAAAACAAAATGTTCAGCGATTCTTGTAGACAAAATAGACTTTGGTGCATTGCTGTATCATATTCCACAAGACAAAATTTTGAAGAGAAATTTTTCTCTATGTTTATGTTAAATACAAGAGCTGGTCAGAAAATATAGTTACTGGTACTATAAAAAGAGAACTACAACACATATCAATTCAGAATTTAATCTCCTTCAAAGTAGTCCCCTTCTGAGGCTGCACACTTTATCCAGAATCATTTCAATTGATGGAAGCATTTCTGGAACCCCATTTTTTTGGAATAGTGAGTAACTAATTTATTACATTCTCTTAGATTTCCTCAACATCTTGAAATCTTGTTGCTTTCAAGTGAAATTTAATTTTTGGAAAGAGGAAAAGGTGTAAGGGATGAGATCTGGGAAATATGGTGGTTGTTAGACCAGAGGAATGTTGTAATTGGCCAAAATCTGCTGCACAATCCATGATCACTGATGAAACCTCTGTGGTTTGGTAAGACAACCACACTCTATACACTTTCCTTCCAAACACTGCTATAAACAAGAGAAGTGTGTAAGAATGTTATAATTTAGGATGGATGTGTTATGAATAATCAAGAGTGGTCTCTCCTTGTTTCATTACTCTCCTCTTTGAGAGAGCTATTTCTGTTTACTGGGACTATAAAAGGACACTACACATGAACCTTCTCAGATGAATAAAACTTTCTTAAAGCCTACACCTTCATACTTTTGTCATTACAGGATGCATGACAGAGTTCAATGTCAATCTGTGCCAAATGGCTTCAGTTTGCATAGTTTAGCTCCTTTACCATAGCAACAGTCCTGATACTTTTTGATCACACCTCATATTCTATAAGAAAAAGAAAACAGTAATTGTTTCTCTTTAAGCATTGTTGCATTTAATCATACATCATATTTTCTGCCTGATAAAGATCAGACAAAAGCTAATTATTAATAGTTTTCTCTTCTTTTATTCGAGATGAATGCTGAATTCAATTACTACTTCCTTGTTTTATCTAATTAGTCTTTATCTAACAAGTTCGTCAAATTCAATTTGTATGTTTTTCTTTTTAATTTTCTTTTGAATTTGTTATTTATATAACTGCCTTCTTAATGTCTTTTTAGCATTTCATGTAATGTTAAGCAGAAAAACAATTAGGAATACAGAGTATGAAATAATAACAATGGAATTTCAAAAATATTTCTCCTTTTCTTCCTTGTTGATTATCAACATTTCTCATGACGAAATAACAAAATATAAGCTTATATCACAGTATTGATGTCTGCTGAAGAGATATCTATACCATCAAAAAATGTCCTCAACGAAATGAAATAGAATGAAAGCAAATATATGACAGGCTGAAAATTCCTGAAATACTTGTTCCATGAAAGGAAATAAAAATAGTAAAAGTCTGGTGGTGGAAAAGGTATGCTCTTCATTAACAACAGCATCTGAGTTTAAATATCTACATTTTTGAACCAAGAAAAGTCCCACTTACTGACTGGATGGTGAGGAGATCTTCCCTGTTAGGGTATTATGATCATAAGCAAAGGAAAAGAGAAAAGAGTTTCTTTTTGAAAGCATCAGTTTTTTAAAAGTGCCAGTCATCTACTGATGTTATGTATATCCACTACAGCCAATCAGTTGCTTTTGTGGCATAAACTCACTACACAGAACCAGTGATATCAGTTATTCAATTACTTAATTATAAACCATGCCATTTCCATTTATAAAGAGCAGGATAATTTATTTACTAAACTTTGTTTATTCTTGCACTAGGACACAAGTCACTTATAGCATGTGTATTTACTTGACCCCCCCCCCACACACACACACACTGAGTCAGGTTGTGACACAAGGTCGGTTTTTAATGTGGGGACCCAAGTGTTTTCACTCGGGCCGCTGGTCTAAGCTTGGTCATAGCTTGTCCAAGATGTTCAGAGCTAGTCTAAGCTAGTCATAGCTGGTCTTGGCTTGTCATAGCTGGTCCCAGCCCAAGCCGGTCCAAGCTAGTCGAGCACTGTCACTTATAGTATATAAGTCATTATCTATATCAGTACCAACCAAGTTCAACATTACTTACCTTCTCTTATGATTAAATGGGAACTAATATTTTTGAGAGTAATCTGAGAACAAAACATTTATACTTTTCCATGTTTAGCATTTTCAGACCAACAGTTTAACAAGGTCACAGGTCAGGGTGCCAAAATCTTTTTAAGAAAAGAAAATATTTTGTAAAAATCTGTATGATACGTTAACTAGTTTGAGAAACTTAAGATGTGAAATAACTTTCTCAAAAAAAATGTATTGATTGATTGATTTGTTTTTTACAACTTATCACCCCTTTCATGACAGGCACCCTGTAATTTAAAATGTAGAAATCGACAAAGTTTGACAAAGGGCCACTATTGCAGAGTACTTAATAAAGACTAAACTAACTGATAGTAGTTGAAAAGTTTAGCCAACTTCGTATCTCCCTCAGATAAATTTTTAGACCTGATCGGCTTTGTTTTGTTTTTGTTTTGCATTTTTTTTTTTTTTTTTAAAAAAGCTGTCTTTGAAGTCTTTTCTAAACATATTTTATCCTCATGAAGATTTTTGAAAAATCCCTTTACAAAGAATTTGTTTCTTTCCTTTCTTTCTTTATTTGGTAAACATTTAATCCTATTTACAATTATCTGGCTTTAGACTATTTTAATTATTTAGCTTTTTTTTTTGTTTAATTACAAAAAGGCAATAATTTATTTTTTGCTTCAACTCCTCTTATCTGTTTGTGAACTGTTTCCAGTATGTTTAAGATGGGAAGAAAAATACACAATATCAGTAAATCTTTGCATAAAACTCTTTGCGGTCATAAAATATATTTCATCTTTAATCCAGTAAATGGCCTGCTTAGTGGTTACTGTACTATTAGGGCTAATTTTTTGAGCCAAGTCAAAAGATAGGAATTAGCCTGCTGCTTTCTATGGCAAACACATTTCCTGAGTAGAATAATGAAGCAACATGATTTCCCTATCACCATCATTTGGCCTTGTACCATTAAAAACACATTAAAATCTCCGTCAAACCCAAGCAGAGTTGAATATTAAAAACAAAGATGGAAATGTATGGACTAATAAAGGCTTCATTTCAGAACTTTAGAAATATAAGGAAATGTCGGTTATATTAGTTGAAACAATGAATTAAAACAACAAAATTGAAGCTAATAATACTAAATATGTAATTGCAGACACTTGCTCATGTATATTTGTGTTTGTTCAACACCCACAGTGAATACCTGTGATTTATACTGTGAAGACCTTATTTACAATTTCAGGGAGAGAGTGAGTTATCTGGTGTGACCAACAGCCTGAACAAGGCAAGTGCACTCAAACCCTTGGCCATGATGACTTGCGACTTTTTGCTAGTTCAACCCTCAACAGCTCCCAGAGAGTTCTGACTACCCAATTTCACTCAGAAAGCTTGGGTCAACCCATGGTATGGTTTTCAGATACTTTCCAAAGGTGCCATATACTGAGATAACATCTATAGTCCGATAACATCAAGTTAGGTGGTTAGAATGTTTGCTTTCCAACCATGAGACCTGGGTTCAAATCTTACCATGGTCAAATTGTCAGGAAGGTAACTTTTTGATGTTATATAAAATATATGAAATAAGGAAAATACTTCACCTTAAAATAAAAAAAATTTGAAAAAAAAAGGCTAAAGAGTTGAAACAATGTTAAATCAATAAAAGACAATAGTCCAAAAGGTACAGAGCGGCCATCATTAATCAAGTAATCAGTAATCTGCTCTTCTATCAGTAATCCATCACTTTTTTCTCTGAGAGCAATTCCATATTTTCTGGATCACAAAATGGAACAAGCCACTACTGTTTGGTAGTGTTTCAAACTTTCAAACACTGGTAATGTATTTTATTATAACCTGCTGATATTTAATCCCAGTCATGTCTCTAATATATACAGAAAGTTTGTTTTTTTGTGGTGTTAAAAGAAAACACCATACATTGTTCATAACAGATAAGTTAGAACATCTAAAAAATTTGATAGCGATGTATCTGTTCAAAGCTAGTGTAATTTATACACCATTGGTATATCGAGAGTTTATGACAAAGAAACAGAGAAAAACCATCTGACACCCTGTACAGTTCAATGGTTCTGGATTAATGATGGTTACCCCATATATGAAATAATAATGATTAATCTCTGATTTTTGGGGTATGAAATGAAGGTTGAAGAGTTAAGAATTTGAAAAGATGACTAGTTTATTTTACCTTAAAATCTCCACCGTTAAGTAAAAATAAACCATATGAAAAAGAATTTAAAGTACAAGAAAGGGAAAATAATGTTGGCTTACTGTCATATTGAACTGAAACATAGTTTCTCATTTAATCACCTAATTTAAGCAAAATTGAGCCTGGTCAGTAACTAGATGGGTGACCACTTGGGAATAACAGGTGCGGTAAGCTTAAATGTGCAGGTGATATAATGGAGAGTGGCTTAGAATGAGAAATCAGAGACCTGAATTCAAATTCCAGTCTGGTTCATTACGTTCACTTATGCACAGATAGCCCTGGGAAAGGTTTGAATTCACCTCTTCTCTCCCCCAGCTATGGGTTAAATAGTAAGTTGTATCTAAAAATCATTATTATCTCCAAAAAGCTGTTAATACAATATTCACTCACAAAAAAAAGAAGTTATTCTTACAATCCCAAATTATGTTTTAGGTTTAAATAACCTACAAAAAGTTGATAACTCATAAAAAATGGTCAATACAAAACATTAAAATAATGTAGATTTCAACAGAAGCGGTGTACTTTTATTTTTTATTTATTTTTTTTTAATATAGTTCACCCTATAAACAGTCCAATAACCACTCAAAGAGTTACTGAATGTGGTAGGTGGTATGAATATAAGAGGAGGAAGAAGGAAGTGAAGGTTGTGAAGATATGGAGGATAGCGAACACTTAACCCTAGACTTAAATATTGTAGCATTCAGCACAATGGGACTCTGTTCTAAAAAGTAGCAATTCTTGAGAAGAAACTTTTAGCGTGGAACGTCCTTGTTACCAAAAGCAGTACATAAGGAATGGGGGTGATTCAACCCTGTGGACATGGAAATGTGGGTCTAAATTTATATTTTAAGCCACTGTTATGTGCTGGAAAAAAAAACAAAAAAAAAACTCTGGATATTTGCTAGAAAAAAGCAATTGATATCAACTTTCTTTTCATAGACTAATTTTCTTCTGCATAAATCTTTCAATTGATGAAACTTTCTGATAGTGATATTAAAACTGTCCTTGTCAATGTGGACTTTTATCTGCTCAGGGAGAGAAGAGTCCCTGAGATCATTTATTGAATTTCTGATTAGTATGTGTTTACATAAGCAAAATAAGCTTTCTTTTCTCATTTCTTTTTTGTTGTTGTTGTTGTTGTGGTTGTTGTTATTGTCTTGAGAGTGAAGGGGGGATTGCTTCATTTTACTTGTGACTCATCTTTTCCATTTCTAGTCATAAGACATGAATCATTTTATTGATCGTATATATTAATCAGATTAATCAATAACAGTGAATGGCAAAATTAGGTGGAGAATCACATTTAAATTTGGTCATTTGTGAAAGGAAGTCTTTCATTCTGTATTTATTATTTTTTTTTTTTTTAAATTGTTAAGTATGATCATTCAACAATTTTGTATTAGTCTTTCCAAAGTATATGTTTGAATAATGATCTGCTGCCCCGATACACTAAATATATATATATATATATATATATATATATATATATATATATATATATATATATCCCCCCAATATATATATATATATATATATATATATATCTATATATATATATATATATATATATATATCTCCCAATATATATATATATATATATATATATATAATCATAAAGATACAAAACTTTTTTTTAATAATACTCATGGTAGACAATTAAAAAGAAAAAAATGAAAAACAGGCTAGCTAACGGGTTTCAAACCTTGCTCAACAGAGCTAAACTATTTATACTTATATATTAAGTATAAATCATCAATAAAATGGAATGGGAAAGAAGAGAAAAAAAATGATTTTTTTAAATAGAAATCACTCGTAGGCCGAGTACAAAATCCTTCTACTTACAAAGAGAAAGTTGCAAGGATTGAATGTATATGGCCTCTAACATTTTTAAGTAGTAATTGGAGTGTGACTTTCTTAAAATGGGAAAAGAGTCCACAATGAAATTAGCAGCACATTTATGGTTATTTATGAGGTGTTCAATGATAGAAGACACATATATGAACATCTTAAGTTAAATAGTTGGAGTTATGAATTTTTGTAGGCACGTGTTGATAGTCCTAACATCCAGCCTTTGATTGTTTTTTTCTATGTAGTGTGAACTGAAACTACATTTGAATAAATAAATAATGGAACTATTATGGTGAGCAGGAAGAATGTCTTTCCACATGGATTCCAAGATGGGCTTAGTAAAAATCCACACATGTGTTAGCTGTGAAATAGCATTGTCGAACTGTTGAAGAAATCTGCTTAGCGAATTTGTCACTGATGTTACCCAACCAAGGAAGAGGTAGGCATACTGGGCATCTCTGCACAGAAGCAGGTTTAGTTTTATTAGAATCTGAAATTTTATTATTAATGACAGATTGAACAATGTCCAATGGATAGGCATTGTTACAAAGAGTAGTTGTAATAAACCTGATCTCATCATCCAGCTTAGTTTTAGAACAAATCATTAAGACCCTGTGTGTAATAGTCTTAATTAAATTGAGTTTTTGTTTCATGGGACAAAAAGAGTCCCAACAGATATATAGACCACAAAAGGTTGGTTTTCAGTATACTGAAGTTAGAAAACCCAGGGAAGTTCTACAAACAAGAACATCAAGAAAAGGAAGAGAAAAATTAGTTTCCTTGTCCAATGTAAACTTAAGGGCTGGATGAATATTATTAAAGGGCATATAAAAAAGTTCTGCTTCATTCTCGTTAAAGAGATAGAGGGTATCATCTACATAATTGTTATGGTCCAATATCCTCGTACCACAGTTATTGTCCAAGGTTAGAACCAAGGAAGAACAACACGAACACAAGAGTAGAATAACAAAGATATATTACAACAGAAGTATAGTACAAGAAGTTGAAGGTGTTAATAATGACTCTCCGTCTGGTTTAGTGTGAACTAATATTGTCTCGACTCGTTACACCATTCATTGTATTTAATATCCTACCCACGAGGAATATATGTGGCACGAGGCCGAGATTAAAGTGGGTTTCTCCGAGCCTGTAGGCTCGGCCAAAAATATAGCCTTTGAACCCGCCTAGACGGGTTCAGGGCCTGTCTACCTCCCCGGACAAAACCCTGCCCTTTGGCAAAGCTTCGTCCGAGTTCCTCTCTGCCAAAGCAGAGAGTTCAACAGTCATGACCTGGTGCTTGTTACACCATTCATCCCTTATATCTCTTGAGAAGCGCAGTATTTATAGTGTCAGGAAGAGTCCATTATCGTTATAGGTAAGTTCCCATAACAATAATGTAAATAAACATTGGGTTTATTAAAACCTAAAACAAACTCTCTTCATGAAAGTTCACAAAGATGTTAGCCAAAATGTGTCCCAAAGGGGAACCCATTAAGAATTCATCAATTTGTCTGTACATGATGCCATCAAAACTAAATTCAACAGACATCATAGCAAATTTTATCAGTTCAACAAAAATATCCTCTGGAATAGTAGGGGACAGTTGACCCTGGTATAAGGTATCAGTACATGTATCAATAGTTTCAGTAAAAGGAACACAAGTAAAAAGGTTCAATATATGAAAGAAACACATAAATTTGTCAGCCAGAAGGTAGTTCTGCAAAAAGTTAGAAAATTCAAAAGAATCTTTAATACAGAAAAGAATTATAGCATTCTAAACCCAGTTGTAATCTAGTATCAAGCCATTTAGATACATTATGCTGTGAGGACCCTATCATGGACACAATAGGTCTCAGTGGGAATCCAACTTTATGGGTTTTAAGCAAACCATAGAGATAGGATAAATAGAACCAGAGGGTCTAATCTGGTTCAAAATCTCAGTAGATAGAACCCCACTTAACTAGACATTTATGGAACTTAGCCTAAATAGATAACGTAGAATTGTATTTATCTACAGGGCCTAGCTGAACAAATTTAGAGTTATCCTTGAAGATAGTCATCATTTTATTAACATAATCTTGATAGTCAAGAATGACGACTCCTGAGACTTTTTTCTAATAATCAAGGATTTGTTAAGAAAAAATGATTTAATAATACGATATTGTTCACTGCTCCACTTAGATTCCCAATAGGAAATAGGAGTACCTGTGTAGGAATGTGCTAAGTCATTCAATTTAGCCTTAAGATCACTGACTTTATAAATAAATTCAGGTTAAGTCTAGCTAAATGAGCAAAGAGAACTTTGAATTTCTTCCCATGAAGGAGGAATACAAAAATCTAATCCATGCAAAACTATAGAAAGTTCTAGCATAGAGAAGTGAAAGGAAGAAAGATTCAGAACATTCTGACCCATATTGGGATTTGCAAAACCACCAAACTTTTTATAAATTAAATATTGCAATTTATTCAGATGTTTACATGCAAGCCTAGAATGAGTACGTTCATGAATAAGTGCAGCATACTGGATAAAATGTATCCTATCAAAAAAAAAGCAAGCCTATAGTATCATTCCATAATTGATAATATCTCTCATTAAGTTGTGTAAAACCATAAGAAAGTTTCAATAAAAAATTAGAGATGAAAGCTTCTTCAATTTTATGTCCTGAATTTAATTTGGCTCTTTTAATTCTAAATTAGACATTTTTTTCTCCTCTTTCCATTTTATTGATGATTTATACTTATATATTAACCTCAATTTAGTTCTGTTGAGTGAGGTTCAAACTAGTTAGCTAGCCTGTTATTCATTTCTTCCTTTTAATTGTCCATCATGAGTATTATTATAATAAAGTTAGATCTCTTCATGGCAGTTATAAAATTTTGTGCCAATAAAATTTTCAAAAGTACATATATATATATAGATAGATAGATAGACAGATATAGATATCAAGAACAATATTGGGGAAATTGTATGACAAAGTAGAAAAGGTTTATCTGTGATGCGTTTCATCAGACTAAATTTCTTATGTTGGTACGACTACATATGCACATGAACGAGGAGTGCTGAAGATTTAGAATTTAGTTTTTTTTATATCTAGCTGAATTCATTTAGAGTCTTTTTCCTTTTCTTTCTATCACTTCTGTTTGTAGGTATCCTACACTGGGATAATCGAAGATCTGCCAGGAATCTGCTGAAGTCCTGAAAGATGAAACATGTCACAAGTAAACTTTTTTCACTACTTTGTCATGCCATATATATATATATATATATATATATATATATAATTGTTTAAAATTTTCTATATAGGGAAAGAGTACTATAAATAGTTGTGGCTGTGGTCTGATGATTAAAGCATAAGACTATTAGTCACAATGCAGTGTTGATTTATATATCCACAATGTTTAGTTCAATATCTATCTATCTATCCATCTAGCTAGCTAGCTAGCTATCTAGCTATCTATCTATAAGGTCAGGATGTTTTTTTCTGTATGTTACCAAACCTTTCTTGCATGACTTTTTGACACTTATATTTGTAACTTGTTCTGAGTGAAAGGGAAAAAAGTACTGGGAATCTCAAGGACTCTCAACTATACAATGCATCACGAGAGGTAAAGAATTTGGGATAAAGACAAGAATAGATTGTGCTCAATTGTAGAATAATCAGTTATTTTAGCTACTTAAGCCCTTGTCCCTCCGAAATAATCCAATATATTATTTTCTTGAAAATTACTCTAAAGATTAACTGAAATATTGAAGTGTAATTTAGGTTGAGTCTCTACAAACCAAAACTTTTTTTTTTCTTGAGAGATTAACTCAAAGTGAAATCAAAGCAGGAAATTTGAATCTGAATGAAATGAAAGAATTCAGTGGTTGTGATTTTTTTTCATTTCTATCATCGTTTATAGCTGCATTCATCATATGAACTGGCTCAGCATAATGAAAATAAAATGATTTTACGAAATGAATAACATATTTGTTTTGTAGCTCAGTGGTTGTTTGGTATGCTCTACTGAACTGTTATCCTTCATCACATCTCTGAGGAAAAATGGCTTTATTTGACAGCGCCCATCTCCTTTCTAAATGCAATTTTAGTTTATATTGTACCAGCATCAAGGGAAAATCCATGAACAAAAAACTTAATGACATCACCGAGTGCAAGGGAGTTTCATGGCAGTGCTTACCTCTTTTCTACATAAAAGGTTGAGGCCTTGCATGGTATTTCTAGATTTATTTGATAATGCTAATATTAGCTGTTTCCTTATAAGAAAACATTTAGCATACATTGAACAAGCAGCCAGTAGTACTGTTGGTTGAAATTTATAAAATCTTTCTCTTAAAACTATTTTTCAGGAAAATAGGTTTCTGAGTTCTGGTAACTGTTATAGCTCTTTCCAATACTGATGAAAGCTTCCTTACTAACTTTTTGTTTAAAGTATTGTGGAATGTCAATATCTTGATTATGTGATTATTTTCTCTTTGAGTTACATCTTTAACCATGTCTTTAATCGGTCAGCCAAGTTCAAATTCCACAGTTTGTTGCATAAAAAGGCCAGTGGTTAGAGTTGGATTAGACCAGGAAACAGTAGTATTAAAAAGTGCTCAATTCACCGGTGAAAAATAAAAATTTAACATGTAGAGCTTTTAAATTTAAAAAATTAGGAGATCAGTCGATTCTGCTACCTTAGTTTCAACCTTTCGGTATCGTCAGGCAGTTTGAAACCAAAGTAGTGGAATTGACTTATCTCCTAATTTATATATATATATATATATATATATATATATATATATATATATATATATATCCAAGTATAGGATTGGTGTATATGGAATAAATTCCAATAACCAACAATTACTATTCTTAAAAGAGTGCTCAATACAGAGTAGACCAAATATAATTATTTATTTAAAAATTATAACATAAATATGTTATAAAATCACTACAAAAATAGCCATTTTGTTTCAACACCTCTAGTGTCTTATCAAGTGATGATGCTGAATGTAGAATAAATCTAGATTCAACATCATCACTTGATAAGACACCAGAGGTGTTGAAACAAAATGGCTATTTTTGTAGTGATTTTATAACATATTTATGCTATAATTTTTAAATAAATAATATATATATATATATATATATATATATATATATATATATGTTGAATAGACACACTTCTAGTTCATTTTATATTATCTATCCTCAGAACTATTCTGTTTCTTATCTTCATCTACAACCATCACAATTCCTAACTAGATATCTATGCAAATGACTTAGTAACATGTCGAACAGATCCAACAAAATAAAACTGACAACTACTCTTGAGAAGGACCTGCAATCAGTTGTTAACTGGGACAATTAATGGCTTGTAAATTTTAATGCCTCCAAAACAAAACACCACAAAGAACCTTTTCTGTCTGTCATCAGCATGACTGATGCTAAACACCAGGAGAGCAACACTTTGCACCTACTTGAACACATGTTTTCCACTGACATGATGTGAAGTGAAGTGACTATATTGAATCAATTGCTAGATCTACTGCTAGGCAATTTGGTTCACTGTGTCATGCCAGAAAATTCTTCTCATCAGAATCCATCTTGCACATTTATAAATCTACCCTTCATCCATCCATTGAATACTGATGCTACCTCTGGTTTGGTGCTCCTGCTATATATCTCAAGATTCTTGTCAAAACACAAAGAAGGGTCTGCAATTTAATCAATCCTGACCTGGCATCTCAACTTCAGTCACTTTCTCACCAACATAACAAGGCTTTTCTCTTTCTTTTCTACAAATATTTTCATGGAAATTTTCCTGATGAGCTTTCCTCCTTGGTGTCTTGACTGCATGAATTTTAGCGTGCTAATAGATCATCAACTTGGTCTCACAATTTTACTGTTGAACTAGCTAGATCCAACTGTCAGTTCTATTATAATAGTTTCTTTTCTCACACTTCTCACCTGTGGAACTCCCTTCTGATTTCTTGCTTCCCTGCCACCTACAATCTAATTTAAATGTAACACCAATTACCATATTTTTTCTTCCTGAATTATATTATTTTATTATCGTTTCTTTTTGTAACCTCTTGCATCTTTGTAGCATTATCACCTTGTTTAGTGTGAAAGGATTAAAAAATAAAAAAAATACTTACATAAATATATATATATATATATATATTTAAGGTCAATTTTCAAAATGTGCCTGACGATTGACACATGTATCAAACTCAGAGTTGTACCGAGTGGTGAGGAGCAAAATGTATATTTATTCTTAGTGTATATGTATATATATATATATATATATATATATATATATATAAAGAAATATAGTTTTAAGGTATGCTATATTTATGGGATAAAGTGCTCAATATCAGAGATAGAGCGTATGTTAAATATAAAAATGAACATTGAAGTCAACATTCAGAGGTGACAGGCTGTTTCATGCTAGATGAAATTGTCAGGCTGCCTGGTGATTGTGTCTAGCATGAAACAGCCTGTCACCTCTGAGTGTTGACTTCAATGTTCACTTATATATATATATATATATATATATATATATATGAATGTAATTACATTCACATGTGCTAATACCCTTGGGAAAGGTATTAATTCTCTTCTTCTCCTTCCAGCTATGGGTAAATAGCAGGACAGACTGGGTTCTGTAGCCTTGGATGGCAACTAGTCTAGGAGAAGCACAACCCTGAATTCAAAACCTGCACAGGGTCATTTGGGGACCTTTTGGCATGTAGTGCATCAGGTCTCTGTATTCGGCCCTTCAAAAAGTGTGGTTGGTTCTGCACAAAGCCTTCAGCACTATAATTAAATCATATGTGGTAGTGTTTGGGTTGTCAGTTCCTAGGAAATGAGCTGCTTGACCCTCATATGTCAAATATGATGAGAGAGTACACCATATATATATATATATATATATATATTGTTATGGAACCTTACCCATAATAACATAATCGACTATTACATACGTAATAAATACTGCGCCTCAAGAGGAAGCAGGGAGTTCAGTCCGAAGTCGGGCGACCGGCTGATCGGTTGAACTCTCTGCCTTCAGGCATGGAGGAACCCAAACGAGGCTATGCCAAAGGCGGAGTCTCTTTCGGGGAGGTAAACCAACCCTGAACCCGTTTATACAGGTTTAAAGGGCATATTTTTGGCCGAGCCCACGGGCTCAGAGATCCCACATTAAACTGGCCTTGTGCCACATGATGCCCTCGTGGGGGGGGATGACTAAATACCGTTCAGTCTGAAGTCGGACAACCAGCTGACCGGCTGATGGGTTGAACTCTCTGCCTTCAGGCGGGGAGGAACCTGAACGAGGCTATATATATATATATATATATATATATATATATATATATATGTATGTATAAATATAAAGAAAGGATGGATTTTTTATTTATTAATTTGACAGATTTTATTACTTAAATACTATTTTTAGTGGATATCCATGTTTGAGTAGACACTCTATTTATTAAAGAGTATATTTTATTTATTTTTGTCTACCAACCTGAAATTTTTGAGAAATCTTGCAAACAAAAACCTCCTGCCAAGGGAGATGTAGATTCAAAGATAGCAACATTATTAATAACAATAAACTAGAGAAAAACAAATACATAATACTACCTACTAACTCCATAACATTAACTATCCAAAACAATCTATCCAATCTAAACAATATCAAAATAATTACAACCACATCCAAAACTATCATGGATATGATCAGAACAAGAATAATAATTTTAAAGCTGGTGTATATAAAATAAATTTTCAGAATTGCTTCTCACAATACATTGGGGAAACTTACAGAAATTTAAAAAGAATATCTATGAACACAAAAGGGATCTTATACACAACAATTTATCAAACACATTAGTTATACATAAAAATAAATTTAAGCACAACTTTGATCTAAAGAATTCCACACTTATTAAAAGAGAAAGTAACTTACTTTATCTTTTTTTTTTAATCAGTATTATTCCATGCAAGGCAATAAAGCCACTAAAACACAAGGTGTTACAAGGTGTGAAAAAATTAGAAACAGAAACATTAATAATGAGTGGAAAGAGAAAAGAGTAATCAGAAGGATAGAGCTTGTGGCTACATCTAGCCAGCTCAACTGTAAATTGATGAGATCTCGATTCCAGTCTAGTACTGCACTAAAATTCATAAAGTCTAGGTACTATAGCAAAGAGCTCATCTGGACAATTACCAAGAAGATATTTATAGAAAAAGGCACAGAGAAGCAATCTTATGGTGGTGGGTAAGTGACTGAAGCTGTGTTGCCAGATCAGGACCAATAATATTGCTGATTCTTCTTTGTATTTCATCAAGAAGCTCCAGGTTAATAGCAGGACACCAGATCATATGTGGCAGCAATATTCTAAGCATGGACGAACAGCAGACTTATCAATATGTAAGATAGATTCTGTAGAGAAAAATTGCCTAGCATAACACAGTGAACTGACTTTCTTAGCAGCTGACCTAGCAGTGGATTCAATATAGTCTTTCCACTCCATCTTAGATGAGAATGTTGACCAAGACGGTACAACAAGTCATTTTCCTGGAGGTTAGCATCTGCCATACTGATGGAAGGCAGAGAAGGTTCTCTCAGATGATTAATGGAAGGAAATTCTCATAGGTGCCACTATCAAAACTTATCAAAATATAAATCTCTGCCCCAGATTTTTTTAGAATATCTCCATTCCTGAAGAAGTACTATTTTCCCAAGCTAACATACGTGACTATAAAAATGTTAAAAATTTAAAAGAAAATTTTAAAGAAAATGGTTAAATTCATAACCTCATATTATTTAAAATATATAATACATAAATTAATCCCAAATTAAAATAATTTAATAATTAATTTGGATTAAAAAAAAATTTCAATGACATCCCTTACTCACTTTCATTTATTAGACATTAAATTGTGTCACTTTGCATCCTCCATCATTTGCCTGATTTTTCAATCAACCCGATGAATATTTACAAGTATTCTTAAATTTAAAATTTTTGAAAAGCCAATAATATTTTGCTCTTGTATATAAATACTTGTACTAAATAAAATCCTTGCATTTACCTTGATAAAGTCCCTCAGAGGATGAAACACATCGGCTGAGATAAGGTTTCCTTTCATCTTTATTCATATTGTCTTTTTACAGATATACTCTATCTGAAATTTTTACAAATATATATATATATATATTAAAATGTACACTTATGTGCCTTTAAACAATATAGTTTTCTTAAGTCAATATCCTTGTGAAATATCTTTCATTACTGTGTATAGCTCAAAAAGAGCAAACATGTGTCCAGGTTTTCCACACCTCAATAAACACCTTGATATTGTGAGCTGAGGTTGTCATGGTGAAAATACACACCTTAAAAAAAAAAAAGAAGAAAACTGTAGTTGTATTACTATGAGTCATATGACTGGCAACAGATGTAATCAAAGAAAGGAAAACAATGAGCACTGGTTAGACTGGAAGTGAACAGCTATTATCATTTAGGACAATGCCCACAAGTGTGGAACTGTCACTAACAGCTATCATCTGGTCACATGATAGGCTGTCAGGGGCTTAGCACTGTTCAGCCTACAAACTGATATTTACACCACTGATTTATTACTAATTTCATTAGTACTTCCTACTTGGTTGTAAAAGCTATTTTGTACTGTTATAAAAATCAGTTTTTCTTCTCAGGTTTCAGCAAGTTATTTTTTTTTAATCATTTCACCCCATGCAAGGCAATAAAAGCACTAGGACGCAAGGGGTTATTGAAAATGAAATAAATTGAGAAAACATTAAAGAGAGAGAGGACATTAAAATATCAGGATCAAAGGTGACAGAAGATGACAATTGATGTTGCATTTAAATTTCTGAAGATCATGGTTCAGAGAATATGAGAAAAAGAAAATCATTATTAAGGAGAGAGAATGATAAAAGAACATGAATTAAAAAAACAAACGATAATGATTCACACTGCATTTAAATTTTTGAAGATCAAAGTTAACTGGAAATCAAGAGACTGAAAAAGAGTTTCACAATGGAAAAGTGCACTAGAAGAGACTGTTAGTATAGAACTTACACTTACATGTAGGAATTTCAACAGTAAAATGTTGGGACCTAACTGTTAATTTAGTACTGCACTTAAATTCATGAAGTCAAAGTACCAAAGAGAAAGCACCTTCAGGGAAGCTATCATTGTTGAAATGCCAGGTCAGGACTGATGATATTGCAGATTCTTTTGATTCAATACAAAAAACAAGCACTTACCAGATATGATAGATAGCAATAGACAAAGAAAAGTCATTTATTCAAATGATTTTCCTGTCTTAGAGCAGTCATCCATTAACAATTGTGAAACATGTGTCTCCATTTTGGCAGAGTTCTCTAACCAACCAGTTTTGGCAAGAAAGTAATTGGATTCCTGTTCCATGGTGACAGACAGTTCAGAGACATTCTAGTGCTTCTGAATCAATTAATACTCATGTGATTTGTTCATTGAAAATCCATTCAAATCCTTGTTTTCTAAAGGCCATTGGTTTCATGTAAAGAACCAATCAAGTTTGACAGATATTAACTTTTGCTTTGTTTAACTTTCATGACAACTTAGTCCAACTTTCTCCATTTTGACTTTTATAGCATCATTCAGTTGAATGATCCTTATCAACTTGAAACATTTGAAAAGATCTCATGACCTTTAAATTTTGGAATGTATCTAAAATTCTTTAAACTTTTGTTAGGTTTAATTTGATTCACTAATTATTATTATTATTTTTATTATTTTTTTTTGATTTCTGGCACTTTCTTTCATACCAAAAAGTTTGGCATCATGACACTAAAAAAAAATTACATAGATAAAGCCCTTCGTAAAGTGTGGGCTGTACTTGTCAGAATAATTTTTTGTATCTCCTTGAGGCATGGACTTCCAGGAATCCCTTCAATCAGTCTACTGCAATCTTTTCCAATCAGTCCTAGGGTTCCAACTGCAACAGGGATTGTTGATGTTCCTATATGCCACATTTTCGAGATTTCTATTTCATTGTATTTTGACAGCTTTTTGAATATCTTCAAAGATAGATTGCAGTCAGCAGGGCCTGCCATATCAATAAAATTTTTTTTGCTTGTGGTCTTTAATAACAATATCCGTTGGCTTTGATTGTTCTGTCCTGTGTATTGTGTAGTCCCATAGAATTGTAACAGGTCCTATCTCCGTAACTGGGTCTGGGTGGTGTTCATACCTTATTATTATTATTATTATTAATATTATTATTATTATTATTATCCTTTTTTCCTCCCCCAGTAGGAGTAAATAAGGTTTACATTCCTTCCTGGTAAAACTCTATATGTCTAACATCTCTTCCTGAACTCACTAATTATTTATTTATTTATCTTCACTTCCTTCTCTTTAAATAGGAGTAGATATATTCGCCTATCATTACTCCCAGGTCCTTTGAACAGGAGTAGTTTATCCCTTGTTTCCTCCTTAAGTTTCTGGTTCCTTCCACAAGTCTACTTCCACACTATACTTCTAATGTCTCTGACTGAACTCTGAAATGTTATTCACTAATTAAATCTTGACCTCTTCAAGTCTAGAATTAGCCATTATCTTTCATGCATAGCCCCAAGAACTTCACTTTTTGCTGTTTCTGATGTTTATACAACACTACACATTAACTCTCTACCTTGAGTTGCTCTTGCGCCTTGTATTGAGTGACAAAAAATATTTTATAAATTCTGCTTTAAAAGCCACTTTTCAAAATTTTGATGAAAAAGTGCTCCACATACGACAATTATGAGTCCCTTAATTACTAATTTGTTACGTTCTGTATCGTCACTGGCTTCAGCCCTACAGGCCCCAATGCCACTTCATAGACTTTATCAATGAAAGATGGTTTCTTTTTCTTATTCATTTTATTATGCAGTAAGGACAAAAGGTAGCATCAATTCTAGGAGGCAACAGGTGGAAGAACTTCAAAGGAGCACATACCCACTCATTGATTTAGCATTCCACCATGTGCAGTCTAGCCTTTCTAAGGAATCTGGATGAAGAAAGTACAACATTGTTTCAACATTCTTGTGGCGCTCTGCTGATTTCACACAGTTTTGTCCTTATATCCAAAAACTTAGATGAAGGCAAATCCATCACTATCAGAATTCCATGCCCACAAGATATTCTGACCAAATTGCTTCCTATTGTGGGCCAGTCTCTGCATTCTGCAACAAATTTCTATCTGAATTTCTGGGATGTGATGAATTATTCTTATTTACAATCAGAATATTGGTTTCATCTTTGTTGTTGTTATCACAACGTTTCAAGCATTGTTCCCTCTGGCCTTCATCAGATGTTTGTTGATCTTTCAGGAAATTTCAAACTGAACTCTTTATTTACTCTACAGCTGTAGAGTGTTCTCATACAAGTGACAATGTCTGGGGGTATCTCATCTTGTTCTTATTTAGTCAGTTAGTCAGTTATGTGCCATGCATGATACACACTTAGGCGATCATGTATCTTTCAATACATGACTGACGAGGCAGATTTTTTTCCCCCGCAGTAAGTTGCCATATCTTTCTGCAGTAGACCAGTTGCCAACCAAGGCTATAGAACCCGGTTTGTCCTGCTATTTACCCATAGCTGGAGGGAGAAGAAGAGGATTCATACCTTTCCCAAGGGTATTAGCACATAAGTGAATGTAATGGATTTGACTAGAATTCAAACTCAGCTCTCCGATTTCTCAATCCAAGCCACTATCAATTACTCTTATTTAGTACTACTCTGTTACTGTTTCCACTGTCTGAGTCTGTACTACCTTGCCCAGGGATTGAACTCAAAATTACTCCTATAACTAGTAAATCTTGAATTTTGCCACTTGCAATTTTGGGGAGTTACATTTTAAAACAAACTGGGCTAACTTAGATTAGTTGTAAGATGAAAGTCAATGCAAAATTTTAGTTGCATTGAGCTGTGAAATGCAATGTCTTTAACAACTTGTATCTCAATCTACAAAAAAACAATCATGTCAAAAATTTTGTGAAGAAGACCAGCATGCCATATCCTGTCAAACGTGTTTGAGATATCTAAAGCCACAGCCTAATCTTCGCCATATTTATCTAAAACTTTTGCAGACTCTTTCAGTAATAACTGTTAATACATCAGCAGTTGACCTAGAGAAGTGAAAGTCATACTGTTTGTCTGAAAGAAAGACATGTGAAGTGAGATGCTTAACCAATTGATTAGAGCCTCTAGTACATTACCAAAAACTCATGCTCAGAAAACCAATGTTTTAACCATTCAGCTATATTATATTCAATATTAATAGATTAAAGGATTTTTTTTATATTATCTTTTATTGTAAGTGTTAAATGATGTGTAAGATTTTCATTTTTGATTTTATATTTAGTATTTTTGCCTTTTTATTTTCTCATTGAGTACATGAAAATTGATTATGAATTTATAAAAATGTTTTGTCTTTGTTGCCTTAATGAAAATAAATAAGAACTTAGCAATGAGGAAAGGCTAAAGAAGAGAGTAACTAGAAATGTAAGGATTAAAAATCACAAAAGATAGGCAAAATCCAAATCAAAAATATGAAACCATAATATAAACAGAAAAATATAATATAAAAATATACAAATGAAATATCTTAAGTTTATAAAAATAAAAAAATGTATAAGAATATGAAATAAATATAAATTATATGTAAAATAAAATATTAAAATTATTAAAAGTAGACATAAAATGTAGGATAGAAAAAATAAAAAATAAATAATAAAAATATATGAAGTTGGAGGAAGAAAGAAAACAACATAAAAAATAGAAACATTATTATTAGACAAAGAAAACATTATGATAAAAAACCAAAAAATATTAATGTGAAAACAATTGATACATGTAAATCTTATCCTGATTTCTTTGTAAACATTCTAAATAAAAAGAAAATATACAAAACTAAGTAACCCCTTGTGTCTTCATAGTTTTATTGCCTTGATTGGTGTGAAATGATTAAAAAAAATTTCAAACTCATGATTAAAGTAATCAGTAAAGAAAGGATTTCATTTTCAAAGCAAAAAGTTAATAAGATTTCTTTTCTTACTTACATTATTTACATTATTCGGACTGTTATCCTCATCTTCATTGTCATATTCACAATGTGTCAGCCTTCTTCAGATGATTGGAATTCCGAACTGTACCCTTTATTTCATCCACACGGGGGTAGATTGTTCTAGTTCCACTTGTCATGCCTCTTCCGGGTGTCTCAGTTATTTCCCTTTAACCCAACTCTCCAAATTTGGTTCACCACTGCTGTGGTCTGGTATTGAAGAACACATGGGTGGTTAGATCCAGTGACTAGGCCCAAAGATTTGTGTGTTCAATACTAGACCACAGCAGTGGTAAACCAAACTTGGAGAGTTGAGTTAAAGGGAAATAACTGAGACATCCGAAAGAGGCATGGCATGTGAAACTAGAACAATCTACCTCAATGGATGAAATAAAGTGTCCAGTTCAAAATTCCAATCACTTGAATAAGGCTGGAGTGTACAACAGCCAAAATGTGAATATGGCAATGAAGATGAGGATAACAGTCCAAATAATGTAAATAGTGTAAGTAATCATAATACCTCATCTCAGAGATATAGACAAATATTTCTTTTCTTATAGATTTGTTTACCTAAGACATGACAGCAAAACATTTTACTCAATCCCTTTTTGTCTGAAATGATGGCCTGAGTTTATTTTATTTAGATGCAGAGGCATGATGGAAATATATGTTTGCCATCACTGGTGAGAACAGTGAACCCATAGTCAAGCCTTCCCCCTGTTGGTATATGTCAGACTCTAGTTGGAAGAATGTTGTCTGTACACAGAACATCAACATTTTCATTAGATTATTAGTATGTTCCCCTAGAGAGAGTTCTGATTCCAATCAGTTTTGAACCACTGTCAAGGCCTCATCTGTAGGAAGTCCGGTGAAAAGGTTCATCACATTCAATCTTATCATCCAAGAATCTCAGATCAATTTCACAGTTTCCTGAGTTTCTAACAGAGAACAAGGACTTCTCTGATAGTGAGTTGACTATATCCACTTGGAATCTGCTCAGCAGGTGTCAGTTGACTGTAGGTTTCAAGTGAATACCAACTTTTTCAATCTTAAGTAACCATACATATGTGGCAGCCTGGTGAAACATTGATTCAACTGTCTATGTTTATTCAGTGCAAGTCATCCTTGTTCTTATTTAGGGTCTCTGACAGCCTCCTCTTAGTTTTTAGGGTTGGATCCTTTTTCACTCTGTTATAGGGTTGGATCCACAACTTGGTTTGCCAATATTTCAGAGTTTTCCAAATTGTCTATCATCACTACTGAAGTGTTTGTTGCCTTTGTCAGCTGGCAATCATAAACCTGATTATATGATCAGTCACTGAAATCTTTATAATTCCAGATTATCTAATCAGTCATTGAAATTCACATTATAAATGCTGATTATCTAATCAGTCATTGAAATCCACATTATAAATGTATTGTGAGACCGGAACTACCTACACAATAGACTCTTCCAGGTCTATATTAAGTATGCGACACAACACTCTACAGAGACACAGGGAGAGCCGCATACGACTACCAGTATTGGACCCTAACATATAGTAAGCTCCGCTTACACTATCTCTGTAACCTGTTCTTAATATATCTTTCTTACATCTAATCCGTGTTCCGTGTTTTACTTCTGTGGTCCCAACTTTGGCCCCACATCAGTGGTGATGAGAATTCAAGAAACGCACTCACGGCGAAACCTAAATACCTTACCAGTTCCACATCTGTGTTGATGAAGAATTCGAGAAACGCATTCATGTCGAAAACCGCAATACCTTGCCAGTCCCACATCGGTGGCGACAGAAAGATTCAAGAATTTCGTTCTCACCATATCAATAGCAACATTACTCAAAAAATACACAAACTACACGCGTTCCCACAGTAGTGTTGAATGAGAAATTAAGCTGGTATTACTACATTAGCGATTTAAACGCAACACCCAGCGTCTACATATAAAAAAAAAATATATTCCGATACCAAACAGCAGTGATGAACTAGCGATTCGACATCTACAAAATATTAAAGTCTGTCTAAATAACATTATGAGAATGATTTCTTACACACTCACACACAGAAAAAAAACAGTTTGTCATAAAACAAACTGGCAATACTAGAGCGAAGTACTACCATTGTACTCAAGTTTTCGAAAAAAACTATCTAAAAATTTTTTTTATGTAGCTGAGTTGAACTTGTGCATAAAATTATTCTCCCCTCAAATTCACTGAGGCGAGTTTTTTTCTTTTTTGTACCTCTATACAAATAAAAAAAATACATAAGTGTGGTGAAAATTGATACAATTATGTTAAAATTAACGGAACCATGGAATTGCAAAAAAGCTAAACACATAATTAGTTTAGTTTAACTATTGTCTGTCCATATTTTTTTTCTGTAAAAGAAAAAAAAAAGGAACAAAAATCTATCAAGATTTTTTTTGTGTACCTCCTCTTAGTACACATGTTTCAAAGCAACAAAAAAAGTGCTCTCATTTTTAGATATGGAAGATTTTCAAAAAGCAGTTGACCAAATGTTAAAACTAAATTTGGATCAGCAACAAAAATCAGAAGAAAGACAACAACAACAACTATTTTTGGAATTACATAAACAACAAATGGAATTCCAACGAATTACGCTTCAGAATGCTGAACTACAACAGAAACAACTTAAAGAATTACTCGTAAATGCATTAAAAGCTCAAACTCTGAAAAGGATACAATATTCTCCCAGAGTACAATCTACAATTCAATGGAAATCTTTGAATACGTTCCAGAGAACAACAAAACGTTTGACGCTTTTTACAGGCGCTATGAAGATATTTTCAATGTAGACTGTGAACAATGGTCCGGTAAAAAAAGGTACGTCTTCTATTGAGAAAACTGGGAACTACAGAACATAGTAGGTTCGTAGATTTCATACTACCCAAGAAAACGACTGACTTGGATTTTTCAGAGACTATTAAGCTCCTATCGGAACTATTCAGGCCTGCCACAACCTTGTTCCACAAACGTTGGAAATGCCTGAACACAGTCAAAGACAACCAGCAAGACAACATTTGCAGCATCAGTAAACAAGCTATGTAATGATTTTAAACTAGCCTAACTGACTGCCGATGATTTTAAGTGCTTAGTTTTCGCACAAGGTCTAGTATCAGCAGAAGACACCGAAGTCAGACGACGGGTACTGACCAAGCTTGAGAACGAACAAGGATTGACTCTCCAAAATCTGGCAGAGGACTGTCAAAGAGTAATATCTGTAAAGCGTGAATCAAACACTATCGCGGAATCAGGTGTAGCTCAGATAAATAAAATCAGAAGTAAGTCTACCTCCTATTCCCCTCAAAAAGACAAAAGGCAAATCTCATGTCCTAAATTCCGCAGTAACCAAATCCCAAATAGGTTAAAGAAACCCCCCGGACCATGTTACCATTGTGGTAAATGGCATTGGATGAAATTCTGTCCAGTTAAGAACAAAAAATATTGCAAAAATTGCAATAAAAGTGGTCATGCTTTAACTTCGTGCTGGTACGCCAACAGAACAAGAAAACCCAAAAATAAAATTAGGCAAGACCAAGCTGACGGTATTGTCGATAGGAATTTAAGAAAATATGTAACTGTGGATACCATACTTATTATAAAACCCAGGTTGTGTGTGTGTGTCTGTACGTTTATATATTGGATTGGATTTCCTACATTTTTCAACCAATTTCAACAAAACTTCACAGGACTGCGTAAAATTACCTTGTGGTGGTTCTGAGAGTGCCAAAAATTGGAAAAAACACAATTGTTTTTGCACGAAATCAGTTTGAAAACACTATTATAGAGGCATCACGAGAATGAAAGGGGGACAACTCATATCGAGTTATACTTATTATAAAAACCCAGGTTGTTTGTGGGTGTGTGTGTGTTCGTTTATATATGGGATCGGATTTCCTACATTTTTCAACCGATTTCAACAAAACTTCACTTTTTTTTTTGGCAGGTAGTGTTTCTTATTGTCTTGCACACTTTTGTCTTTATTTTTACATTCAGAATGCTTTAAAAATTCCATTTACAAGACAATTGTTTATAATAAGATTCTATTCAATCAGTAGACTCATAATGATTGAAAATAATGTTTTTGTTTGAGTTTGGGTTTGACCAATTCGTAAAAAAAAACAAAAAAACAAAACAACAAAAAAAATCTAATTAAGACATACGTGTCCATCAACCTTAAACAATAATCTTTGTCAATTTTATTTTTCAGTCTTTATGATGGTCGATACTTGATCTATCTCTTACAGTTACATCCCTGGGCAACGCCGGGTTCTACTGCTAGTTTTCAATAAATCCATTAAATTCCAGCTTGACTCAGGTTCCAATCTTTCAACCATTAACTGGCGTACTTGGCGAAAATTAAACAAGCCGACCTTATTAAAAACGGACAAAACAGCAAAACCCATAACTGGCAAAAAGATTAACATTTTAGGCGAGGTAATACTTACAGTAACACTAAATGGAGTTACCAAAAAGCTCAAAGCCTACATATTGAAAACTTCAGATAACTTATTTGGAACTGATTGGATAGAAAAATTCAATCTTTGGGATTGCCCAATGAGTACATTTTGTCGCAAGATACAAAGTACAACGTCCAATTTGGTAAATCTAAAAAAGGAACACAAACAACAATTTCCCCAGGTTTTTTCTGGCGGCCTTGGGAAATGTACTAAAATGAAAGCTAAGTTCAAGGTGAAGGATGGTGCACAACTGGTATTCAAAAAGAAACGGAATGTCCCTTTCACTACTCTAGAGCAAATCAACAAAGAGTTAGATAGACTCGAACAAGCAGGTATTCTGTCAAAAACAGATTTCAGCGAGTGGGCAGCACCTACGGCCTACATAAAAAACAAGTTCAATCAAATACGAGTAGGCGCAGATTTTTCCACAGGGTTAAACGATGCATTGCAAGATCACCACTATCCTCTCCCAAGCCCTGAAGAAATTTTCAATAAACTCAATAGTGGAAAAATTTTTTTCTAAAATTGACCTCTCGGACGCATACCTTCAGATAGAGGTGGATGAAGAAAGTTCCAAATTGCTCTGCATAAACACCCATAGAGGTTTGTACAAATACAACAGACTGGCTTTTGGAGTAAAGGTTGCGCCTGCAATTTTCCAGCAGGTCATGGACACCATGCTGGGCAACCTTGACTACGCAACAGCCTATTTGGATGATATACTGGTTACTAGTAAAACTACGGCAGAGCACCGGAACCATATAAAAAATGTATTCGAATAGATACAATAATACGGATTTAAGGTTAAGGAGGAAAAGTGTGACTTTTTCTTTCTTTTTTGATCCAGAAAGAGCCAACGCGATCAGAAACATGCCGGCCCCAGATAACGTTCAAGCGTTACAAAGCTTCCACGGCCTAGCTAACTTTTACCAAGGGTTCATTAAGAACATGCAAAATTTGAGAGGGCCTCTCAACCAACTTTTAAAAAAGGACAAACCATGGTCATGGACCCCGGAATGCCAAGACGCATTCGAGAAGATCAAGAAAACTCTTACTTCAGACCTCTCCCTCACCCATTACGACCCTAGTCTCGACATCATAGTCGCAAGTGATGCAAGCTCGTACGGCATAGGTGCTTGCATTTTACATAAACTGCCAGATGGTTCGCGAAAAGCTGTGGCTCACGCATCAAGATCTCTAGTTTGATCTCGACATGCCCCAAGTCTCTCCTGAAGTGCGACGCTCAGGAAGGAAAAGGAAATTTACTCAACTGCTCGACGTAAATCCCAAGAGGAAAAAGTATTAACAGTTTTATTTTTTCTCTCCTTTTCAAAAAGAAAACTCTTGGAAGGGGGGTATTGTGAGACCAGAACGACCTGCACAATAGACTCTTCCAGGTCTATATTAAGTATGCGAAACAACACTCTAGAAAGTGACATACAGAGAGACAGTGAGAGCTGCGTACGACTACCCTTATTGGACACTAACATATAGTAAGTTCCGCTTACACTATCTCTGTAACCTGTTGTTAATATATCTTTCTTACATCTAATCCGTGTTTCATGTTTTCCTTCTGTGGTCCCAACTTTGGCCCCACATCAAAATGCTGATTATCTAATCAGTCATTGAAATCCATATTATAAATGCTGATTATCTAAATTATAGACATTGATTATCTAATCAGTCATTGAAATCTGAATTATAAATGTTGATTATCTAATCAGTCATTGAAATCCACATTATAAATGCAGATTATCTGATCAGTCATTGACATCCAAATTATAAATGCAGATTATCTAATCAGCCAATGAAATCCTCAGCATAAACCAGATTATCTAATTGGTCATCAAAATCCTCATTTCAGATTATCTAAGCAGTGATCATCTTGACATATTACATGGAGAAAAGCAAACCAGCTTCTTTATTTCAAATCATATAGAAAGTGATGACAAATATAGCCATGCCTTGTAATCTAGCTTGTTGCTGTGTTGCTGCAAGAATTTTTAATAAGGAAGTCACTATAACGTGTGAAATCAAAAGTCATGCCAATGATCCAAAGAGAAATAATAAGGGGGAAATAATGAATCAAACTTGCAGGCAGATTCACTGAATTGGCAAATGGATGCCAAGATATTCAACCATGCTTTACTGAAATCAACTGACAAGGTCTGTTGGCTTAATTTTGATTATATTTGTTCAGCTTTGTGTATTAGCTGCCACACATCTAAATCAAATTTATAAAGAAAATTCATTATATTTCAAGCATCTCTTTTCATCATCATCAGGAATTTTAATAGTATCAGTTACATTCATCCTAGCATTTTTTTTAGAAATGAGGAAAGTGAGAAGAAGAGATAAATCATTAACTGTAAGAAGACAGAATGTATGTCATAGAGATCAGAAGGCACATCAGAATAGCAAAAGATGCCTTCCAGAGACTAAGCAAAGTATTAAGACAGGAAAATTTTATTAGGAACAAACAAAAAACCTTAATGCTGAAAGTATGTTTATTTTCAACATGATCTCCTTCCTTGTCATTTAATACATTAATATGCAGGGTATTTCAGGGTATTGTTATATGTCTGTGTCATATTACAACACTGTATATCTTAATAACTATTGAGAATATCAAAACACAATTTATATTTCCTGAAAGCTAATATTTCCATGTTCCTATACAGGTTTTTACAGGCGTTCAATATGAACACTGGGAGTTACATGAC
>CAHIKZ030002722.1:1595000-1840000 GCA_903632075.3 Acanthosepion pharaonis | reverse complement strand
CTGTTATGAGCATTTTCTCTTCCCTTTCTTCTCCTAAGTGTCATTATCCTTTCACCCCTTTTTTTTTCTGTATATATAAATAAACATTTCCTTCTTTTATTGTTACACACCAAGCAGGAGTTTTTTTTTATTCATCCGCGCCTAAAAAAGAGAGTTTGTCTGCTCTAATCTTGTTGTTTTTTACTCGCGTTTTCTTGCAATTTTTTAACCTCAAACCTCTAATGCGGGAGAGCCAGGAGAAATTTCCCTGCAAGGTGTAACAGAAAAAAGAGGAACACAGGAAAGGATTTAAATTCATATCATTCGCTTGTAGTCGTTCTAGGATCTTATGTTTGTATGTAACGTCATACATGCCTTCAGTTAATCTTAGAAAGATCAATTTGTCTTTAATAGACATTTCTCTAGAACCCAGTTTTTCAAATTTGCAATATCTTGATGCTTCTTTCAATATATGAAAATATTGCATTACGGATTCATTTGGGTTTCTGTCTAATTTCCAGAAATTTTGTTCTCTCTGCAATAACCAGATTTGTTTTTTGGTTGCATGTTTCTTTTTATAATGGTTGAAATTTCATCATATGTTAAGTCTTCTAGTATTTTGGGCTACAGTACACCATAATGGATATTTTCTTTATGACTTCACATCCTGCCGAAGAAAAAATAAATCAGTAATTTCATTCTCCGCCTCTGGAGGCTTTATTGTCTTTCAATTTCTTAACCCTAGCTAACGCTGTGAAATATCTAATCCACCTTTCTACGTGCTCCCATTCATCCAACGCTGCTAGAGAACCTATCGTACATGATTATGCATATTTGACTAAAGGAATTCAAAGAAAAAAAATGTCACAGCACAATAATGCTGTTTTTGTGTCTTTCTTTAATAGACTTTTTTTTTTATCCCTATCCCTTAATCCTGATGGCGTGAATAGCAGATCTCACTGCTGTTGTAGATCAACAATTGGATTTAATGAAAGACAATTTTTCTAGTAAAAAAAAAATTTTGACACCTCCAGTCATGGAAATTATTGACAGTAATAAGAATCGTGTTTCAAAAATCTACAACAATAGGTTCATGTATGCCAAACATGTCATGGGCAAAAATAAGTTGTAAGTTTTTTTCTATGGTCTTTTTTCATAGACAAAATTTCTGTGACTTTATATTACAAGCCATGGAATAAAGATGGACACAAAATCAGTTCTACTTTAAAATGTAAGTCATAAATTGAACATCCACTATTATAAATACTGACACATATAACTTTTATCAATTCGTATTTTGCTTTTCAAGCGTATAAAAAAATCTACTTTTTTTCAAAGTATATCTTTAAATCGGCTTTAGGTAATAATGGCACAGGTAAAAATGAAAATGGCACAAGCGGAAAAATAGGAAAAAATCTCCATCTGTAGTAGTTGATTTTATATTTTGTTTTGTATATATGTATCCTTGGAAGCAAATCTTTTCTTTTCCTTTATTACTTAAAATGATTTCCATGATGGGGTTGTGGTAGAGTCATTCTGATCAATAGTGTGTACTTGACAGTTCCCAGATAACTGAATCAGAAGTAAATAAACAAACAACAACTGTCATCTGATTAGAAATTTAATTTTAAATAGCTTAAAATTAAACACCAGTAGCTGTTTAATTTTAAGCTTTTTAAAGAATCTGTTTTTCACTTGTGCCATTTTTTTTTGTTTTTTTCACTTGTGCCATTATTACTGTTCACCCATTAAATTACTCTCTCTCAATTTTTTTTTCTCCCTAAACCTGACACTCATAAAATTTGACTTATTTCATAAAGCTGTAAATTTTCAATATTTGTAAGTTCATAGCACACTGCAGAAATTCATGAAATGATAATTATAGAAAAATTTTATCATACAAATTTTTATTTTTTAAATTTATGAAGGTTTACTTCTTTTTTTTTTTAAATATATATTCATGTCTGTCATTATTTTCGCCTTATGCACTTCACAACACACCAGTAAATCACATCGGAGTAAAAATAATAACGGCTTAATTAAGTAAGAAATATCTGTAAAGAAGAAGAGTTACCAACCATTATTTACATTATCAATTAAATGCGGACTGTTATCCTCATATTTATTGTTCTTATCACATGAGTTTAAGAATTAAAATAAAAAAATACTCTTTTAATTAATTTCTTCTGATAGCAACAAATAAACAGTCACGATTTCTACTTTTGGAAATATTTTTTTCAATACAATTATTTGCGAATATCATGATAATGAAAGGGAAATAACTCTGTTTTAAAATAAGGAGAATGAAGTAGATGGAAACGAATTTTTGGAAATATTCAATCAATACAAGATAATGCAAAGAAAAAATTCAGTGAAACTTATTCTAGATTTTTATTGTTTTGGGGCATAATGCGTTTTAATTTTGTTTTTATTTTCCTCTCACTGTTCACTCTAAATGCATCTTTACCAAGGAAAAAAATAATGAAAGTTTCACAAAAAATATTTTAGTGAGAAAACCTTTGATTAAAAAAAGAATGATATTCTAACATTTTCAATGAGTAGATCTAAAATATAATGAAACTTTTAATAAAAACTTACAACCTATTATAAACTTATCAATTTAACTTAGTGATATATTGATTAAATTCTATTTTGGTCAAAATTTAACATTCTTACCATAAAAAAAAAATTTTAAAAAAAAACAAAGATTCTAGCACGTTTTTTGAAACCAAAGTTTTAGACACCCCATTCCTTGAAAATATTGTTATTAATATATATATATATATATATATTTTTTTTTTTTTTACAGTGGTGGCTTTTTTATCAGTAGCCTTAATTACTCCGGGCCATCCTGAAAATGAGTCCACTAAAATTAAAAATTGTCCCATGTCTTTAATATGGGCATGATCCATGGCGTGTTTTTTTTTTGTTTTTTTTCTTGAGGCCACGTGTGAATTTTGTTTTGCTGAAAGTTTGTTTTTATTATTTCAGCACATTCTGGACATCTTTTTATATAATCTTTTACATCTCGAGAATATCCTGGCCACCAAGCTTGTAATTTTAATCTCATTTGTGTGGCTGTTATACCACAATCTACATCATCATGTACACCTTTTACTTCTTCTTTTCCTAAACTTTGCCCATTGCATATTATCCTTTTCTCTACAGTTAACTTATGCCTTGATTCTTCGTAGGTTTTTTTCTGAATAATTGCTTCATGTGTTTCTTTTTATTCTGTCTGAGATTCTACTTAACACTGGTTTTTGCATGGTTTCCTTCTGAGACGATTTAGGGGTAATATGTCCGTTTCAATTTAGTTCAGTATTTTATCTTCTAAATTTTCGGAGGTTTCTAATTTTTACTGTCGAAATTTAGTCTTGATAGCGCATCTACATATGGGATAGTGTTCTCCTTTACGTATATGTCAAAATCAAAGGCCATATGTTTTATAGCCCATCTTAAAATTCTAGAACATGTGACTTTTGGTAATTCATTTTTGGGGTTAAATATAAACTCTAGAGGTTTGTGATTGGACTTTAGCGAAAAATTTCGAGCTCTTTCTGTGCTCTATACCATTGCTAACGCTTATTTCTTAATATTTGAGTAGTAAGCTTCAGCTAACGTTATTTTTCTCGACGGGTACATTATTGGATGACCTTCTTGAGATAAAATTGTGGCTACAGCATGTTCACTTCTTTTTTGGATCAAAGATTTTTGCAATCGGTTTTCTTATGAGTGTTTTTTTAAACTTTCAAAATTTTACTTTTGAGTTCATTTAAATTCTCTATCCTTTTTCCGTAATTCTGCAAATGTTTCTATTAGGTCACTGTATCTCGGTAGGTATTTTCTTAAAAAAATTGGTCAATCCCCAAAAGGATTCTAATTTCTTTTTTATTATTATTATTTTTTGGTGTAGATACTTCTGATATTTTATTTATCAGTTTATTCTCTGGTGAAATTCCTTCTTTAGATATTTGGTATGAAATAAGATATTTTGGCGCAATTTAACTCACATTTATCGCTATTTATCGTTATTCCAGCATTTTTTAATTTGTTTAAAACTTGTTCAGTTTTTTTTACATTCCTCTTTAGTGATATATGATTATATTTTTTTGCCCCCTCCGACAGAATTTTTTCAATTGCCTTTTGAAAACTGTAGCTTGAAGGGTATTAATTGTAGTTAATTTTTTTTAAATTGATGTTAATTTTCTGTCAATTTCTATTTGATTTCGAGTCATTCTTGGCAAAGTGTTTAATTCATGCTAATTCATGTCCTGCCGTTTCTCTGTTAGGTAAAGGGAATGAATCAAAGCATATCTGATGATTCACACCTACACACCCAACATATCCTCAAATCGCCATTGGGCTTTTGTGTTGCAACAATCACTAAAGCCCAACTGCTACCACCTTGGGTAACTTTTTCCAATATGTCTTGTTCTATCATTTTCTTTAGTTTTGCAATTACCATGGGAAGAATGTGAATATGTATTTTTCGAGATTCAAAATAAATCGTGTGATTATGTTCTTTTAGACGAATACTCGCTTTATATCCGTTTAATGGTCCTAAGTCAGGTTCTTCTGGCGTCATACAGTTTATTAATTTCGTCTTATCCACTTTTAAAACGTCTATTCCCCGGCGTCCATGATTTTTTTGTGCATTCTACAACAGTGACCGGAATAATCTCAAAATTCTTTTTCCCTCGAAACTTTCTTCAAAGGAGCCTAGAGTTTTGATGACAGAATTAAGATTACTTTTTCTTAATTTGGGTTTACTCAAATTTTCCCAGAAATTCCTTGTGATCAAGATGACATGCATGGGAAAGTCATGTCATTCAGTTTTACTGCCTCTCTACTTTTTGCTGGCGTTCTTATCGAATTTACTTCTGTATTTTCAGTACGAGGGTTTATATTTTCTAACCTTTCTATTCTCTTTTTGTATCTGCATGCAGATTAGAAATGGTCTTTCTTTTACAGTTTAAACACAATTTTCCTAGGGCTGGACATTTGTTTTTGTTTCTTTCATGTTCTTTGTCGCAATATTTGCACTTAATTAGGATTTCAGTTGTGTAGTATGATTCCACACTATGTTTAGAATTATTAAATTCATCAAATTAATTCTAATTGTTGCAAGAATTCTACACTCGTTTCTAAATTCATATCATTCGCTTGTAGTCGTTCTAGGATCTTATGTTTGTATATAACATCATACACGCCTTCAGTTAAGTTAGAAAGATCAATTCGTCTTCTATTGGCATTTATCTAGAACCCAGTTTTTCAAATTTGCAATATCTTGATGTTTCTTTCAATCTATGAAAATATTGCATTACCGATTCATTTGGGTTTCTGTCTAATTTCCAGAAAATTTGTTTTCTCTGCAATAACCAGCTTTGTTTTTTGGTTGCATGTTTCTTTTTATAATGGTTGAAATTTCCTCATGTGTTTTCCAAGGCTACACTATAATGGATATTTTTTTATGACTTCACATCCTGCCAAAGCCAAAAATAAATCAGTAAATTCATTCTCCGCCTCTGGACGTTTTATTGTCTTTCAATTTCTTAACCCTAGCCAACGCTGCGAAATATCTAATCCACGTTTCTACGTGCTCCCATTCATCCAACGCGGCTAGAGAACCTATCGGCGACGCCATATTGTTATGAAGTAGAGTAATCTCTGGAATAGACGTTGTCAAGTCAACAGATGATAGTTCGACTGGCGTCGGCTGTGCCAGCACTATCTAATTCACATACAATACTACACTATTTAAGGAAAGTATTTAATACACTATTTAAGGAAATGGGGACTTCTATGAATCTATATCTGCTAGCATCAGTTTCATACCAGAAGCGTACGTATTCAAACACGTGTACCCATTAAAGATATAGTGGGTTAACAGTTATAGTGAAGTCTATGAGTGTTGAAAAAGATTACTTTGATTTGGCTTTGTTAGTTAGCCCACAATAAGATGGGTATAAAACAAGAAAATCAAATTGTAAAGTGAAACAACAAATTTATATACATATAAATCAATTAAGGTCTCTACAAATAAAAATGCATTTTGATTGATACAAGGTCGTCAAAATATTCGTAGTAGTCCTTGCAAGAATGATTTTATGCGTACGTAAGCAGTAACGTATGTGTGTATGAGCGTTATCGTAGGGTAGGAATGTCTTTGAAGTAATCGCTCAGTCTTAAAATGTTCTGTTCGTTTGTCATGTATAAAAGAGGTGAGGGAGAAAGATAAAGATAATAACGATCGCTTGACGTTTGTCAAGGGACGTGTTAATATGCTCGTCTCCTTCTCTCTCTGGTGACAGGCGGACTTGCCTGTCTTTTATTTTGTTTGTGGGGCCTGAAAAGGTCATTTAGGAATTCACTCCCGGGTATGATTCGGGCCTTTCTATTGGTCGACAAAGAATCTTTGTTTCTGAGAATTGAAGATTATTTGAATTTTGTTTTTAAATGTTTTCTAATGGCCGAAAAACATTTCGCATCAAGTTGTGAAATTTCACGAGTTTCGTTTTGGATTCGCTTTTGCGTGTGTGCTAAGCAAAGTTTGTAAATTCGAGTCTTTTTAATTTCTAGCAAAATCAATGAGTCAGTGTTTAGCATTTGAATTTTAAATCTAGATCTTGTTTTGTTCAATACTAAATTAACGTCTATATAGGGATAAGAAATAATGTTGTATAAAGAATCCTTTCAAAAGAATAATTTTATACACGTTTATACAAATATGTGAACCAACTACAATACAATGTCTATTATTTAACATATAAAGGAATAACTATGAAAACAATTTTTATTCATAAATTTATAAAAATGTCTGTGAACATGAGAACAAGAAAATTTAAATAAACACATTGTTATGAATAATCAAGAGTGGTCTCCCCATGTTTTGCTACTCTCCTTTTTGAGAGAGCTATTTCTGTTTACTGGGACTATAAAAGGACACTACACGCGAACCTTGCATTTTCAGTTGAATAAGGCTTTCTTAAAACCTACACCTGCATACTTTTGTCATTACACACATAACAATGAGTAACTGTAATTATAAATTTTTAAAAAAATGCATTTTTCGAGCATTTCTTTCATTTGCTTTTGCCACATCAATTCACTAAAATAAGTAACAAGCATCTCGATTTATACTTTTTTTTTTTTTTTTTTCGAAAAAACTGACAATGAAAATGTTAAACTTAACACTATTTATATTTGGACTACTGTCCTCATCTTTGTTGTTGTTATCACAACATTTCGGCCTTACTCAGGTGTATACTGATCTGGGTAATTTACAGGGAATTCTTTAAATAATCCATGAGGGTAGACTGTACTCATTCCACTGACCACGTCTAGGCATATCTGGGTTAGTTCTTATTTTATTTAGTACTGTTCAGTTATTTCTCACCTGTTTCACTGAGTGCATTTATTGAACTCGCAATTATTATGTCACCAAATTCACAAAGCAATGCTTTTATCCACTAGTCCATTGTCATGTAGACTACCCAGATCAAGAAATTAATACTCACAGGACATATTGAAGAGACAAAGGGAAACAGTAAGTAATGTACCTAACAAATTTGTGTAAATGGATGGCTGAACAATGATTGGGAGGGATGGTGAAAAGACATACTTATAAAATAGAGAAAGTAGTGGAGAGCCATGATTGCTCATGTCCTTTAGATTGATTGATTCATTTTTTTACAGTTTATATAAAGCCATAAAATATTTTTAGATTGTAAGAATTTTTGGATGGGAGATAATAATGATTTAGAGATACCAGTTTTACTAATTAACCCATAGCTGGAGGGAGAAGAGGTGGATTCATACTTTTCCCAAGGATGTTTCTGCGTAATACAACTGGAATTGGAACTCGGCTATCCAGTTAACAATTCTAAGCCATTATCCATTGCACCATCCAAGCTTACAACACCTAGTATTCTCAAACGGTCACCCTTGTATATACTGACCAGACTCAACGTTGCTTTACTTTGTTGATTGTACAGGAATTGGCACATCTTTTAGAGACATAGTACATAGAAGAAGAAAGAGAAGTGTGAAAAACTGAAGGTCTGTCTGATTCTATTGAATTCACTTTGCACTAATGCCCTTTTAAAAGGCAAGAATTTATCTCTTCTCCTCCCTGCTATGGATTAAATAGCAATATTTAATTATTTGGATGATGAAAAGAAGGTTTATCATGAAAAATATTTGTTTTTGGAAGAAAAAAAATGAAGATGTAACAGGAAAGAAAAAAGTAAAGAATTAAGTCACAAGAAGAATAATTGACAGGTTTTGAAAACTGTCAGAAAGATTTCTCAAAAGGATTCTAAATAATGAAGAGAGATACAGTATGAAAAATTACCCATTCCTGCCCTAAGGAGGTTTGACAGCAGTCGATAAACAAAATGTTAAAAAAGCCAATTAAACAACTTCAGAGCCGAAGAATAATCCTTTAATTGGACATGATAGCTCAAATCACTTTCCCATCATTCTCATCTATCTCCAATTAGTTCCAACCAAAAAATCTCTGTCTGGCACTAGTGTGGCTTAGGAGCTGTGATTTATAACTTTTCTTATTAAACTGACTGGAGGAAGGAGTTCAAGCTCCATAAAAGAGGAACTGTTTTGCCTGCAAGCCAACACACTCAGGTGGAACAGTACAAAGAGGGAGCCATATTTGACACTCTTTGTTTTCCCCATTTCACAGCCCTCCTGTCTCAATTTGTAAGAACATGAATAAAACTAGAATGACTACTTTTTCTTCATCCAACCGCAGTGATCACCCAAAAAAGCGGAATTTAAAAAAACAGACCAGTTGCTTGTTGAAGGCGCAATGCTGCACTTCACAGGTTGTGAGAAATTAATTGTTAAGACGGAAGATAAAATAAGTGATTCATATGAATGAACTTACTGAAGGGAATTCAAGAACTTTACCTATATATCTTGATATGTCAGTCGATGTGGAAAAAAATGCTGTCAAGTATAAATTGAACTATTTTTGGCATAATACACATTTTGGGAGATTTATGAAGCTAATAATGGAGAAAAAAAAAAAGAATTCCTTATCACTGCACAAAATGACACACTGTGTAGAGTTAGGCTAACTCAAAATTCACTTCCAAACAATTATAATGACACAAACATACAAATATTGAACAAGTGACCATCCATACACATTTTCAATTTAATCATATCCCCCCCAAGCAAGGCAATAAAGTCACTAAGACATAAAGGGTTACTGAGTTAGTAGACACACTCATATTTATGCACAGAAATACCTTTTTCAAGTAGACACAAGTGTATATACACACAGATTAATGCATTATACATAAACAAACGCACATATGAATGGCTTACAAGTAAATACACATACAGATTAATGCCTTATAAATAGAAACACATACATATGCACACACATATTCCTTACAAGTAGACACAGATCCCTACAAATATGCATATACACAGAGAAATGCATTAAAAGTAGACATACTTTTTTTAATCATTTCACCCCAAGCAAGGTAATATATCTACTAAGTCACAAGTGCTTACAGAATAGGAGGTAAAAAAACAATAGAGAAGAATAAAAGTACAGGAATTAAGATGACAGAAGATAACGATTAATGTTGCATTTAAATTTTTGAAGATCAAAGTTGACTGGGAAGCAAGAAACCAAAAGAGAGTTCCACAAGCGAGAAGTGCGAGAAAAAAGTGTTAGCATAGAACTTGCAGTTACATCAAGCCATTCCAACTGTAAAATGATGAAACTTTGCTGCCAATTTAGTACTACAGTTAAATTCATAAAGTCTAGGTACCATAGAGGATAGTTCATCAGAACAATTATCATGAAAGGATTTATAGAAAAGGCACAGGGAAGCTATATTTCAGTGGTGGGAAAATGAGTGAAGCCGAGATGCCAGGTCAAGATCAGTAATATTGCAGATTCTTTGGATTTTATGGAGAATATATAAATATATAACAGGAGCACCAAACCAGACCAAACATGGCAACAATATTCAAAACATGTCAAGAATTACTTCTAAGCAATTATAATGACACAAATGTACAAATGCCAAACAAGTGAACATCAATGCAATACATAAATGCCTTACACGCATACAACTGCTTTACAAATATATACACATACAAATATCCTACTAGTAGACACACTCACATTTATAAACACAAATACCTTTTTCAAGAAGACACGCATATCTAATGTCTTAGAAGTGAATATACACACAGACCAATGCATTATGCATAGACAAACACACATGAATACCTTACAAGTAAACACACATACAGATTAATACCTTACTAATAGAAATATATATATACCCACACACAAATACCTTACAAGTAGATACACACATTCTTATAGACATGCATATACATGCAAAAATGCATTAAAAGTTAATGTATAGAAATGTCTTATAGAGATATATATATACACTAATACTTTACAAGCAGACATGCATACAAACAAATGCCTAACAGGGATGCACACATACACAAGAATACTATACAAGTAGATACACCTCCTTACAAATAGAGGCAGACACACAAATGCCTTAAAAGTAGACATACAGACAAATGTCTTACAAACAGAGCCACAGACATGAATGTTTTACAAGTAGACACACATTAGAAATAGAGATGTACATATACACACACATGAATGCTTTACAAATAGACACACTTTCTTACAGATAAAGATGCACAAATATGCACACACAGATGCCTGATAAGGAGATACATATACATGCCTTACAAAATTAGACCCAATTTGGTAATGCTAAATGGGAATATTCTAAAAATGAGATGTGTGGAATAATGGAAATTCTGGTACTACTTAAATAGACTGGTCCATTTGTAAAAAAATACGGAAGGATTTTTAAACAATAGCATTCTTTAGACCTTAGACCACAGCATTTCTCAGAAGAGAAAAATATTGATTTTATCATTTTAGAAGTAGGCGGTCTTGTTCATAATATTGATATAGTGTAAAATCAGTCCCTGACTTATACAGGCGTTATTAGATTTATCTGTTATTTACAAATTTTAAGTTTGAAAGTGTCGTAACATTATTGATATCTGCATTTTTTTCATTTTTTTTTTAATATTTTAACATTTTTTATTATTATTTTTTTTTACATTTGAACATTTTTTTTTAACAGTTTAATTTTTTTTAAAAGACATTTTTTTCTATGGTATTTTTTTTTTTTGAAGCACATGCACAAATATTTGAGGCTCATAATTATTTCCAAAAGTATTTTTCCCTATTTTTTATGAGTGGACCATTTAAATAGTAATCTATTTAAATATTGCCAACATCCTTTGTCTTGGAACATCAAACAACTTGTATTCTTAATCATGTTAATTAATGAACTCATTGTTAGAATTGAATGGCTTGTAAGATTGTAAAGGAAATTTGTAGATATTAATGTTTTCAAAGAAGCATTCTTTGAATTTGTTTCTAAAGTAGCAGCCAAATGACAGCATTTGATAACAAAAATAATAAAAGAAATTGTGGTTCTTTTTAAATGTACAGCTAGAGAGAGAGAGAGAGAGAGAGAGAGAAACAAAAAAATCATTGAAAAAGTAATAGAAATTTAGCAAATAAAAATGGAATGAATAAACAAATAAAGCTTTTTTTTTTCTTCTGTACAATCCCAGATCTTAATTCTCCAAATTGCGATTTTGTTTCACCCACAGCTGAAATTTAAGACAAATTTAATACATATTCTGAAAGGTGACATTTCAATTTATCATTCTATATGATTTGTGTATTGATTGTGAATTCTAAATGTTTTTATGCTAAATGTGAAAATGTAGACAAATGAAAAAGCATTCTTCATCATTTGATGCTCTTTTATTTCCAGAAAGGAAAAACGCTATACAAACAGCTAAAAAAATATGTGTCATTTATAGAGATGGTGCCATAGCTGAGAGTACTATTTGTCAGTGGTTTACTATGTTAAGTGGAAATTTTAACCTTTTATTTTTTTTTTTTAAATCAGTATCACCCAATGCAAAGCAGTAAATCCACTAAGACATAAATGGTTACAGAATGTGGAAGAATTAGGAACAGAAACATTAATAATGAATGGGAAGAGGAAAGAGTAATCAGAAGGACAGTTGCATTTAAATTTTTGCAGATTAGAGTTGGCTGGAAACCATGAAGCTGGAAAGGAGTTCCACAAGTGAGAGGTGCCAGAAAAGAAACTATTAGCATAGAATTTATGGTTACATCTAGCCAGCTCAACTGTAAATTGAATATTAGTACTGCACTTAAATTCAAAAAGTCTAAGTATCATAGCAAAGATCTTATTCGAACAATTACCATGAAAGTATTTATACAAAAGACACAGAGAGGCAACCTTACGGCGGTGGTGACTGAATCCAAGCCACCAGATCAGGACCAATAATGTGCTGATTCTTCTTTGGATTTTATCAAAGAGCTCAAGGTAAATAGCAAGGGCACCGGACCATATGTGGCAGCAATATTCTAAGCATGGACAAATAGTAGATATAGATATGTAAGATAGATTCTGGAGAGAAAAATTGTCTTACAATACACAGTGAATCGACTTTCTTAGCAGCTGACCTAGCAATGGATTTAATATAGTCTTTCCACTTCATGTCAGCTGAGAACGTTAGCCCGAGAAGGTGCAATGAATCCCCTTCCTGGAAGACCATAAACATTCCAGCAGGCCTACAGTCATTGATGAGAATGAAATTGAAATGCAGATTCAAAATAATACAAGTTGCACAACATCACAGAGATGTGCCACATATTTCATAAGAGCACTTTATGGCATTTTAAAATGCTAAGATACATGACTCACTAAAATATTTGGGTGCCTCAAGATTTAACAGATAAAAATTTAATGGACTGCATTTTCATGTGCAATTTATTTATTCTTTTTGTTACTGTGTAATTCACAATGAAATTGGACAGTAGTCTCCAGGTGCTCCAATACACAATTCTTCCTATTCATCTTCTTCTATATGCCAAGCCTCTTCAGAATGTTAGCAATCATGGCTCTCCACAATTTCCTGTTTTTTGTAGCTCTTAGTAATTTTTTCCTATGTCTCCTAAACCCTGTTCTGCCATCTATTTACATATGCATATAAGGTAGGTTAATCTCTGTTTTCCTGTGTCCATCTTGCCTTCAATCTGTCCTGTGAGTATCAAATTTTCCAATCCCCCTTTCCTCATTATGTGCCCTATAAATTTCAATTATCTCTTTCTGATGTTAAGTATAAGTGTCCTTTTTGTTTCCATTTTCTCTAAAACTTTGTCATTGCTCACATGGTCAGTCCATGGTAATCTCAGCATCCTTCTGTTGCCTTAAGTCTTTGAAGTCTCTGTGAAGAGATTGCCCAGCATTCACTGCCATATAGGAGGACTGATGCAAAAAAAAAAAACACTATCAAATGAACATTTAAAATATGTTGAAAATTTTCAGTGTGCAACAGTGTTCATTTTATGCAGGACCCAAGAATAAAAGCTGTCCCTTAAGTGCTTTGCTGTAGAACTAATATGACTAAAAAATTTGTCATATGGGTAACAGTTCAAATAAGTGGTACCTGAGAACTCCTATTTCTGATTATATCTATGACAGCTCTTGTCATAACAGGAGTCTATTTGCTACTGCTCGTAACAAATGTAAGCAAGACCTCAAAGGAGCTAAGTCCCTGTTTGCTTGGAGAATGAGGCAACACATAGCCTCTAAAAACTTTGGCTCTAGGGATTACTGGTGTCTCTATAATAGGGTACCAAATAAGTACAAGATCTCTATTTCCCACCTTTTCAATCAATTTGAGGTTATCATCCTCTGCTGGTAAAGCTGAATGCTTTGCCTATAATTCTCCTCAAAATCTACTCTTGACTCGTATGGAGTATCTCTGCCTAACTTCCCACTTAGAACTGATTCTCTGTTGAGTGATATGCATATAACCCCTTCCATAGTTTCTGCTATCATCTATAACCTGGATCCCCACTTACGAGATCAAGAATTCCTATTAAAGAAACATGTGCCTTTTTCTTTTTTTAAAATCATTTTCCCCCAAGCAAGGTGACAATGCCACTAAGACACAAGGGTTACTGGGAATGAAAGAGAATGAGAAAACTAGCGAGGAGAAAGGACAATAAAAGAACAAGGTTCTGGAAAACAGAAGATCGCAATTGATGTTGCATTTAAATCTTTAAAGATTGTGGGTGACAGAGAAGCAAGAAACCAGAAGAGTTCTACAGGTGAGAAAAGAAACTATTAAAATAGAACTTACAATTACATCTGGCTAATTCAGCAGTAAAATGATGCGACCTATCTGCCAATCTAGTAGTACACTTAAATTCATACAGTTGAGGTACCAAGGAAAAGAGCTCATTAGAACAATTGCCATAGAAAATATTTCTAGAAATTTCTAGAATTGTCATAGAAAATATTTCTAGAAATTTCTAGAATTGTCATAGAAAATATTTCTAGAAAAGACAGAGAAACCATGTCACAGCAGTGGAAAAGTGAGTGATGTTGAAATGCCATGTCAGGATCGATTACATTACAGATCCTTCTTTTGATTTTGTCAAGAACCTTGAGATATATAAATAGGAGCACCAGATCAGATATGGCAGCAATATTCAGTGCATGATGAATTTATAAACGTGTAAGATGGATTCTGACAAGAAAAATTGTCTGGTATAACAAAGTGAACCAACTTTCCTAGCAACAGACTTAACAATTGATTCAATATAATCAATCCACTTCATATCAGTGGAAATTGTGAGACCAAGAAGGGACAATGAGTCGCTCTCCTGGAGGTTATCATCAGCAATTCTGATGGAAGGCAAAAAAAGGTTCTCTATGATGATTAGAAAATAGCAGTTTCATTTTGGAGGTGTTAAGATTTACGAACCATTCCTTGCCCCAGTTAACAACTGATTGGGGATGATTTTCATGAGGAGCTGTCAGTTACTTTATTGGATCTATTGGACGTACGACTAAGATACAAGTAAATAGTTGTGTTATCACTATCTTATGCCTGAAGTGCTTAAAATATTTCTTTTAATAATTGATGATGAATAAATGATTTTAACTTGTTTTTAAACAATTGATGGTGAAAAAATTTTAAATTGTTTCCACAGTTAATAGTGAAAATAAATAAACTTCTGTGTTAAATCTGTCTTGGTTTTTTTTAACATTACCTGCCTTCATAATAATAAAAATATTTACCAGCAGAATAACTTGGAGGTCTATTTTACAGAGGCCAGTTTAAAGGCACGTTTTGTCTATTTTACTGTGACCGGCAAAATAGCCTCTTTTTGAAGGAAATTGTATTCTTAAAAAAACATTGTGCTTTTGATAAATTCTATTTTTCGAAACTACAAACTAAGTGAATCCTTTAGAGTGAAATCTGAAACATATCTGAATAATAAACTTGACTACTGTAAATCAGTGTGTGTGTGTGTGTGTGTGTGTGTATTTAAAGCCATTAGCACTCTTCAGGTGATTTCATTTGATGAGCAAGGAGTTGGTTCACTTAATGCAGTGGTTCCCAGATGGTGCAGCACACCTTATAGGTGCAGTGGAAGGGGATAGCAGATTGATTGAAAGACAATTAAAGATTTAGAAACAGTTTCAAAAATTAATATGCCAAAAATAAATATGATTTCAAAAATTAAAATATTATTATGGATCACTTGTAATTGCATGCATGAGTCCCAGTATAAATAGTTATAAATGATTATTGATATTTTTGAATTAAAACAAATATTAAGAATATAGTAACTTGTGTCCACAAATCGGAGGAGAGAGTTATCAATGATAATGTTCTGACTTTGAATCCGAAGTTATCTCCCCTTAAAAATGTCTCTCTGTTTTTCCTTTTTAAATGTAATTTTTAGTGAGGCATAAGTAAATTTTCATTCTGAAAATGTGGCCCAAAGAAAAAAAAGGTTTGAGAACTATTGTGTTAATGCATGTGTTTGAATTTTGAGGTTGTTGTTACATCCTGATATGGCAAGAGTGAAAATGAACTTGATTAAAATTGATAATGAAGCTGCTGTAGTTAAGGGACTTTGAAAACATGCAGAAAGTGAATTAATACTTTTGCTAAAGATTAAATAAATTTAGTTTACCTTATGCCTACTTTGAAGACCAAATTTGGACATTTTGTTCTCAACTGTATAAAAAATTGTTTTCCTTTACCTTTTTTTCAATTGTGATGACCTTTTATATAATCATTAGGGATGGTTGCTTTGAATGTAGTGGATATTTATTAAAATAAACAAAACCTAATGGTATAATGGTTCAATTTATCAATACCAGTATGTACCACTTCAATGTGATTTTTTTAATCAATTCAAACAAGGCAATTATGCCACTAAGAGCTGGTGGGAGTGAAAAGAATGAAAATACTTTTGAAGAAACAGGAACCCAAACCTAAACAGGAAAATAAAGGGATAGACCACTACTCCAGTTCAAAAGATCAAGGACGCGTGTGAACCGGATTGTTGTAATGGAATGTCCCATACCCCTTATCGTCTATTATGGGCTGACTATATCAGTAGATATATATAGTGTGCACAGGATATACCCGGCAACTTGCTTTGGGAATTACTAGCCTGCTAATCAATTTCCTGTCTTTCAGTAGTGTATTCTCTTTTACAATAAACCTCTCTTTCTTTCATCTATGCCAGTGTTGCTGTTCCTTTCACTTGAGTACCATCTTTGTCTGTTTGTAACCTTCTTTGATACAACATGGATGATAGGCAAAAATATCTACTCTTATTGAGGAAAAGTAAATAGTAAATAAAATTTCAGAGTTTTGGCAGTGACATTAGAAGTATAGAGTTGAAGTAGACTTCAGAGGAATTGGAAATCCAATCCTAAACAGGAAACAATATCAATAAACTTCTGCTCCCATTCAAAAGACCAGGGAGGGGTATGAACTAGACAATCTATCTATTCCTGTTATATGTTTATCCATCTGTCAGAGTTATTTCTATCCATGAATTATTTTGAATTAAGAGGTTGTCTCCCAAATAAACAAAATAAGAAGCTATAGTGGTTCCAAATATCATTTGTACTATATCCTATTTCAACATGTAATATCATTTGTACTATATCCTATTTCAACATGTAATATCATTTGTACTATATCCTATTTCAACATGTAATATCATTTGTACTATATCCTATTTCAACATGTAATATCATTTGTACTATATCCTATTTCAACATGTAATATAGTGTGTAACTGTAACGAGGATGATAAAGGTTAAATTTTACAGAAAATATATGTTGTTTCCAATCTTGACTATAAATGAATATTTATTGTATATAAAAAAATATAAATGTGGCACAAGTCCAAAAAGGGGAATGGGGTAGGATGGTCATCACTGGTTTAATCTTAACTAGTCACATTCACTGACACAAGAATACATTATAATAAATCCTTCCACCAAAATGCCACATTTATACAAAAAATACATCCATACCACAATCACTAAAACAACACATGAGATCCTAAACTAATTCCCCATATTTAAAAGCATATGCAGCAGGAGATAAAAAGTATAAATGATTTTTATTTGCAAAACGGTAAAAAATGACCCCATGACAAGATGAAAAATTATACAATGCAGAAATGAATGCGAAACACATTTCTCTCCCTAATTTATAGGCAGAAGCACACAAATGCATGCTGGGATTTCTTCTGAGCCAATAGGCCAGTTCTTGATTTCATGTCTTGAAGTCAGAATGCTATATTCGTTTATCTGAAATTTATTATTGTATGTCAACCACAATTCTTAGGTTGTGAACTTTTTGCCATATTACCGTTGCTTTGCCTTATTACTGTTAATTTGCTTTGCATATATTGTTTGCTTGCTTTATATTATTTTTTTTTTGTCCTCTTCTTTTCCTTCTTATTGCTTATTGATGTGCTTAAATTTTCAATTATGGTTGATATTATCTGCTAAAATATAGCAAAAACAGCCAGTGAAATTTGGAACATTTCAATTTTAGATGTTACATTATTTAAAAATGATGACTGTCAGATTTAAATGAAACAAGTTTTCCTTTAGACATATAAAAATAACTTCTAACAGTTTTTGGCAATAATGAAAAGGAACGTATGCAAGTGTAACAATTACTCGATAGACTATTTTTTTTTCTTCACTGTGGATTTTCTTTTTGCCTAGTTTTCTATTGAATAGAAGCAAAGAAAGATTAATTTTATTTTACAAAAAAAAAAATCTACCAGCAAAAATAAATAATTCCATTGTTTATTTCCCTGTTCAGGTCTTTGAGGCCAGATGATTGCAATTCTTTATAATGTTTTTTTTTTTTTTTTTAATCTGTGTTGTGAAGGGGTTGGTGCTGTGAAGCAATGATGGTGGGCAGGCTACAAGCTTAGTGCAAGAATTGTGCTCTGGAAGAAGCAGGGTCAGTGCCAGTGCTCGGAGATGAAACCTGAAAAAACAAACAAAGCAATTGAGACATGCAGCACACTCACTGGAGCCATCACAATTGGCCAAGCAAAGGGTTTTAGGGATCGAGCATTAGCCGTTTGGGAGTTAATGAAAATGATCAAAGAGACAAGCAGAAATAAAGCCAATTTCAAATAAAATATATGCATAATTTTCTCTGTAAATTTAATGTAAATTGGAGCAAAGAAATGAGTTGAGCCAAAAAAGTTAGTCAACAAAAAGCTGTGTGTCATGTGCACATATATATATATATATATATATATATATATATATATATATATAAGGTGTTGTAAAAATGTTTTTCTCTTGTCATTATTTTTATTAATAAGTGATATAGTATAATATAATAATATTATATAATATATATGATATAATAATTGCATTATTATATATTATAATAAATATAATACTATAATAATTGCATGAAAAAGTGCTAGTTTTTAAATGAGCTCAATAAAAATGTAAAAAAAATTCAAGCAAACAAATTTTATTTGAGCCAAGAAAATTACCCCAGAAAATATGTGTGATGTGCACATATATATATTATATATATATATATATATATATATAAAGGGTGTTCCAATAACTTGAATCAATTTTAAATGTGAATTAAGTTTAAGCATCTAATGATTTTTTCTTTTTCTTTCAGATTTAACAACTTAAGTCTTTGGCAATTTCAACCATGAAAAGATTAACAATTAAACATCGTGTTAAAGTTATCGAAGCCTATCATGAAGATGGATGCTCAAACAAAAATGCATTTTTGCGTACTTCACAATTTTTGGTCAACATAATCGACCAACCAAAAGTGCAATTGGAAATGATGTAATGTTGTTGTGAAGAGGTTTAATTCCTGTGTGCAATGATGAATAGAGGTGTCTGGATTTTTGGCCACATTCTCATGCACTGCAGCAATGTTTTCAGCTGAATGGAGTTCACTTGAATTTACAAACAATTTTTCCAATTGCACTCTTGAAACTTAATTCAGATGCTTAAACTTAATTCACATTTAAATTTGGTCCAAGTTATTTGGGCAGCAAGCTTTCTTTTAAACAACTTTCATCAAATATGGCAGACAAGGAAGATTTAATTAATATATATATATATATATATATATATATATATATATATATATATATATATGTATGTATGTATGTATGTATATATATATGTATATATAAATATGGCAGACAAGGAAGATTTAATTAATTTTTTATTTAGTTTTTCCAGCATCCTTATGTTTTTCCATTTTGTAGAAATAAAGGAGTACGGAAATTTCCTATAATAAAGAAGTACGGAAATTTCCTATAATTTTCATTGGCCCAAGTGCTTTCAGCCACTTCTTTAGCCATTTTCAAGTGGGTTTTGTTTTTGGTGTTGTTAGTTTTTCTTCATGTTTTGTGTTGTTCTTAATAGAATCATTCCTTCCAAGCCTTTTCTGTACTTCCTTACTCCTATAAAATGGAAAAATGTAAAGGTGCTGGAAAAACTAAATAAAAAATTAATTAAATCTTCCTTGTCTGCCATAAAGATATATATATGAACAAAATATGTTATTAAAAAAACTTTTCCTCTTGTCATTCTTTTTATTAATCAAATGTATAATGATATAATATAATAATTGCAATATTATATAATATAACAATAATATTATATATATAATACTATAATAACATAATTGCACAAAAAAGTGCTATTGTAGTAAAAAGTGCTCAATATAAAATGTAAAACAAAATACAAATGCTAAAATTTGATATCAGAATAAACTTTGTATACAGTTACTTCTTGCTGGCTAAACTGTCAGTAGAAGATGGATATATGTGCTGAAAAGTGTGTTATTATGAAGTGTATCAAATACATGCACACACACACATATATATATATATATGAAAGAATATGATATGAATTTTTATATATCAGAACAATGTTAGGCAAATTAATGACAAAAAAGTGATAAAAAACAATCGCATGAAGAGAGTAAATGAAATTGATTGAGCAATATAACGAGATGCATCAACAAAAAAAAAGGTTTTTATTTAAAAGTTTAATATTTTTGCATCATTATTTTGTAAATTCAGTGCACAAATATAACTTTGAAAAAATGTCTTTACATTTCCTTTTATAAGAATTCCTGATTATTTTGACAATTATCTCAGAGAAAAGTAAATTTTATTTCATGACAAAATAATAGATTCTACTTTATGATTTTTTGAAGTTTTTGAAATCGGGTGATTGCAATGCTTTCTGCAGATCTCTTTTGTTTCTTGTCTGTAGTGAAAAGATTGGTTCTGTGGATTATGTCAAGAGAATAGATTTCTTAAGCTTTTGTATAATTCCTCTCTCTACTGTTTTCTCCAGGAGTGCAAGCTCAAACCTAAAGAATTACAGGAGCGCACCAGTGATCGACCACATTGGCAAATCACAATCCATGATGCTGCTGTCACCTTTGAGGATACTCAACGTCAGAAGCTCACCACTGCCAGAGATCAATGCTGCAGGGCATCATTAGCAGTGATTACGACAACAAACTTTCAGTGTTCCCACTGTTCCAACACTCTGCACCTCTAGCCTAGGGTGGCAGAGCCACTTCTGAGTTCACAGATGAGTTGCAGAAATGATACGTCATCTTCAGATTCAAAGGACAACTGCAATATAATGTGCATGTGTGTGTGTGTTTCCTTTTAAATACAAACTTTAAAAATCTACAAAACATGTGCAACTATAAGGTAGAAAATAGCATTATTTGAACTTTTTTAATTAATTAAATCATGTTGGAAAAAGAATATCTAAATGCTTAAGAAACCATTTATTACACTCATAGTGTGTGAATTCAACCATGTTGGCAAATTACAATCCATGATGCTTCTGTCACCTTCGAGGATGCTCAATGTCAGAAGCTCACTGCTGACAGAGATCAATGCCACAGGGCATGATCAACAGTGATTACAACAATGGACTTTCAGTGCCCCCACTGTTCCAGACTCTGCACCTCCAGCCTGGGGTTGCAGAGCCATCTTCAAATTTACAGATGAGATCCAGAAATGATACGTCATCTTCAGATTCAAAGGACACAATGTTCTTTGGCTCTCAATTCTAAAGTTCTGGTTGTCATAGCAATATAATTGAAATCATATTCTATGTAGCTGAACTTAGACATTTAACAACAATAGACAACCAAAAGATTAAGTGTTTATTTAATATATATTGTTTTTACTTTAAACAAAGGAGATTTCTGTTGTAAAATATGAGTATGTAGGAGAAGTGTTAAAACTATTTTCTTTAGAACTTTGTGCTCATGGAAACGAAGTTCTGAAAAAGATTTGGCTATAAGAAAAGCTCTTACCTGGCCTGCACTTCACTGGAGCAGAGATGTGGGCTTTGAAGAAACAGCTAAATGGCTGTTACACAAGAACAGTCAGGATGTCACTTAGTATATCTTGGATAAGCCACAAATCAAATGGTGAGCTACCAAAGGTAACTTCAAAGGTACAGCAAAGAAGGATATATCTAGCAGGGCATGATATCAGACATGATGATTGTTAATGCTGTAGTTATTGCCCTTGATTTTTGGTTATTGTTTAGTGCCACCAGGTGGTGATTTCTATAAAATGCTGGCAGCCATATTGAAAATGTTTCTTTTGTTCAGTTGTCAATATTCAGACTAACAGGAGGATTACCTTATTGCAGATGGTAGGAATCAATTAATTCATTGAGGATTAACAAATGGTAGCAGAGTGTAGCTGATCTGCAAATGAATTTTCTTTTCTACTTTTCTGTTACTTTTAAAGTTTTGTGACTCTAAGACTTATAATTTATGTAAGAATGGATAATTCTAATACATGTTTTTCCAAATGGCCTTTAAGGCTAGACAATGAAAGAAAAGAATACATATTTGAAGTAGGTTGACAGACCTAACAAAACCAAAACAGGCTTTGGCCATTTACCTATCTTTAAGCGGAAAGGCCAGAGCTGCCTCTTCTGATATAGATGGTGAAGATTTGGAAACAGAGGCAGATGTGGACACTATCATCCAAAAACTGGATGAATTATTTCTGCCAGATAAAGGGAGTCGGCAATTTGTTGCAATTTACATAGAGCATCAGAAACAGAAATAAAGGACTTTCTGACTGATTTTGACCACACCTACTTTAAGTTTACACAGGAAAACATGGCTCTTCTAGACTCAGTAATGGCATTTTATGCTCCTTTCATTTGTAAACATTTCTGAGAAGAATGCACACTTAATAATGTCAGCATTGAAAGAATTTCATGTAGTTTATCAGCCATGTCAACCATTGCCAGTGTCTCTGCAACTTGTGTGCTCTTCACATCTCTCTTTATATGTCTTGACTGCCAGGAAATAGGCATGTAGTTGCTGTTATACTGACAGGAAATATTATATTAGCAAAGGAAGCATCACTGTAGGTAACCATTTTTAGGATTACCTTATTGCAGATGCAATTGATTCATTGAGGATTAACAATGATAATGTTGCCAACAAATTTGTACTCTGGCAGACAAGCGAGAGAAGAACAAGAAGACTCACATTTGCAGACACATTACTAGACTATTCTGGGATGGAGATAACATGGTAGACTGCACTAAATAGTTTTTGGATGCTATATAGCATTTTAATAGATGACCTAGTCTAGTTTTATAGAAGTTAATTTTTTTTAAATTTAAAAAGATTTGTTGGAAGGCAGATTTATATGATTATACATTTCCACCTGCCACATATGCTAATTAATTGTGTTGGAATATAAACATATACATCTGTCTATATTTCTGAGATGAGGTATTATGTTCATTATTTACATTATTCAGACTATTGTCCTCCTCTTTGTCGCCATATTTATTACAACGTTTCGCCCATTGTACACTCCTGCCTTCTTCAGGTGGTTGGAATGTTGAACTGAACCCTTTATTTCGCTCACTGGAGTAGACTGTTCTAGTTCCACATGCCTCAAGGACACATGGCACAATGGATAAAGGCGTTGGCTAGATCCAGTGACAGGACTCAGAGTGTGACTTCAATACCCGGTTAAGGCAGTGGAGAACTTGGGGAGTGCAATTAACAGGAGATAACTGACTCCTGTGAGTATCAAATTTTCCATTCCCCCTTTCCTCATTATGTGCCCTATAAATTTCAACTCTCTCTTTCTGATGTTAAGTATAAGTGTCCTTTTTGTTCCCACTTTCTCTAAAACTTTGTCATTGCTCACATGGAAAGTTCTCCAAAGGCATTAGTTAGATCCAGTGACAGGACCCAAAGAATGTGAGTTCAATACCCAGTTAAGGCACTGGAGAACTTTCAGAGGGAAATTAACAGGAGATAACTGATAACTGACATCCATTAAACATGGCATGCGGAACTAGAACAGTTTACCCCAGTGAGTGAAATAAAGGGTTCAGTTGGACATTCCAACCACCTGAAGAAGGCCGGAGCATACAACGGCTGAAACGTTGTAAGAAATATGGCGACAAAGATGAGGACAATAGTCCAAATAATGTAAATAGTATAAACATATACATATGAAGATTTGAATATATCTATTATGAAAGGATATAGATCAAATAGTTTACTATACTGCTGTGCGACTTCTACTGTTGATAATATAAGTGTTATTTTGGAGTTATTTTTGTTGTTGTTTTTTTAATCATTTCACTCTAAGCAAAGCAATGAAACCACTAAGTGTTTACTGAATACAAAAGAATATAAGAAAATGAAAAATGTTATTAAGGAGGGAGAACAATAATAGGAAGTTTAAATTTTTGAAGATCAAAGAGAATTCCACAAGTTAAAAGTGCAAGGAAAGAAACTGTTAGCATAGAATTTATGGTTACATCGAGAAAATGTAGCGGTTAAATGATGAAACCTTGTTGCCAATCTAGTATGTCGCTTAAATACTAGGTACCATAGAGCAAAGTCCATCAGAACAATTACCATGAAAATATTTATAAAAAAGGCACATAGACGCTATGTTACAACAGTCAAGTGTTTTGTTTATTGTACTGTCAAGTCTTAAGAAAACAATCTCAAATTGGATATTTGAAATAAGATCCCAAACCATTTCCCTAAGAAAATATTAATTTTATATAAAGCTAATAGTGAGATGGTCAAAAGTAACTTTCTCATAGTATCATGAGTTGGGCACTTCCAATGAAAGTGAAATTAATGTAACTATATAAAACAACAGAGAGACAGTTTTCCCAAGCAGCTGACAAGATTTGGTGAAAATTTATTTCTGAAATTCAGAGCATTATTTTTTCCTTGACAACCTAGTTTACAAATCATCCTGACATGATTTTAAATTATTTTTAAATTTGAAATATCAGGTCATCCCATAAGTTCTGTCCGAATTTTAACTTTTTGTTAAAATAAACAAAATTTAAAAAGTATTTTATCATGTCTAATGGAGCTGAACATTATTTTTATGTTTAGATGCATTTAAACTGATCAAATTTTATTTCAGAGAACAATAAAATTAAAAGGGGTGATGTTTCATCAGGACAATGCGTGACCCGACACAGCAAGAATCATGTCACAAAAGATCGAAGAACTTGGTTGGGAGAAAATTCCTCATCCACCTTATTCTCCCGATCTTGTTCCTTCAGACTACCATTTGTTTCATAGCTTACAGAATCATTTGTAAGAAACAGCTTTTGTAACAAAGGAAGAGGTTACAACTGACATTTCTGAGTTCTTCGAATCAAAGCCAAAAGAATTTTACAGTAATGGAATTAGTAAGCTTGTTAATAGATGGAAGGAAGTCATAGATAATCAGGGAAAATACATTGTTGATTGAATCTGTAATTAAATGTAACATTTGGTCACTTGTTTTCTTTATTCAAAATTCAGACAGAACTTATGCGATGACCTGATATTAACTTAATTTTAGTTTTTGTAATTCTTCTAATTTTAATTTTCAATTAAAATAATTTCTCTTTTCCTTATTCTAATTATTTAATAATTTCAAATGTTTTATTTCAATCTTTCTTATTTGTTTAAATAATGCTTTTTCTTAGTTGATATAGCTTTTCAACTTATTCTGAACTCTGCAGCATATGGCCAGAATGATGACCTTTGACACAAGTTTTAACAGGTTTAGAAAAAGATCAGGGTTTCCTTTTGGTTTTCATTCAAGTCAGATTGTACAGTTATGTCTTATTATTAGAAATACTAGCATAGTACCCATAAAAAATTTCAAAATTAACACTTCTGCCAAAGTTCAAAGATCCACTCTCTGCCATTTCCATAGGATGAGAGTGTAGTATTTATTTTATTTTATTAATATTGATTGATTTGTTTTTTACAGTTTAATTTTTTGTAGGTTATTTAAAGCCAGAAAATATTTTTACATTGTAAGAATTTTTTGAGAGAACAATGATTTGCTGATTCAAGTCTTTACTGATTAACCCATAGCTGGAGGTAGAAGAGGTGGATTCATACATTTCCGAAGAATATTTGCGTGTAAGCAAATATAATGAACCCAATTGAAATTGGAACTTGGCTCTTCGATTTCCAATTCCGAACTGTTATCCATTGCACCCCCAACACTTCTAACCTTACAGCTCCTGGTAATCCTAAGCAGTTACCCATCTAGGTACTGACCTGTAGTATCTGTGCACTTGTTACAAACAAGAAATATATGTATGTGGATTGTTCTCTTATTTTTAGTAACTCAGATTATGTCTTATCTTTTTGGCTAGATAAGATGCTCAGTCTGTATATAAAATGTATGTTGATCTTTTCATTTTCAGTAGTATTTTTGACTTCTGCTCATTTAAAGCCATTTCCTTTTTTAAGGGCATAGAAAATCATGGCTCTCCACACTTTCCTTTTCTTTATTATCTGAGAATTGCTATAAGTTCTTGAGAAAGACAATGGAATGGCTTCCTGTCGCTTTCTCTATGTTTTTGAATGAAGAGCAGTTTTTCTCTTAGATTGGTTGCCACCCAAGGCTAAAAAATTGAGTCTACCCTACCACTTAAATTGTAGCTGAATGGAAAAAGATGGTTTCATGGCTTTTCAAAAGACCCTTTTTTTTAATGACTGCACTGGAATCTTTAACACAGTTCTCAGTGTACTGCTATACCTATCCACTTATAGCATTGTACTTCTGAGCTAGTTATAGAATTCACAATATTAGTAGTACTATGATAATGATAGTAATTACTATTACCATGATGATAGTGATTTATTCTAGTTTTATATTACTAGTATTTACTATGACTGGCATAAAGTGTAAATGCCTAACCCACAACATAGCATATTTGATGATTGTAGCTTAAATGAGTCTCTATTACTCGGACATACAATTCATGATAACACTGGTTCAATCTGCTGTTCTTACTTTCTGCACACTTCAAAACATAAACCTGTCTCTTTCCCCTGTTCTCACTGCTTCAGCCCTTTTTTATCAGGCCAACATTATGGCCAACCAACCAATCAGCATTCTTCGCTTTTATTCTCAGTTACCCAGGTAAATAGCCCCCTCAAGTTTGACCAATCAGCACACAACTTGCTATTGGTCAAACAGTACAAAAACTCTTGTTACCATACATACTGCTGGAATGGCTAGACAGGAGAGTAATGCCATTTTCAAGGAGCAAAACTGACGATGCCACATGCTGCACGTTGAGGTATTTTCCTTTGCATCAGATGCAAGCCACTCTGGCTCACTTGCTTCTACAGGACTGTTCACCATAATGATATACATTTTATTTTATTCAGTCAAGCCAGCTCAGACACAAAAGAGTCTATAATGCCAACCATCCTGATCCTGCATCAAGGGTGATTAGGGTTACATCCTGTGTCATAACATAATTGGTCAATGTAAGTGGTTGCTGGGTGACCAACCCATCTTGAGCCATGGCTAGGTGTCCAGAGCAGTAGATCACTCACAGGTTCTTGTTTTGCACACCAGCCGTATCCTGCAAAGTGCATTCTTCATTCACATAAGAATGGGTTCATAGAGTTGTGATTTAGTTTGATGTTGTCTCAAGAGATGTTAAGTATAGCTCTCAGCATCCGAGTGTAGGTTCCATCAAGTGTAGACTCTAGGGTTTTAGTTAATGTCCAAGCAATGGCACCATACATTAAAACCGCCTCTATCGTGACATGAAAGTATCTCTGTTCGAGGTTGTCAGGTAGATCAGAATTCCAGATTACATCCATTTTATTTAAAGCAGCCCAGGCTTTAGCTATGCGAATTTTCACAACCTTTTCAGTAGAATTTATTTTGCTTTCTAGTTATGTAAAAGATTCAACAGCAGGCTCAATACAAACTGATATCTACAGAATGCAATGGGTAAATTGTTGCCATTTTATATTTTTAATTTTGCGTGTGAGCATTGTTTTTGATTTTGTCAACTACACAGTATAGTAGGGTCAGTTGGGCACCATCTGTGAGACAAAGAGCACAATGATGCAATTCACTCCACCAGAAAATTGAAAACAGCAAGCTATACTGTTTAGCTCGAATATAAACATTTCAGTGTGTTTGATTGTCAATCTGAGGAGAGTGCAGAGCATTCAGAAAGAGTTGGATGAGTCTAATGCTGATTACAAAGGTACAGCAGCTTGGAAAACTCATTCTGATAAGAAAAGAATTTCTGATTTTGTTGGTGATGGCCTTACACTGAACACAGAGGCCCACAGCAAAAGCCTTGATGAGATAGTGCTGCCTTGGCTGCTGGAAGACCCTATGTCTGGCAACAGGATTCAGCACCATGCCACATACTCAGTCATAGCTGTCAGACAATTTCTGCTACATCACCCATTAAATCTAGCCACCTAACTACCCAAACTGCAATTATGTGTGGGGTGCAATTTAAGCAAGAGACCAACAAAATTCCTTGTAACACCAAAGATGAACTGAAGGCATGGATTATGGCAGCATTCACCAACTTAAACAAGGAGACCATCCAGAAGAGTTGCAGGAGATTCCAAAGTCATCTGGAGGGCTTGGTTGAAGCCAATGGTCATTTTATTGAATAAATTTACTCTTTAGTATTTCAAGATATTTTTCTGTAATTTTGGTAAATATATCTGTTAAAATGAGTGGTCACTATTATTTTCATTTTTGCATAATTTAGACAACAATTTATCCATCACACCTTGTATATATAATCCCATCCCCCCCCACACACACACCAAAATAAGATAAAATATAGCCCCTGGGTTTTATATAAAAAGTTGTGGTATCTCTTAAGCTAATATTTAACTGTCAATATTTACCTGGAAAATAGTCAGGATCTTTGTACTGCTTTAGAAAATACCTGAATCCTTCTGCCTTGCTTTATTGCTACAACAGTCAGATCAAACTAAAAATGGCCTATTGATGCCATATCTGAGCTGGAGCTACTCAATCTTTACTTTCCAGCCTTGACAAAGTTTAAAAACATTTGCACACCTTTCTAGGGGAAGACATATTTTCCACCCTACAAACCCTTCCCCACAGGCACAATGTTACAAGTCTATTACTACTTCTATGGCAAATGTTCAGATGAGAAGCATTCTTCAGTGTCACCAGCTCAGATCTTTGCAGGCCTACCTAGCTACATCCACAATGTTGAATCATCTCTATTCTGTACATATTACTTTTTCTGAAAACTTCTTTCTAAGAATCACTACTCTGTGAAATAAATTCACACATGGATGCTTCGTTGTACACTACAATCTTAATTACAAGTTTATTGTTAATTGTTATCTATCTGCCATACCTTTGCAATCTTCATTTTCTACTTCTTCCTTTTACATTCATATCACATACCTCATTCAGTAACTCTCTTCTTTGAGTGGCTCTTGAGCCTTGTATCGAGGGAACTTTACTAAAACAAAAATGACACCTGTGTCTACCAGTGCATAAACTCATAATACTGTAATATACAATGTAAAGAGGGGAAGTCTTTTTTTTATCAGTATTATCCCATGCAAGGCAGTAAAGTCACTAAGACACAAAGGGTTCCAGAGTGTGGAAGAATTAGGAAGAAAAACATTAATACTGAGCAGGAAGAGGAAAGAATAATCAGGAGGACAGTAGATATCAATTGACATTACATTTAAATTTTTGCAGTTTAAAACTGGCTAGAAAACATAGAGCTGAAAGGGAGTTCCACAAGCGAGAAGTATGAGAAAATAAACTGTTAGCATAGAACTTATCACTACATCTAGCCAGCTCAACTGTAAATTGATGAGATCTCAATACCAGTCTAGTACTGCACTTAAATTCAAAAAGTCTTGATACCATAGCAAAGAGCAATATTTATTCTGATATATACACAGAAATGTGGCACAAGGCCGTAGGGGGAGATTGGAGAAAGGACGGTCTTCTTCTGTCTTAACGATAATTTAGCTAGCCACAAACACTGACCCAATCATACAAACAATATTCGTTACACCAAAACAACACATTCTTACGTACCTTTCTTACTGCATCCACCATAATACCTCATTGTCTCTATGAAATTACTAACTAGTCCCCATATTTACAATTTATTGTCCATAGCGAAGAGCTTATCCAGACAATTACCATAAAAGTATTTAAAGAAAAGGCACAGAGAGGCAACTTTACAGCAGTGGGAAAGTGAGTGAAGCTGAGCCACCTGATCTGATTATAAGGAGGATTGATGAAAGGACAAAAGATGAATGGCATTCAACAAGACAGAAGATGGCGATTGATGTTGTATTTAAATTTTGAGTTACCAGGGGTGGGGGGGAAAGTTTGTCTGAGCAGTTGCCATGAAAATATTTGTAGAAAAGACAGAGGGAAGCCACACCATGCCATATCATTTTAAAAAGTGATTATTAGAATTGATGAAATTGAATGTATACATTTTTTTGTTCTTGAGAATTTAAAACAAAAATATTAAAAACTATTTATTAGATTGCTTATTTACAAGAATAATTTTATATTTAGAACATTCTAGAAACTAATACAATTATATTAAAACTAATATTTGTACAATATTTATCATCTACTAATTTATAAAGAAATAAATATGAAAACAATATTTTATTAATAATTTTATAAACATATACTAAATTACTAAAATATGAGAAGCAACTATAATGAAATCCTTATTATTTACCATTTTATAAAGTTTGAATCAATTGGCAATTAGCCAATGTTTTGCCAACCATTCATATAAACAATCTAATAAATAAATAGTGTAAATAAACAATCTACTAAATAGTGTTTAGTATTTTTGTTGTAAATTCTCAGGAACAAAAAAATGTATAAATTCACTTTTATATGTTTAGGTTTTATTAAAATTCTAATAAAAAACAATATATATTAACAAGGAGTGAAAGTAGTTAAAATAAGAGTTGTGTCAAGGGAAAACCATAATTTTGATGCACCATCTTTTTTGTGGGGTGGGGCGGTTGGCATGAAGGTTAAAAATTGTGAGAAATATTTACCAATTGTATCATTTTACAAATAGTGAAAACCATTTAAGAAGATTAAGTTGCGCCAATCTTTAAATTGGGAGGATGAACCTACTTTGAAAATATGTATTTCAAAATCAATGAACTCTGACCATTGTCATGATATGCCCAACTATCTCAGCTACAAAGCAGGCATTAAGAAAGACAGTATTTTATCTCAGAGAAACCATTGATTCCATCTATTCTGTTATCAGGCCAGGTGAGAAATTGGTTGTGTAAAAAAAACAAAAAAAAAAACAATCTCTACTGGAATTGTAAAGATAATTCACTGAGAACAAATAATACTTGTCTTGTCTGAGCTACAGAAGAAGTGAACACTTGTAGAGAACCCATTTGTCTCCAGGACAGAGCTGATCAGGCATGACTCACATTTGCTAGCAATAACTACTTTTTTAAAATCTTTGCAAAGATAGTGTCATGTTTGAAAATAGGATAAACAAATATTGCTATCATAAATCCCACACTGGAAAAAAAAAGAAAAATTTAACAATGATGTTTAAAAATTGAAATATAAAATATTGCAGGTTAGAGGCAGAATATTGCAGGTTTAAATAACAAAATTTACTTGAAGAGAGGATAAATTCTGTAATTCGACACAAATAAGGCAAAAATAGTTTGCAGTGAATTGTTTTCTAAAATATCAATTTATAAGATTCTATGAACAGTGGGTACAAAGAACTATAAACATTTATATAAATTGTAACAAAAAGCAAATTTATATTTCAGCAAATGAATTTGTTTTTAAAATATCAGGTTCTTTCAGGATTTAGGCAAATCATGGCTCTCCACAGATTCCTCTTCTGTGCATTGTTATGACTTAGAAAAAATAGGGAAGTAGTTTTCTCATTGCCTTTGCCACAGTTTGGCCTTCATAGTTTTCCTTTTTGTAGAGTGGTTGTCACACAACATTAGAAGAATTCAGGAAAAAAGACATAGTAAAAAAAAAAAAAAGAAAGAGGAAAAGTCATGGAAAAAAGAGACAGGAAAAAAGAAACAGGAAAAAAGACATAGTTAAAAAAAAAAATAAAGAGGAAAAGTCATGGAAAAAAGAAACAGGAAAAAAGACATAGTTAAAAAAAAAAATAAAGAGGAAAAGTCATGGAAAAAAGAAACAGGAAAAAAAGGAAAAAAAAAAAGAAAGTTAAAAAAGAAAAGGAAAAAGAAACAGGAAAAAAGACATGGAAAAATGGAAAAAAAAACAGTAAAAAAAAGAAACAGGAAAAAGTTAAAAAAAAAAAAAATAAAGAGGAAAAGTCATGGAAAAAAGAAACAGGAAAAAAGACATAGTTAAAAAAAAAGAAAGAGGAAAATTATGGAAAAAAGAAACAGGAAAAAAGACATAGTTAAAAAAAAAAGAGGAAAAGTCATGGAAAAAAAGAAACAGGAAAAAAGAAAAAAAAAAAATAAAAGGGAAAAGTCGAAAAAAGAAACAGGAAAAAAAGACATAGTTAAAAAAAAAAAAAAAGAAAGAGGAAAAGTCATGGAAAAAAAAAAAGAAATAGTGGTCAAAAAAAAAAAACAGGAAAAAAAGACATAGTTAAAAAAAAAAAAAAGAAAAAAGAGGAAAAAAGAAACAGGAAAAAAACATAGTTAAAAAAAAAAAGAAAAAAAGGAAAAAAAGAAACAGGAAAAAAGACAGTTAAAAAAAAAAAAAGAAAGAGGAAAAGTCATGGAAAAAAGAAACAGGAAAAAAGAAACAGGAAAAAAGACATAGTTAAAAAAAAAAAAAGAAAGAGGAAAAGTCATGGAAAAAAGAAACAGTAAAAAAGAAACAGGAAAAAAAAAAAAAAAAAAGAGGAAAAAAGTCATGGAAAAAAAGAAACAGGAAAAAAGACATAGTTAAAAAAAAAAAAAGAAAGAGGAAAAGTCATGGAAAAAAGAAACAGGAAAAAAAAACATAGTTAAAAAAAAAAAAAAAAAGGAAAAAGTCATGGAAAAAGAAACAGGAAAAAAAGACATAGTTAAAAAAAAAAAGAGGAAAAGAAAAGAAACAGGAAAAAAAGACATGGAAAAAAAAAAAAAAAGAGGAAAAGTCATGGAAAAAAAAACAGGAAAAAAGACATAAAAAAAATAAAGTTAAAAAAAAAAAAAAAAAGAGAGGAAAAGTCATGGAAAAAAGAAACAGGAAAAAAAAAAAAAAGAGGAAAATTATGGAAAAAAAAAAAGACATAGTTAAAAAAAAAAAAAAGAGGAAAAGTCATGGAAAAAAAGAAAAGAAAAAGAAAAAAAAGAAATAGGAAAAAAAAAAAATAGTTAAAAAAAAAAAAAGAAAAAGAAAGGAAAAAAGACATGGAAAAAAAAAAGAAACAGTAAAAAAGAAACAGGAAAAAAGAAACAGGACAATGCTAGCACTGTTTCTGCACCTTTCTTTAATAGCCTTTTTTTTAACTCTAACCCTAGAATCACTAATCTTGAAGACAGTGTGAATTCTTATTGTTGCTAATAATGTTATCTTTTTGCAGTTGTATAGAAAATACTTTAAAAAACAACCAATATCCTCATTATTTCATACTACCTACTAACTCCTTAACCTTTACTATCCAAAACAATTGATCCAATCCTAATATCAAAATGATTACAACCACATCCAAAACTAATTATGGATATGATCAGAACCAAAAATATCCGACGCAATAATAATTCTGAAGCAGGTATATATAAAATATTAATATATATAGAGAGAAAATAGTGCACAGTGAGTGCTGGTGATAATAAGAGTGCTCAGAGTAAAATAACAGAGCTAATATTTATACTAAGAATAAATATAGATTTGTTCCTCACTGCTTGGTGCAACTCTGTTTCATGCAAGTGGCAAGATTGCCATGTGCACCTGCATGTGCATGTACATACACTACAGCTCAAAAGTTTGAGGTTACCCTTTGTAATTTTTTAAATTGGCCCTAAATGTAGTTGTTTTGTACTTTAAATAAGAGAAAATTATTCAACATGGTTAAAAAAAAAAAAAGAAAAAGTGAGACATGTTTTTTTTATTAGACATTATGACAAAAATATAAAAATCATTTTATGATTAAATTTTGCTCTCATCAAAATATCCTCCTTTATCTTTGATTACTGCAGCATAAATTTTTGGTATTCGTTGCAAAAGTTTCTCAAAGTATAAGTTTGATAATTGATTCCATTCTTTTTTCAATGACTCTAAGAGCTCTTTTTCATATATATATATTTTTTTTTTTTTTTTTTTTTTACACACTTCTGTCAAGTGTCCATGCTAATTCTGGGGGTGGCTTCAAACTTTTGAACTGTAGTGTATACAATAATAATAATGTATCCGAGGATGCCCATCTACTAGGGCAGCTAGCTGGCATATTTATGCTTATTCGATACCCACAGAGACCAACTGTGGTTTATACTGCAATTATGCTGAGCAGACCTTAGTTACAGTTTCTGTGAGAGAGCGCATTATCTGGCAAGTTCAACAGTCTGAACAAAGCCACCCCAGTCAAACGCTTGATAACAATGACTTGTGACAATTGTTTCATGGACTCCAGTGTCCATATGGACCCCCACTTAAGAACCACTGTTTTAGAATGCTAAATATACATTCTGTTTCTTTAAGAATATATTTTAATCTTAATAGAACCTATTGACATTTAATACGTTTAACTTTTATTTTCAAACTAAAAATGAGAAATAACTTTGAAAATTAAGAGAATTCTGTTTCTACATTAGAAGAGTCTGCTACAAAGAGATGAATAAATTATGTATCAAGATTAACATAACATAAGATTCTTTGTCCATCATCAGAAAAATCCACAAGACACAGACAGGCCATTAGCCAGTCTCAATTTCTGGTGATGTAGAAAAACATTGCACATAAAATATACATGGAAGTAGAGAGATTTGTGCAAGTCACCAAAACACCAATAGTCAGTACAAACAGTTGGAAAATTATTACAAATGGACCAAGTGTCTGCTGCATGACATTGAAATGTAGCAGTTTATATAAACACCCGAGACACCCAGAATTGGCCAGACCAAAATTTACATGTCCTGGTAATTTCTATATAAATCTGCTAAAGACACAGCTCAAAGTGTTCTTTTTTATTTTCAGCAGAGAATACATGTTACTTGTTGTAACGGTACCCAAAGGACCTGGTATATGCGTTTGCAGGCTTAAAGGCCTTGCTACTTAATAACAGTACCATACCAGCAGCAATAGTTTTAAAATTATGAGAATAATTTTAAATATTCTGTAAAAATATGATGTAATGAATATGCATACACCTCACAGTAATATGATTGTCTGGTGTCATCCATAAATACAGACTGATGTGGAGGTACATGGACTATGCCTATTGCCTACACCCACTGACTACGCCTATTGCCTACACCTATTGCCTACCATTATGACAAGTACCAGTCAATTACGGTTACCTGCTAGATTGTCCTACTCAGTTACAGTAGCACAAACCACTTAGCTACTTTGAACAAATATATCCCTTTCCGGGACATATCAAAATATAAAAATAGATATTTATCACACATACATGTGCTTAACTATAATTTCTGCAAGTCTGCTACCAGATGACCTTTTAGGGATAACAAAACTAGCATGTGTTCTTTATTTTAGCATCATAGACCAGCAATATGCTGGTCTATGAGGCAATACAGTAATTATCTGTTCCCTACTACTGTGTCCAAAATTCTCCTCTAAGTGAGCGCAAAATAATAATTCCCTTCACCCATTCCATTCAAATTCGGAGAACTGAGGAAAAAAACAGAAAGGAATTCCCAAGCCTATGTGAAGTTTTCTTTGGACCAATGAAAACCTTCCTTTCACAGAGATTGACCAGTGAGCTGAGAAGATGGAAATAAATTTGCGAGCCAATGTGAAATTGCTTCTGCATCAATGAAAACCTAGTCTTCACAGAAATTAGCCATTGAGCCTAAAAGAAGAAAGAAAAGAAAGTAGCAAGTCTTTGCAAAATTCGTCTTAATGAGGAGAAAAATTAAATTAATAAAAGAAGAAGAGTGTCTGAAGTCATTTGAAAGGTTTTGTTACTGTTCATTGCATCAAATTACTCACCAATTATATTATCAGCTTTTAACCAAGCATGCAGAACATCAAAGAATTTTCTCTCAACAATCCAAGAAAGCTAAGTATTTCAAAATATCTCTCTTTATCTACTTTTGAATCTATGCAAACCATATATCCCTTCAGGAAGCAATGAACTCTCTTAACTTTTTAGTCTTAAACATTTTTGAATATTATTTTGTGTCAGATCATTTAATCTATTGTATGAACATTTCCTTTTCATGATAATTTGTTAAAATTATGGACTTTAAAAATTTCTGATTTATTTTCCTGAAATGAGCTACTGAAACACCTTCAAGCATGTAAATTCATGAATAAATTCCTTATCTTGTTTTGTTAAGATTACCCAGGTATTTCCTCTTCATTATCATCCTTCATTAATCTTCTTGAGGTTGGTAAATCAACTGATTCATTTTAATCCCAAAGCCCCTTTATCATTTCTTTGAATTTCTTCCAAATTTTTATTTCTGTTTGGAAAATGTTTTCCTTTTTTGTGTGTGTGTGTGTATTTCTTTGAAATGTATTTTGTTTATTCATTTGTTTCTAATTATCAAGGTGTATTTCCTAAATAAAAGGATTACATCACTATAAAGACCTTTTTTCATGGCGACCAGTGTTCAGTTAAAACTGTAGATGTATTCTTCAATGAGGGAAGTGAGTACTCTCATTGCTACAGTACATAGCGTATATATCTGTATATAAGCCTACTTCATGTATAGCGTAACTCCTGAGTTCTTGTTAAAACCAGATTTCTTCATATAACTCATATAGAATGTGAGCCCAGCTTCTGTACATCACTAGTGGGCCTACGGTATTGCAGTACTGGGCATCATCCTGGATATATTTTATGGAAAATAAATGGTCTTCATTCTTTTTTTTTTTTTTTTTTTTTTGTACAAAGCTATCCCAAAATGGTGAAAAAACACTTACCAAAAAATATTTGATACAGAGATTTAGACACTATTTACATTATTTGGACGATTGTCCTCATCCTTGTTGCCATATTTATCACAACGTTTCAGCTGTTGTATGCTCCAGCCTTCTTCAGGTGGTTGGATTGTGTTGGGGCGCACCCACCCTAACTAGTAATGGACTGGTCCCTCTGATATGTCAGCTCTGGAGAGAGAGTGACAGAGCGTCAGAGAGAGAGTCAGTGTTAGCAGTCCAGATAAGCTTACCCGGTACATACCGTTGGACTATAGACTTTGGATATTGTTTCGTACTAACCAACCCTCGTTCTACTAATCACTCTATTGTTAATTGCTTTTATGAATATACCAGTATTTCCCTCTACAACTGTGTTTGCCTTGATTCATACACCGACACACGGGAAACTCACAACATCTCAACAGATTGTCGAACTGAACCCTTTATTTTGTTCCCTGGTGTAGATTGTTCTAGTTCCACATGCCATGTCTAATGGATGTCAGTTATCAGTTATCTCCTGTTAATTCACCTCTCCAAGTTCTCTACCACCTTAACCAGGCATTAAACTCACACTCTTTGGGTCCTGGCACTGGATCTAACCAACGCCTTTATCCACTGCGTCTTAAGGACTAGATGGTTGGAATGTCGAACTGAACCCTTTATTTCGCTTGCTGGGATCAACGGTTCTAGTTCCACGTGCCATGTCTAGTGGATGCCAGTTATCAGTTATCTCCTGTTAATTCACCTCTCCAAGTTCTCCACTGCCTTAACCAGGTATTGAACTCATAACTCTTTGGGTCTTTGTACATAATACCCCATCTCAGATATATAGACAGATACAAAGATGCAAACAGAGAAAAGATTAACAGGTCGCCACAGTTGGAAGATGAAGCATAGGCTAAAGAAGGTTATCTTTTCCATTAAGTTTAGCCAAATGTACCATGAGAATGTAGGCTTGCAAGTTCGGTTACAGTAACCAAAAATTCATAAATTTTAACATCTCCAGAAAAATTTTACCTGACTTTCAACCTATTCAACAAAAGTACCTGTGTATAATCTAGTGTATAATGAGACCCCATATTTTTTGTGTAAAGAATGATCATAAAAACTTACACTATATTCAACTATATACAGTGTATAAAATTCTATGTGTATGTGGATAATCCAGAAAGATTATAAAAAACTAATCCAAATTATTCTTGTTGAATTTCAATAAGTTACATTAAAAAAAAAAAGAAAAAGAAAAGTAAAAGTAGATAAAATTCAAGTATATATGTTTTTCAAAACATACCTGTATATAAAATGTCAAAGAGCAAATACTAAGGAACAATATCCGGCTTTTACATATAACGGCAATCATATATGTTGATTTTTGCACTAAGATCAGTAATAAAACAAATCAACAGTTCCTTTCTTGGCATTTTGCCACTATAGTGCCAGATGGTGCGTACAGCTAATAGTCACATGGTTAAGTTTGTCCCCTCTGTTTTGTATCCATGGTATCTACGACATCCAGTCAAACTAGGTAGGATGAATTTCTTGCTAGACTAGTTGGATCCAGACTAAGAAATCATTAAACCATGAATCATCTTGGCTTTCTTTGGAGGAGGTCACTGGACAGACATGCACAAATTGTGGATTATATTATTACTGAAGAAGTAGCCCAATCAATATGTTTTGATTAAGAAAAATATAGCAATAGAAAAAGGAAAGTTTCAAGTAGTAAATGTTTATAAACATTGTATGTTTATATTCTAAACTTAGTTGAATTGAGTCAAATGAAAAGAAATAGAAAATACTTGTTACAGAACTTTTCTTAATGAGGAAAACCTGTCAACCTTAAAATTCCTGTTTGAATTTCTGGGATGACAAATTATCCTTACAGCATTTGGGAATAATAGCCTAGTAGATTAGTGCGTTGTTTCATGAATTTGGTGACATGGTAATTGTGAGCTCAATCCTTGGGCAGGGCAGGACAGGGCAGACTCAGTGGAAACAGGGTGAGCAATAACTTTTCTTTTTTTTTTTTATAATCAATTCACCCCAAGCAAAATGACAATGCCACTAAGACACAAGGGGCTACTGAGAGTGAAAGAGAATAAGTCTTTAGAAAGAACCGGAAACCCAATCCTAAACAAGAAACGATAGATAAACCTCTACTCCTGTTCAAAAGACTAGAGAAAGGTGTGAACTAGATGATAAGTGAACTGGTCTACTTCTATTGAAAGAAAAAATAAGCAAAAAAAATTTTTGAGTTTAGGCAGAGACGTTAGAAGTATAGAGTTGAAGTAGACTTTAGAAGGAACTGGAAACCTGATATGTCCCAGAAAGGGATATATTTGAACAAAGTAGCTAAGTGGTTTTGGCTACTATAACCAAGTAGAATATGGTTGCAGTAATCAACTGATACATGTCGTAGTCACAGGTTAGAAGTGTAGATCAATGGCATAGTCCAATGAGTGTCGTTATCAACTTAGCTCTCAGACTAAGGCTCTTTTTTCTGTCAGACCTACACGTCCATCAGTATTTATGATGGACACCAGCCAATCATATTCCAGTGAGGGGAAACACAGGTGTACACATATTCCATTATATCAAAACCCAATCCTAAACAGGGAACCTGGGATAAACCTTTACTCCTGTTCATAAGACCTAGTGTGAACCGGGTGATAAGCAAACCTATCTTCTCTTGAACAGTAAATAAGAACAAGACATCCCAAGACATAGACAGTGAAATAAAAACAATCTACTCCCATAGATTAAATAAAGGTTATAGTTAGATATTCCCTTATCAAAATGAATCTGATGAAGGCAAGAGGGTGCAGTGGCCAAAACATTGTAATGAGAACAATAGTCTGAATGTAAATAATTAAAACACAACATTCAAAAATCTGTTTTTTTTGAGGGGATTTTTTTTTACTAGAAATCTATTGGTAGTAGTAGGAAATGCACAACTACTTTAGCCACAAGACAAGCTCTCTAATAAATATATTCAAGTCAATCACCTATATTAGTTTATAAAGAATACTATGATTATACTTATGGTTTCTTACTATCATGTTGAGGCTCCTTTGTTGACTTCCGAGACAAAATACTTAATACAGTATCTGACACATGTGGATATGAAATTCTATTATCAAGTAAAAAAGGGCCATGTGTTATGCTCTTTTGCAAAGGGTCTCATCATCATACTGTTGAAGTAGCTAGATGTAACCATAAGTTTTATTCTAATAGTTTCTTTTCTCACACTTCACACCTGTGGAACTCTCTTTGGATTTCTTGCTTCCATGCCACCTACAATCTTCAAAAATTTAAATGCAATATCATCTGCCATCTTCTGTTTTCTTGAATCCTGTTTTTTTATTGTCTTTTCTCCTCAATAAAGTTTTCTTATTCTCTTCCACTGCCAGTAACCCCCTTGCATCTTAATGGTATTATCACCTTACTTAGAGTGAAATGATTAAAAAAAATCAAATCATATCAAACGACATAGCAAAAATATTTTCATGCAGCATAAATCCACTGTAGTCTAATGATTTTTAATATTATCATCAATTAAATTAGCATGTTAAATAGATAGAGTATCAAATAAGAAGTAACGATAATTGATAAAATTAACTGCTAATGACTCAGCCGGTTCTGAAGAACATGGGGAAAAATTCATGTTTTCCCACCCACATAACAATCACAGCATGAACTACAGTCTTGTGAATCCATCTTATTCCGCTGTTCTGACAATACCTCCTGGCTCTCTCTGCTCATTTTCTACATTAATAGCTTCACAATGACAGACAATCTATACTCATTAATATTAGACATTCCCATCATGTTTATGTAGCAGGCAAATGTTTACTTCTCATTAAAACCTTTTAAAATGTCTGGATCTGACTCCAGGGCAGATTTTGGACCAAGCAATTCTTCTTTGAAAGATAAAAATTCTTGCAACTTGAAGATTCTAAATGGTAAATGAAATGAGTCAGTTCACAGACAGAGAAAAAATAAAATAATGAGAATTTTGTTAGTCACGACTCTCGTAAATTTGAGGATAAAAGCACACAAAGAAGAGGAAAAAAATTTGAATATTGATTTTTTATCCCCCCCCCTATACAAATGCAAGCATTATTCTACCTATTTGTTGAGTTCATATCTTTATTGTTGTTCTTTTTGAAACTGCATTTTAACTGATGCCTTTTTCAACTGTATATTACATCTGGCTATGTTTGGAAGTTTATGATTTTTTTTATTTCTCATCTGCTAAAAGAAAAAAAAATAGTTTTATCAGGTATGGATTAAACTATTTTTAAACTATAAATACAAATTATTCTTTGGTTAATAGTAATTCTCAAAGAAACATTTATATTTTCATGTCTCTTGACAAAATCAAAAAAATCTGCAATGTTATTTTCCGACAGGCGTAACATAGCATCCATGTAACTTCTCAATAAATATTTTCCTGGCAATTGTTCTGATGAGTTTTTCACTTTGATATCTCAACTTCATGAATTTAAGTGTAGTATTAAATTGGCAGTTAGGTCTCATCATTTTATTATTAAAAATGTTAGATGTAATCATAACTTCTATTCTAATAGTTTCTGCATTCACACTTCTACTTGTGAAACTATCATCTCCTTGCTTTTCTGTCAATTATGATCTTCAAAAGCTTAAATGCAACATCAATCATCATTTGTCATTTTGAAACCTATTCTTTTATTGTCCTTTCTACACAATAATGTCTTCTCAGCTTCTTTCACTCTCAATAACCCCTTGCATCTTAGTGACTTTATTGTCTTGCTTACAGTGAAATAATGGAAAAAGTTAATAAATCTGTTCAAATACATACTTAATTTAAAAAAAAGAATATATTTTATTTAAAATAATAATAATACCACCTATTAATATAGATTAAATTATATAATTTAACATCTATCAGCATGAACAGAATTTTTTGTCAGTAAAGTGCTCAATAGATATATATATATATTTTTTTTTTTAAGTAAGGTTCACCCTGTACAAGGTCTGGGAGCCATTCAAGGTAGTGGGTTATGTTAAGAGGCAATTTGTGTGAATAGAAAAGGAAGATAATGGTTAACCCTAAACTTGAACAGGTTAAGATAGTAGTGATCAGGGAAGCATCCTCTTGGGAGTCGGTCCCACAGAGCAGTGGTTTGTGGGAAGAAGCTGTTCAAGTGGTCTATATTCCCCCTCATTCTACAAGTCTAGAGAATCACTGAGCCACTGGAGATTGAAGAGTTTCTGGAAAGCATCTATGTAGGAGTTTATTCAACAAAGTAGCAGTTCTGTATCATTATAGAAATTGGATTGTATCTAATTTCAACTCAGTTGGTTTAATCTATATTTATATAAGGTTCACCAAACAGAATATAAACAATGATCTAAAAAAATACATCGACAAATCATCTCAAAATTTAAAGAAGTGAATATACGAACATAAAACTGTCAGAATCTTCCTGATCATAATTTTGACCTGGAAAATGCTATTTTAATGAAATATAAATTAATGTAATTTACTTAGACAAAGATGCTATGATCTATTAATTGGGAAGTGAAAATGGAAGTAAACAGTATAACAGTCAAATACCAAATAAAAAAAATGCTTTTTGTCTCAGATGACTCATGCATACTTCCAGTTAATAAATTAATGCTTTGTAAATAAATATTTAACATTTTTCAACCAAAAGGGTGCATTCCCACCAACATGCTTCTTGATCCTTTTGAAGCATATTTATGCAAAGTTTCTAGACCAGACAAGCCAATAAGGAGATAGATACTGCAACAGTTCACAATGCATTCACCTTAAAAGAAATTCCCTTACTCATTCACCTGTATCCCTCACTAAGTTACCTAACACTTACACTTTCTTCTTCACTTTCTCCCTTGCCTCTTTTTTCTCACACATACACGTGAAGAAATCACATTTCTTTTAATCTTAATCAATTACAAACTAAGACTGTAAAAACTTTAGCATTCACACATGCTAAGAAAAATTTAGATGTAAAAAACAGAAAATATTTTATATTTTTCTATTTAAACATCTTTTTCACCTTTTTCCTTGTTGCGGGTTGATTCAAATCTGTAACAGAATCACTCACAATTAATATACGGCCAGTCTGTTTCAGTTTAACACCTGTTCTTATTAAATTAGTACAGAAATAAAGTGGAATGCATAAAAAATAAAATAAATAAAAACTAAGTTGAAATTAGCGATAACATAATTTCTATAATGGTAATGGGAATATTAGTTGTTTCCCTAAAAGGAAACATTTGAAATTCCTTGACTGAGCAGCCAGTAGTGCTCACAGTTGAAATTTAACACTTTTTTAGAGAAAACAGATTTCTCAAGTCCAGTAGCTGTTATTTTTCCTTTCAGTACTGATGGGGATTTCCTTTTAAAGCAACAATTTTATGTGATGTGAAATGTTAACATCTCGATTATTTCATCATTTTCCCTTTGAGTTGCATGTTCTATCAATTGTTGTTGTTCTTAGTAGTTCTCAAGTGATGTGGTTTCTGTTATTTGGTACAGTTCTTTCTTTGGGACTCTGTTGGACCAGTTCACAATGTTCAAAGAAGGATGATCTTTGCCAAGACACTCAGGCTTTACTCACTCAAAACCCTTCTTCACCATTGATCTTATGAAGTAGTTGTATACTAAAGTCAGGCAAGCTATGGAGGACAGGAAGTGACACAATTCAGTGTCTAATAAACGAAAGTGAGTAAATAATGTTCTTGAAATATTGTTTTTGTAAATTGGTATTTATATTAATATATACTTACATATCTTGAACTGAGCTTATAGTGTTAATATTCTTATTTGGAGACACATTTACACATGCAGGATTTTAGGTGTGTCGTCAACTGAGTGAAAGAGGTACCTACTGATATCAAGACTTATTTTCAGATGAGATTGCAGTGGACAATTGGGCAAAGTAGGTGATATTTTTATGCCTTCACTTTTCTCAGGCTACTTCCCTAGGCTCTTATCACATTGAGGCAGGAGTCTCCTAGAGACTTAGAACATCAGAAAGAGTGTTCAGTCTCAGAAGTTTTAACACCAAATCCAAGAACCTTGAGTGTGTTAAGAGAATCTATTTTCATGAATGAAACTTCTGAGTTCTGGGTCATTTAGATAAAATACTTCAAAAAATTCTTTGATGTGGTTGGATGACCTTAAAAAGTGAAAGTCTTCATCCAGGTACTCATTGGTTGGTACCAAAATTATGCAAACTTACTGGCGAAATCAGTTACTGTAGGAATCTGCTTCAGAGCAGTCCATTTACTACCATTCGCCAACCTGGTGCTTAAATTATACCACAAAAATCCAGCGATTCATGACTAAAGTTTTTTTTTTTTTAAGTATTTCTAACTTTTTATCAGTAAGCCTGTATATTTTTGCCTTTTTAGCCCCTCACTAAAATTAGGATAAAACCCTTTTTTTTTGTTTATTATAAAACTTAGTTTGTCTTCCATCATTCCCCTTCTTTTTATTTTATTTCATTTATCACACACGTGACAAGTGCCTATGCAAGATTTTCTGTATGCTGTTGAAGCAGACTTTGTAACACACTCTGAGGGAGATTTGCAACTCATAATGGATCACTTCTCTGCCATTTGTGATGCTGTTCAATTGAGGAATAGTCTGAGGAAAACGAAAGTGATGTTTCCCCCCTTCCACTTGATGTGCCCTACAAAGAGCCAGCAATACTTGCAAAAAATACCAGGCTGGAGGTTGTTGACACTTTCCATATTTTAGAAGTGTTATATCAAACGACAGTGTCCAGGATGTTGATACTTTTTCACACATTTACTATTATTTGTAAAACCATTAATTTTGAATATTTTTATCCATTTCTCAGAATTTTATGCCCATATGAAGCCATGTTTTTTATATGTTAATAAGCTCAAGAAAATGAATATAAAACTCAGTTTTCAGAACAAACCAGGCAAATGAATTATGTAAAATAGGAAAAGCGAAAATTATTCATACAGTAGAAAATATCATTTTAAATTGATTGATTCATGTAAGTACAGGTCATTTATATAATTATTTTATTGGTGAAGCCTTCTAGACTAGTTAAATAGTAGAATATTTGTGATAATTCCAGCAAAGAACATCATGTGGTGCACAGAGTGTCACCATTGTTATTCTTACATTAACAACACGATAGGGAAGACAAAGGATCTTAGTGTTGACTTGAGACAGAGAATTATTAACTTCCACATGTCAGGAAATAGTTATAGTACTATTTCAAACCACTTAGCTATCCCTAGATCTATGGTACAGTCCATTATAAAGAAACAGTTTGGCATGACAAAGAATTTACCTGGGTGTAGAAGAAAACCCAACGTGTCACCAAGAACTGCACAAAAACTGTGTCACAAGGTTAATATGAACCCAAGAGTTGTTTTGAAAAACATCGCCAATAATTTGGATACAAGGAGTGTCAGTGTAAGTACTCACACAATACAATGTTGTTTAAATAGAAATGGTTTGTATGGAAACTGACCATTATGAACCCCTCTTCACAAACCATGTCACATTGTTGCTCAGTTTAATTTTGCCAAAACATTCTTGGACAAAAAAAATTGCTTTTGGGAACAAGTAGTATAGAGCGATGAAATAAAAATTTAGCTTTTTGAACATAATAATGTACAGAAGATTTGGTGCAAGAAAGGTGAGGCTTTCCTCCCAAAGAACACAGTGGCAACATTAAAACATGGAGGCGGCTTGATGATGTTTTTTTCAAGGGGAACTGGACAATTAATTGCAATAAGAGGAATAATGACATCTGCAGACTATATCAAAATTCTGGATGAAAATCTACAACTATCAACATAAAATCTTCATCTAGTTCAGTGATTTGCTTTCCAGCAAGATAATGATCTCAGACATACGTCTAAATCAGTGACTGCGTGGCTTCAGAAAAAGAAGATTACAGTTCTGCAATGGCCTTCAATGAGTCTCGACTTGAATCCTATTAAAAATCTATGGCAAGAATTGAACGTTTGAATAAATGTTTGGTCACCAAAAAACTTTCAGGAATAAGAATGTGTAACCATTGAAGAATGGAAGAAAATCCCAGAAAAGACTTGTTCAAATCTCATCAAAAACTTTAGAAAATGATTGCAGCAAGTTATAAAGATGAGAGGCCTTGCTATTGTGAAAACAGTTCAATATTTTTCTATTTTTCATACTGTACGAATAATTTTGTCTTTTCCTATTTTGCATAATTCACCTGTAAAATTTGTTGTATTTAACCTATTGTTCTAAAAATTGAGTTTTATATTTCTTTTTTGTTCTTATTAACATATAAAAAAACTCACATCATACGGGCATTAGATTCTGAGAAATGGATAAAAATACCCAAAATTGTTGGCTGTATGGATAATTTCGTCGTTGACTGTGTGTGTGTATATATATATATATATATATATATGCTCTAGCTATGATATTGAACACTTTATCCCATAAATATAGCAAACCTTAAAACTATATTTCTTCATATATATATATATATATATATCAAAATGTAGGAGAATGAACTGTAAGATTACAGTGTTCAAAACATTAATTTAAAAACAGTGCTCAATACACAAAGTAGAGCTGTAAATATTTATTCATCTTATACATTGTTACATTAGAACATGCACATATCCACTGCATAATTGTACATTTTTGTTTCAACGTCAACAAAGTAACAATGTGATTCCCCACCTGATGAGACATCTAAAAATGTTGAAACAAAAAATGTACAATTTTGTAGTGGATATGTGCATAAGATATATATATATATATATATATATATATATATATATATATATATATATAGTTCTTGTTTCTTCTGAGACAAAGTCTAGGTTTCATACATTTGTGAATAGCAGGCAGTGCAGTAAAGATACATATATCATTCTATGGTAAATGTGTGTCTACAATATATGCTACTAATGGACTCCCTCATCATTTTCAACGTATCAGGCAACAGCAACTCAGTTCTTAGAACTGAACAGTGAGACTACTTGCACATATGATTTCATTGTAGTGGTGAAGGGTTGTGTAGAACTGACTACACTTTTGGAAGAGCCGAATACAGAGAACTGGTGGCCATAGTGTACCATAAGGCAATAAATGACCCTCCTCAGGTTTTGAATTCAGAGTTGTCTTTCTCCTAGACCACCACCCAACGTTATAGGTCCCAGTCTGTCCTGTTATTTATCCATAGCTGGGGAGAGAAGAGATGAATTAATATCTCCCCAAGGATATTTGCAAATAAGTGAATGTAACAAACTCAACTGGAATTCAAACTTAGCTCCCTGATTTCTCAAACCAAACTGCTATTCCTTACTCCACTGGGCCTCCATAATATATAATAGGATAAAGAAAAAATAGGAAATGTTTATCAATCTAATATGTTTCAATTTTATTAAAGTTTCATCAGAGAATGAGATACGGAGAAAAAAAATAAGATATTCTGGTATTTTTTTATTTTTGCGTTGTTTGATTTTCATTGGTTAAGCAGGCTTCACATGCATTTGACTTGTTAAGCAGCCTTAGTATAATTTATGGCATTCTGAACTCAAGGAGAGTTGACCATAACTTATACTAATGCTGCTTAACAAGTCAAATGCACATGAAGTCTGGTTAACTAATGAAAACCAAACACAAAAATAAAAATGACAGAATTTCTTTCTTTCTCCATATCACATTCTCTGATGAAGCTTTAATAAAAGTGAAATATGTTAGATTGATAAATGTTTCCTATTTTTCCTTTATCCTACCTTTCTGGTAGATCTGTATTTGTTCCTAATTCATATGTGTGTGTATATATATTATATATATATATATATATACAGAGAGAGAGAGAGAGAGATAGATAGATAGATAGATAGATAGATAGATAATATTATTATTTGTAAATATACACATACATATGCAATCATATATCTAAAATATATATATATATATATATATATATATATATATATATATATATATACACATACATATATATTTATAAAAAATAATTCCAAGAGGATAGAATCCAGGTAGAACTCAATGTCCAGGACAGAGTAAGGATATAATAAAAAGGGTTAAACACTAATATTCCATGGTCATAATTTATTCCATTGGAATCATAAATATGATCCAATTCTTCAGACCTACAAATGTATCCTTTCCGGTTACATCTTTAATGTATTAGACATCAGAGAACATTTATATTTATCTCACTTAAACCATCTTTGACTCCCCTCTTTAAAACTTCTCTCTCTTAAATTTTAATCCACCCTTCATCTTTGGACCTTCCTGTTTTTCTCCTGTTCTTCTCTCGTCTGTTACCCCTCTCATTTACTCTAACATTCGTCCCACACTCTCACTAAATTTTATTATTTATTCCCGGAGTTGGTTTTTCTGTTTTCTTTTTGAATTTGTATGTCTGATGAATTGGATCGTATTTACCATATGACCATGAAATATTAGTGTTTAAGCCTTTTTTATTATATATATATATATATATATATATATATATATATATATATATATATATATAAAAGATACACATACATTATAATCATTATATCACAGGTAGGATTTATTAAAGAAATTGATCAACAATTACAGTGAATATTATATGAAAAAAGGTTTAATATTTTTGCCTTAATTATTGCCTCTTGGAATGATTAAATTTGCTTTCTAAATTATTTTTAACTTGTCACCATAAAACACTGTGTGCACTTAATCTTATTTCTCTGTGCACATCTTTGATTAGCTTGAAAGTCATCATCATAACACACATGCTTAAAAATGGAGCCCCATGAAATAACATCCAAATCTATTCCATTAAAAATCAAAAAGAAAGGTATTGTCAGTGGTCGGGAATTAATGCAATCCTCACTGGCAGAATAGTGCTATTATATTCATAACTAGCTCTTTATATATCAGAATTCATTAAAGAAATTAAAAATTTCATTCATGTTAATCATCACACACCCAGTACATTTTATATTGCCATCATAACAAGACAAATGGATAGAGAATGAAAGAAAAAACAGTTTTAATTTCATACCCACTGCATTTCATTCCCATATAAATAGACAAAATCTTGTTACTGTCCATTGACTGTCATCACACCAATGCCGGATCTCATTGTTTTCTACATTAATAGTCTAAATATGTCTGGTAGTTGAGAGAAAGAAAAAGGATAAAATTCAGAATTTCAGCCAATCAATATTTGTTCCAAAATGGGTGTGACCTGTGTAGCCTTCTCTTTAGCTATTTTATTGGTGAGAGATCTTAACCAATCAGAGACCAGCATTTAAGTTGGTTAGCCTGTGGCTGGGTGGCAATTCTTAACATTCAGTGAGTCAACATCTGTATAATCAAAGGGAAATAAGTTGTGGCGACATTTTTTTAAGTGTAGCTGAAGTCTTTAGGAAATTGAGATTTATGAGCACTTTAAAGAGAAGGTTTTTATAGTTTTTAATTTGAGTTTATTGCAGTATTGATGTTTTCAACAATTAGAAAACTTGCACAAAGAAATCAATATTTATTTCCACCTCTTATTGATTGATTATGCTTGGAAATTATATATATATATATATATATATATATATATATATATATATATATATATATATATATATATATATATATATATATATATATATATATATATATATGTGTGTGTGTGTGTGCATAGCTTAGTGGTTAGGATATTAATATTCAAAACCATGAGACCCAAGTTCAAATCTCACCATGCTCTATAATTCTTGATAATAACAGGCTGGAGAGTAACCAGCCTTCAGCACTATTGGGAAGTGCCTGAAAAACCATACTATGAGTTGTGCCCAGCTTTGCAAGTGAAATGTTTGGTAACCATCAATGGTTGTGCTAACAAATTCATGAGTCATTGCAATTGAGAGTTCAAACATAATGACTTTGTTCAACTGTTGATCACGCCAAATTATGCACTTGCTTGCACCCAGAAACTGTAACTAAAGTCACCTAAGCAAAGGTACTGTATAAGCCACAAGTGGGCTCTGTTGGTGTGGAAGAAACACAAATGCACCTGAGCAGACCTTTGCAACAGAGATTGTCCAGCCACCCTCTTAGACTCTATAGTCTCCCAAGACTAACAAATGCCAACTTCTAATGCTAAAATATTTGTCAGATTTTCAAAATATACTATTAAAAAGTGTCAACATAGTTTGGGAATGATAGGCAATGGACTGTGATCTAAATGTTAAGGTGGTTGCCACTTTTAAGGCTGAAAATGACTTTATTTGAATAACTCAGTCATTATGGAAAGTTTGAGCATACCAGCATTGTTCAAAACAGTTCGTCACCTAGAAACTGTAACTAAGGTTGATTCAGCTTAGTTGCAGTATAAACCAATGTGGTTGTTGAAGAAACAAATGTGTCTGAGCAGGTGTCTGCAACAGGGATTTTAGCTAGCTTCTATAGACAACAAGAAGCCAGCTATTTACTAATAGAAATAGCCTTATTTATCTTCCTCTATGTAATATTTTATACTTTGATTTGTATTCTGCAGAGATTTTCAATTGAACTTAACTATTTTCATTTTCCATTGCAGTTATCTTGCACTTCCAATGTAAACAGCTCGATAAAGATCAATATGGGGGGGGAGATTGTTGGAAGAGCATATTTTGAAGTCATGAAACTTTCACCTCTGACTCCAGGGGAAATTATGCAAGTATTTCAACAAGCCAACAACATTAGATTAGGAAGACTGTGTTGTGTCAGCTTTTCAAGGCATGAGAGCTGATCTACTTGTCTGCCTTGAAAATCAGCATTCAGAATCTTTACAGAGCTTGAACACTGACTTCTAATAGTGATAAAAATTGCTATTTTGACTAAAAGGCAAAAAGCATTTTGAGTTTGCAATTTGGAAGATAATGGTAGGGTCTGCATGAAGACTATGGAAATCTTGGACTGCCTATACAAGATCCACCCTCTCAGAGTTACTGGTAGACTGTAAAGGAAAGGATAAACTAATGCAATTTTGCAATGGTGTTGCTGTAGGAGTTGCCACTTTACCATTCATCTGCCTCCAAGAAACTAATCCTCATTTGTGCAGGATTTATTCTTTAGTGTTTTTTGCACTGAAGATGCCCACAAGGTAGTGAGAGTTGGGGAATTAATACAGCTTTCCTTCTTCTAAACTGGTTACCACCCAAGGCAAGAGAGCTCTGTCTACCCTGCTGTTTAATTCATAACTGGATGAAATAAATCCTGAATAGCTCAGATTTGTTATCTACGGATTATTATATCTTCAAATGCATATAACACCAATGGAGGTCAACAAGTGGTAAGGGGAAGAAGTCGCAGGAGAGTGGATTGGCAACTGTTTGGATGTGCAGCTCTGTGAATGTGTGACAGTTCACTTTAGTTTTTACTACAAGATCATAAGATAATTTGAATTTAAAATAAATACAACAATTTCTTTTTCAAAACTCAAAGTTTACTGGATTATGCCAAAGTTGAATTGATAATAAAATCTCAGCCTCTGTCTATATTTCTGAGATGAGGTACTTATTTACATTATTCGGACTAATGTCCTCATCTTCAAGGACACATGGCACAGTGGATAAAGGCATTGGTTACATCCAGTGACAGGACCCAAAGAGTGTGAGTTCAATACCCGGTTAAGGCAGTGGAGAACTTTCAGAGGGAAATTAGGAGATAACTGATAACTGACATCCATCAAAAACATGGCACATGGAACTAGAAAGTCTACCCCAGTGAGCGAAATAAAGAGTTCAGTTCGAAATTCCAACCACCTGAAGAAGGCCGGAGTGTACAACGGCCGAAACGTTGTGATAAATATGGCAACAAAAATGAGGACATTAGTCTGAATAATGTAAATAAAACCTCAGCCTCCCATGTTGATATTCATAATTCAACCAGGCCCTGTACATTTCTCTCACAGATATTCATCTTAGGTTCATGAACCCAGTCAATATCTCTATTTTAAAAAGAGTACCATTGATTCAACAAGACTTTTGAATGAACTAACTGACAAGATCAAGATGCTGAATGATTAATGTGATCTTGGCTGGAAAAGTATTACATTCTAAATCCGATATAATCATCATTAAGGATTTTTTTATAATTTTTACAGGTCTGCCATGTCTTGCAGGAGACAAGGAATAATCTTCAGAGGCATTTTAAAATAGACATGTGCATTAATTAATTACTGACTCCACCCTTTGAATCAAAGTTTTACATGAAATGTTTCTAGCAAGGTCCTGTGGTTAACTTTTTTTCTGGAGTATCTCTCTACAAATAAGATTGCCAAGCATTTTAACAATATGCTTGATATGTGTGAATTGATTCTTTTTTTTCATTTCTCTTTAAAGAAGTTCAAACATAAAAGTAAAATTCCACAAGCCTCCCTCCAATCCTCTACTCTTACAAAAATCCTTCCAACTCCCACACCATTAGAAATCAAAAGACAATTACCAATTTATTGATGTACTAGAGAGCTGGTTTATGTTTCAGACAGTCGATTATGTAAAGTAGTTAACAATAATAACAATACAGGCATGACTGGATAATTAATGGCTTAATTTTGTTTCTTGGCTTCCTCGTTGATTTTTTTTTTTTTAAGCATTATGCCCCAAGCAAGGCGTGAAGCCACTAGGATGCAAGGGGTTGCGGAAGATTCAGAGCGAGAGCAGATAGGAGTGATAGAAGAAAGGATGAGAAGAAGGATAGTGGGTAGATCAAGGTAACTGGAGATGTCGATTGACATTACATTTGAATAGTTGGAGATTATAGCCTTAACGGAAGCAGTAACTGGGGAGGGTGTTCCACTGGCGAGAGGTGCGAGGTATGAAGCTATTGGAGTAGAAGAGACAGCTACATTTGAGAGTTTCTATGGTGTAAGGGTGGGGGCGGGATGCCAGCCTCGTAGGGCGCTTGAATTCATGGAGTCTGGGAACCAGTGAAAGCAGCTCGTCAGAACAGTTACCATGGAAGTATTTGTAGAAAAAAAAACAGAGAGGCGACGCGCGCCTGTGAGAAAGTGACTGCAGACGAGACACCAGATCAAGGCCAATTAGATTACATATCCGTCTCTGGATCTTGATTTGAAGAAATGCAGAATTGCTCTATAACTGAGTGTCTTAGATTTATTCATTCATTCATTTTCTACAGCTTGTCAACTCATTGCAAGTTATTTAAAGCCAAAATTTAGATTGTAAGAATTTTTTTTTTTTAAAATAATAATGATTTAGTGATGATACAAGTCTTTTTAACTAACCTATAGCTGTGGGGAAAACAGGTCGACTCATAACTTTCTCAAGAGTAAATAAATATAATGAACTCAACAGGAATTGGGACTCAGCTCTCCAATTAACAATTCCAAGCTATTATTTATTACATTACCTGCATATTTAAGCTTACAGCACCTGGAATTCCCAAGCAGTCTACTGTCCAGGGTCAACATTATTTTGGTCATCATACAAGAACTGGTGTTTCAATGTGATATTTGGTAACTTTACATAATTCTCAAAAACCAGAATATTTGACCTTAAACTTAATTTAGATTGAGTTGGTAAGAGGGAGAATATATACTAGGTGTAACAGCATGGGATAATTGTCCATGTCACAAAATGTTTAATATCTAAAAAGAAACAAAAAAAACAACACTAAACTAACTGTTATATTCTGTGCTAATAGGAATATATACTTGAAAAGCACAGTGGATAAAATAAGTAAAGATTTTTTGTATAACCCAGTACAATAAGAATAAAGGTAATAGTTATGCACCAAGTCATCGCAAGTCAATTCAGTAGTGAGTGCTACTATTGGAAGGTCGGTAGTTCTCGCGTAAGTCTGAGTCATACTCAACAGATCCCAGCTAGAATGTTTAGCTACACTGCCACAAGGGTTGCATGTAGCACAAGGCCAGTTTAACATGGATTCTCCAAGCCTGTAGGCTCATCCAAAAATATTCCCTTTTGAACCCATATAAATGGGTTCAGGGGCAGTCTACCTCCCCAAACGAGACACTGCCCTTCAGCGGAGCCTCATCTGGGTTCATCTCTGCCTGAAGACAGAGAATTCAACTGTTTAGCTGGAACAGATCACAGCTAGACTCTGTAGTCCGTTGACTTACAGATACTTATAGGTAGTTACTACCTATAGTGTAGTCACTCATGGGATTGACAGATTATTCCATTACATCACTAATTGAGTTTCTTTTTTTCCAGACTTTCAGATAAGACATTTAGCTTTCTTGATACCATTTGTTGTAAGAATCACAGAAAAACCCTTTGAGTTATTCAGCTAGAAAGAGAACAGATTAAAATCATTTAGTGTCAGCCCCACTATATCTTCCTAACTGAGCAATGGTGAGAGGAAAAAGATCATTCAGCCCTTCAGTAATGGTACTAACATTTATATTCTGGCTTAAAACTTCAAAGTCTATTCAAGAATCATGAAGAGAACAGTGAATAAGTTTAAAAATGCAGGAACAGTAGAGAGGAAAACCAGATCAGAAAGTCACAACAGAAGAGGGATCATCATTTCAACTTAGAACTAAATACATTCTTATTGCTCAAAGTAGGGTCCAATAGTGTTATAAAAACTTTGAAGAATTCCAGTAAGATATCTTTAATCATTTCTAAGATACAACAAGCTTAATCTAACAATTCGACAATTTTGCAGATACACCTGGTACATATATTTTAAATATTTCTTTGTAGTGAAAAAAGAATATAAAAAAATATTATAGCAGACCCAACATAAACAAATCAAATTGATCTTTTTATTTTACCTTACCAAATTTTCTGTGTAGCCAATGGAAAAGGATTTCAGCAAGAAATTAGCAAAATTAGAAAGGGGCATAAAACAAGGATGCATTTTTCTCACCAGATTTATCTAACCTATACAGTGAGGTAATCCCAAAAGAACTAGAAATTCTACCAGGATTTATTATTGATGGGCACAGTCTTAACTACATAAGATAACACAGTGTTGATGCCAGACAAAAAGTACTGCAAGAACTCTGAGACAAAGTAGTGATGGAAAGTGAGAAGAAAGGAATAATTATCAATTGTAAGAAGACAGAATTTAGGGTTTGGTTGTCAGCAAGAGGAACATCACAAGATGCAAGCTAAGAATTGGAGACATCAAGAAGGTAGAAGAACATAAACAGAAAAAAAAATTGTTTCTGTCTGAATTTCTAGGATGAGGAGTCATCATTATTTACACTGAACATTTGAGCAACAGCAAAGTTTTAGAGAAAATGGAAACAAAATGACACTTATTCTTAACATCAGAAAAAGGTAGTTGAAATTTCTACGACATATGATGAGGGAAGAGCACTTGGACAATTTGACATTCACAGGTCATATTGAAGGCAAGAGGGATAGAGAAAAACAGTAAATAAATGACCTAACAAGCTTGTGTAAATAGATGGTGGCACAGGAATTAAGCAGGATAGCAAAAAGTCAAACCATATTAAGAGATACAAATGATAGGAAGTTGTGGAAAGTCATGTACTGAAGGCACACAGCATATAGATTAATAGATAATAATAATAATAAGCAAAATATATGAATCAGACAAATCCATTTCAACAATGCTACCGCCACTGCAACCCAAGCAATCTCAAATTTCATACTTCTAAAAGACTGGAGAATGAATTTGCTGAAGTCTTGTATTAACAACAGCAAATACACAAGGAAGTCCAGTACAAAATATTTTACTTAAAAATGAATGAAGAATAGTAATGGTAATTGTGATATTGACCGTTTCTCTATAAGGAAACATTTGGCATTCATTACTGTTTCTGGTTCAAATTTATAAAATCTTTCTTTTAAAACAATTTTTTAGGATAACAAATTTCTCAACTCCAGTAGCTGTTATTGTTCTTTCAAGTATTGCTTGCAGTTTCTTTCCTAACCTTTTATTTGAAGTAGTGTGGAATTTCAACATCTTGATTATTTCATTATTTTCTCTTACATGTGCTATCCATTTTAGTTGCTGCTGTTAGTAGTCCTCAAAAGATGTGCTTTCTGTTATTTGGTACCATTCTTTGTGATTCTTAGCACCAGTCCATAATATTCAAAAGAAGGTTGATCTTTGCTAAACCCCTCAGGATTTACTCACTCAAAGCCCTTTTTTTTCACCATTGAGCTTAGGAAATGGTTGGATAGACCTGACAGTTTAGATATTTCTGAATGGGTTTCACTCTACACATGATATCCATATGAAAGTTTTGATCTGATGAAGCTATTCAAAAACTTGACTTGAGTTTTCAGCTTGATGCTTTGGTTTTATTGTAATTTATGATATTGGGTGAAATTATATCTGGCACAGCCTATTCTATATTCAATTTTTTATAATCTGTTTGTTATAGCTAATCCATATGCCAAGGTATTTACTAATCCCACATTCTGAATTTTTATGACAGATTTATGGTATTGGGTGAAATTATATCTGGCACAGCCTATTCTATTTTTTATAATCAGTTTGTTATAGCTGATCCATATGCCAAGGTATTTACTAATCCAACATCCTGAATTTTTATGACAGATTCAGGATATGTACCATCACTACTTTCATTCCAATCCCAGGCCATAGTTTCTGTTTTGGAAAGGTTTATCATGAATCCCATTTCTTGGATGCTAATTATTGGTCCAAAATCATTCTTACCCCAACTATGAATGCCTATGTCATCAGCATAGCATCCCCCCCAACCCTCATCACTAGTAGATTGGTCTTGGAAACATGCCAAAATGCTCTTTGGAACAATTAACAAAAATAAAATATGCATTCTATTTTAGAAAATATAATTTGTAAGCAATGTTAGCAGGATAATTTTACAACCTGTAAAGTTAATCTCTAAAGATCCTAGTTTCACATCCCCGACATAATAACAGATTATATGATGCCACCTATCAAGTTCAGTCTTCTTGCTAAAGCAGATGATTGGCTATGATTAAAACAGTTTTCAATCAGAAGGAAAAAAAAACACAGTAAGAAAAAGCAGTCAATATTTGATTAAAGATCTAAGCAACACCTGCACAAAGATTTTAATGATTTGTTTAAGAAATTATAAGAAAGCAAGTTCTACCATTTTTTTTTTTTTTTTACCAAAAACTGAATTCAGACATATATTCCTCTCAGATAATGAAAAGCTTTGAGATCTATTGCATAGACAACTTCTATTTTTTCTCACTGAAAAAGCCAACTTTTTTTTGCAGTTCAATAATTCATCCAACTAAAATCATATCTCACCAAACTATATCTACTAAATCTTAAGTTTGTACAAAATATCATTAAATACAATGAACCAAGGAATGTGGGTGGGGACTGACTTCCTTTCTTTGAAAATTAGCATTTCATATACTAGCTTTTATCAAGGTTTGAACACTGACCACTGGAGCTAGAAGGAAATTCAAATATCTAAACTACTAATACCATAAACTCCTAGCATTTTTTACTTTTAAAAAATTTCAAGTAAATTGTTTCCCAATGTTAAATGTCAATATTATACATATTCAAATTTAATCACTAAATCCAAATCCTCTTAACCCTGTTGGAGGGATCCTTCACTGACTGATCATGTCTTCAGGTGCGTACCACACATACGTTTGTCCAATTGCAGGTTGATGAGACGATTTAACCCATACTCGAATTCTTGTGAATTATTTACACTATTTTTATTCAGACTATTTTTTTCATCTTTGTTATTATTATCACCACATAATTCCTCATCTTAGAAATTAAAGCAGAAATCATCGAACCAGTATGGACTCAATGTGATACACCAATAGGGGTGGCTGGAAGAACTCCATCAAAAATTATTAAATAAAGTGTTCAATTCAGAATTGGCAGTAGGTTACCCAGATTGATATGCACCATAGGAAGGATAGAGGGTATAATGGCCGAAATGTTGTGATAAAAACAAAGTTGAAGACAATAGACTGAATATAAATAGTGTAAATAATGATAACTCCTCAACCCAGAAATTTAGTCAGAAATGTTTGGCCTGTAGAATGTAGACTTTACACTTACTTTGAAAAAAAAAAAAAAAAAAAAGGTTTTTATTCCTGGAAATACAATATATCCAAAATCCCCACAGTGTTGGTTGAATTTCAATTCATCTGCAGGAACAAATTCAGAAAATCAAAAGAAAAAAAAAATTCAAATTTCTTTTTAGTTTTTATTAGCAAAGATTATGGAAATAATTGTTCTTTAATGTATGTTTTCATCAAATTCAAACCTTTGAATTAACTTTACAAACCAATCCTAACATAGGCTTGCACTTAATGCATCATTACCACTGCTGAAATTCTGTAGCATTTTCCTTCCCACAATGTGAGTATGGAACATAGATTTATGGAAGAAAGGGTAGGTCAGAGAAAGGGGAATAAGCTCAAATATTCTGAAGGTTCTTTTTACCTTATTTTTTTCTCTTGGCTGCTTCCAAGTTAAAGTAATGGTATTTTTGTGAGTTTCCTCATTTGAGTTAGAACCAAATCAATCCTTTTTCATTATTCTCTGTTAATGGATGTCTGCTATTCTTGGCTTTTTTTTCTTTTTCACTGTTTAGACACTTGAAGGCTCGAAGTGCCCAAATTCACCCATAACTATTACGCACTTACAGACTGGGAGCACCCTGAATATGTTTGCCTTTGGGTAGTACTGTTTTTCTGTACACAGTATTAATACCCACCACAGGATAAACTTCAGATGCTGGAAATTGACAACGTTGTAAAAATTGTAGATTTCCAAAATCATATATCATAACCAGAAGTACTAAGAGGGTTAAACCATACTTTTCAAGAGTAAAAATAAAGATTCCTTTTTTTTACAAGATGTTTAAAGCTCTTTCAGAACATAGGTCATTCATGACTCTCCACACCTTCCTGTCTTTTGCTACTAAACTCAATTCTCTAGGCCCTTTTTTCTCATTATATATCCTACAAATTTCAAGTCTATTTCAGATTTTAAGAATAAATTTCCTTGACGTGGGAGGATCATGGCTCTCCACAGCCTCCTGTCCTCTGTAGGTTTAAGCAGTATTTATCCCTTCACCAGACCCTGTTTCACTATATATTTACATAAATTCATCAAGTTACTAGTTTTCTTCTGTCGTTCTTGCCTTCAATATGCCCTATGTATGTTAAATTCTCCAAACCTTCTTTCCTCATTAGATGTTCCAGAAATTTCTGCTTTCTCTTTCTAATGGCAAGTATAAGTATCCATTTCAATGCCATTTTCCCTAAAACTTCCTCATTGTTTATATGTTTCATCTATGGTATTCTTAACATCCTTCTGTAGATCCACATTGCTGTTGCTTCAAATCACAAAAAGTGAGGCTTACAGCCATATAGCACTGAAACTCTAGTTCCTGTATAATCATCAAAGTTAAGCAAAATGAATCCTGGTCAGTATCTAGATGGGTGACTGCTTGGGAATACCAGGTGCTTTAAGCAGGTGATAATGACTCAGAATTGTTAACCGTAGAACAGAGTTCCAATTCCATTTGGGTTCATTATATTCAATCTTAATACCTCCAAGTCAAGGATTAATTATTGTTAATCCTTTTTATCCTTATAAACTTCATTTCCTTCTTCCTTTTACAGAGCTTATGCCCACACCACATTAAAACACCAGTTCTCATAAAATCAACAAAGTTAAACAACATTGAGCCTAGTCAATACTTAGATGGGTGACCACTTGGGAATTGTTAATTGGAGAGCTGAGTTCTAATTCCTGTTGGGTTTGTTATATTCACTTAAATGCAAATACCTTGGGAAAGGTATGAATCCACCTTCTCTCCCCAGCAGTGGGTTAATTAGTAAAACTTGTGTCACTAAATTATTATAATCTCCCAAAATATTCTTCCAATCTAAAATTATTTTCTGGCTTTAAATAACCTGCAAAGTGTTGATAAACCATAAAAAACAAATCAGTCAATCAAAAATGAAGAGCAAAGTGTCTTAAATAAAAATTATCATTTTTCCACAAAGAATTCTTAAAGTGTATACATGTACAGGCAATAACAAGTGAAGTAAAATTTAAAGATACTTCTAAGAGTACTTTGATAGAAGATAACTTTGGCATTTACCGAATGTTTCAATATTTTGTATGTAATTCATATATCTAATCTTATATCTTGCTCACATTAACATTTAATAATTTTCTCAAATAGAGTGAGTTAATGATTCTAAAAAGAAAAAAAAATGATTCATATAAATCATAACCTTTATTAATTGTAGAATAAATTTTTTTTTTTTTTTTAACAAAAATCCTTAATAACTTCAATAAATTTGAATTCAGTGATTTGAATCTTGATAAATTTTTGGTAATGGGAAATGAGCTGAAAGTTATTTAGAAATGATTACCAAACTTTCCAGATATCTTTGTTTTTATTTTTTAAAGTCAATTTAAAAAAACAAAAAAAACAAAACAATAATTCAGTGAGAAACTTTGTTAGTAATTAAAGAAAGAATATGTAATTAATTACACCAAAATCAAACTAATCGAGAGCTTTCTAAACTTGTTTAGCCACTGAAACTTTCCCAAGAGATTTCAGAAATTGACCCAACTCTACCTCACTGGAAAAAATCAGCAAAAAGTGATATTTTTTTTTCTGGAAGAGTTAATGTTTTAATGCTAAACAGAATTCAAAACCTTATTGATGTAAAGAAATTGAGGAATAATACAAATCAGATATGAAGCTTTTACTAACAGAAATTAATAGATGTTTACAAAACTTGCCAATTTTGTCATTAACGGATTCAGTACAGTCTGTTGATTTTAGAAAAGAAAAACAAAATGAATCAGGGTGCCAGGAATTCTTGTACATGTCCCAATATTACAGTGGCAGTTATTATAATTGCCCTCTAAATATAAATTAATCATTTATCAGATGTTGTAGAGTAGCTAGCACCTCTTCAGCCCTCTACCAGATGGTCTTGCTCATAGCCTTAAATAGTCTACAATTAAGGACTTCAACAGTTGATTAACAAGTTGATACTAAGCTGATTAATATTTGGACTGATCTTGCTTTTTTTAGCTATACAGCATTTGACTCTCTTCTATTCCTTGTAAGTTGTCTTGTTAATTGTTTGTAATTTATTGTTCTGTAGTTTTTGTATGTATCTGTTAGCACCTGATACTGATGCTGAATAAATATATTAAGCACTCATTCTTCTCTGTGTATCATTCACCTTGATGATACAACACAGACTGATCAACATCTCGAGTCATGTTCTTAAATAGTCTTGTCAGACCGAAACTTTCATATGGATGTCATGTGTGGCACCAAACCAATTCCAAAATATCTAAACTTGCAGCTAGATACAACCACTTTCTAAGATCAATGGTGGAAAAAGGTTTTGAATGAGTGAAACCTGAGGATCTTGGCAAAGGTCATCACCACTTTGAACCTCGTGGACTGATGCTACAGATTCACAAAGAACTGTAACAAATAACAGAAACCACTTCACTTGAGGACTTTCAACAGCAGCAACAGTTAAAATGGATAGCACTTGTAACTTGAAGAGAAAATAATGACATAATCAAGATGTTAACATTCCACACTATTTCGAATAAAAGGTTAGGTAGGAAACCCCAATCAATAGTGGAGAGAGGGATAACAGCTACTGGGTTTGAGAAACTTGTTTTCCTAAAACAGTGTTTTAAGAGAAAGATTTTATAAATTTCAACTGAAAGCAGCTCTGGCTGCTCAGTTAATGAATTCTGAATGTTTTCTTGTAGGGAAATGGTTAATATTACCATATGGGTCAGGTATAACAAAGCATAATTAGACAGTATACAAAATATTCTTTCTCTCACTTTTCATAAGAATTGCAGAAATTAAAGAACGACTTTAGCTTAGAGGATTAAAGCATTGGTTCATGAATTTGGTGACATAGTAATTGTGAGTTCAATCCCTAAGTTAGGCAGTGTGTACTTGTATTCAATGGAGACAGGTTGAGCAATAACTGAGCAGTATTACAAATAAGAACTATCCCTAGACATTGGTAGTGGAACAAGATCAATATACCCCTGTAAATTAAATAGAGGGTTCAATTCAGAATTCCCTGTAGGTTACCTGGGTCAACATACACCTGATGAGGGCCAGTGGGCACAATGGCAGAAACATTGTGATAACAACATTGAGGACAATAATCCATATGTGAATAGTGTAAATAATGATAACTCCCCGACCCCAGAAATTTAGACAAAATTGCATGCAAATAAGGATTTATAATAATTTATTATTCTGATTTCCTTAAAATTTTTTTTTAATTCTTAAAACCATTTTTACATTTGGAAAAAAAAAATTAATGATTACAAAAATCTATTTAAATATTTTCAGTTCAGTATGAAAAATACACATGGATTAAAAAAAAAGAAAATTCATTGTGAAGATATCTTTTTAAATTTAAAGCAGATTTAGTTGTATTCGCTTCATTTTATAGAAATGTACATTTTCTTGTAATTTTAAAAGAAATTTGACAAATAAGAAGCATAGTAATAAAATGAAAGAATAATATAAAGAATTATGATGGTAGATTTCAGATAGTAACTTTCTAAGTAGCATATACAAATAGGTCCATCTAAAAAATTCTGAAGTCAGGATGCTAAAGGTAACATCAATCAGCTAAGTGACCAACCTTTAACTTATATTAATTCTATTAATGTTCTATCTTTAATATCAAGCACTTTGTCGCAAGGACTGCTTGCCTTAAAGGTCTTTTCTTTCAATATCCCATTGACCGACAGCATTTTTGGCTTCTTTGATATGACTATTATATATATATATATATATATATATACACATGTCAAAATCCGTGGGTAAGTATTCAGAGTGAATCCTATTAATATAAAATATTAAAACTGAAGAGAGCTCAATATATTTCTTATAGAGCATAGAAATGAATTACGTAAAAATGAAACTCAATTCATTTTTTTTATAGTATAAATTATATAAATCTCAAAAATGGTGCACTTGAAGAATTTTCTTTTCCAAAATTTTCAAGATTGAAAATTTTACTCTTTCCCTGTGTTCCTGCAGTTTTGACTTGCAAAATTTGAAAGAAATGATATAAAAAGTGTTTTGTATGGTACTAGTTAAATTTTTGAATAACAGGCATCTTTAATACCAGGCAATTTGCTGATGGTATGAGATGTTTTTAATGTAAAACTTCATTTTAATAATCATCTTGTAAACCCTGACTATTCAAACTATTACAACTTTGTAAGGTTGTATATTTTAGTTCAACTTTGACCTTCTGTGTTATCTTCTCATATGGGCTAAGTCCCTTCAAAATGTGAGGGATTATGGCTCACCACAACCTTTTATCCATCTTATCAACATCTGTCCCTTTGCCAAGCCTCCCACACCCATCCGCCATCCATTCATACCAGTTTGTAAGGTAGGTGCCTCACTGCCTTCACCTGCTCCTTTGGCCTTCAATATATCCTGTGAGGGTCAAATTCTCCAAGCCCTTATATTTTATGCACATTAAGAAAGGTTAACAAATCTAAAAATTGTCAAACAATGTGCACAGAGCTTAAGTGTTAGTTTTTTTTTTTTATCCTTGTTACAAGCTTACCTATTTGGATACAGACACTCAAAAGATTTTACAAGCATGCACAGAGCATATCGGCATTGCTAATTGTTAAGCTGAATCTGGCACAGGACAAATAAATATCAACCACACTCTTAAAATTTAAAATGCAACAAACACCATTGCCTCTAATATATATATATATATATATATATATATATATATATATATATATATATATATATATATATATATATATAATTTTCTGTTTATACATTATTTTTATGGATACACTTATTTGAGTAAATACTCTGTTCTTTAATTAAACAGTATTAATTACATTTACCAACCTGAATGTTCAAGAAATTTTGTAGAAAATATGTGTTCTCTGACAGAAATCAAACCTGCATTCTCTACAGAACCAACATTAAGCCTATAAAAGATAACATATGAACAGAAAATATATAAAAAATTTGTTGAATTTAATTCATTTCCTATATGTTGTCATTGTATAAGTTAGGTTACGAATTCAGAGCAGATATAGATCAATAAAGATCGATGAAGATGTGTTTAGAAGCAGTAATTCAAGCTTTGTTTAACCAGAAATTCTCTGTGGCTGAATGGTCATAGCATGCTGTTGTGGACATATGATATAGTTTCCTGTGTGTTCATAATTGTGTATATGACTTAGCAGTATAAAACTCTCTGAAAACAAAGTATGTTTGGCATTCCTTTTCTTCCAGCTGTTCTGTTGCATTTATGTAGTAAGGTGTTATTATATCATGAATATAATAATGCTCATAATGGGGGAAACACAATCTATAAATAAATCTTTGTCCCACAACTCACCCATTAATTACTTAATTTTTCTGTTTTTGATTATTATTATTATTACTTTTACTTGTGTCTATATGTGCATTCATAGATTCTTAATTTGTTTATTATTTACTTAATTTGTTTATTTAGAATTTTTGTTTACTTCAATTTTTTGACAGGTGGGGAGTTATCTTAACTGTTTAGTTTAAACTATTGGCTTTATCTAAACTTCATTACATTATCTGCTTTGCATATAGTGCATATATTTTCTTTTTTCATGATGGTATTTCACAAGGTATTCACTTTCAGTTATCGATTTTTATGTAACATAGTAAAAATTTGTTTTTGTATCTGCATCTTGAGAAGTTCTGATCATTTATTTAGTAATATGTGTTGGTGTGGGAAGGTAATTATAGCTATTTTCTCCTCCAGACAAAGTTTACAGTTTTGGATTTATTGTTGTAGGCTGGGGCTTATTACCACCAGCACTCACTGTGCACTACTTGATACATAATGTCTAGCTACTTGTTTCCAAACACACCCATCTTCCTGGATGGCTAGCAGATCCATATTACAGATGCCTGATCAACTGGTATATACTGCAACTATGTTTAGCGGACCTTAGTTACAGTTTCTGGGAGAGAGTGCATAATCTAACATGATTAAACCAGTGGTCACAATGACTTGTGACTTTGTTCTAGTACAAACATTGACAATCTCCGAACACTTCAGTCTACTCAATTTTGCTTACAAGGCCTGGGTTAAGCCATGGCATGGTTTCCAGGCACTTTCCAAAAGGTTCTGCATGCTGGCATCATATCCCCAGGCTGATATAATCAAGAAATCACCTCCCAGATAAATCAGTAACACACCCATAATATTATATACATATATATATATATATATATATATATATATATATATATATATATATATATATATATATATATATAATATGAAAGTGGACCCAGAGGTCAACAACAAGTGATGATTGTCTGTTTCATCTGAAGATTGCACTGAAGCATGAAACAGACTGTCACTGCTTGCTGGTGACCTCAGTTTGCCCTTTTCTATTTACATATGCTATATCTCTGATATTGAGCACTTTTACCCATGTCACATATCTTAAAATATATCTATGCATACACACACAGGGTGCGATGGATAAATTGTCAACCAAATTATGCAAAAATGAAAATAACACTGACACATTTTAAAATTGCTCAAAAAATATCTTGAAATACTAAAGAGTAAATTTATTCAATAGAATAGCCATTGGCTTCAACCACAGCCTTAGATTGACACCCAAACAGTGAAATTTCAGAGTGAATGCCAAGCAGTACCACTGCTGCTTCCAAATTTCTGGAGGAGTAAATTGCATCATGGTGCTCTTTTTGTCAGAGACAGTGCCCAACTGACCCTACTATACTGTACAGTCAACAAAATATATCACATATCTTCAAGCTATATATATATATATATATATATATATTTAGTTTATGCAAACTTAGGTAATCCATATGGGTAGACCCGAGGAGGATGATATCCAGAGAGCTCAATGTAAAATTCAGAGCAGATATGTTTGAATAAAAGACAGACCACGTTAAGATTCCATGTAATAAGCTATTTTACCATAACCCCTTTAACAGGGTTCTGGATCATCAGACTTGACGGACCTCATCAAGTACTTGATGAGGTCCGTCAAAAACGTGTGAATCTCTTTTCATTTTAGCTTTTGGAAGTAAAGTCTGATGATCCAGAACCCTGTTAAAGGGGTTATGGTGAAATAGCTTATTACAGGGAATCTTAACGTGGTCTGTTTTTTATTCAATATATATATATATATATATATATATATATATATATATATATATATATATATATATATATATATATATATATAGTAAATGATAAAATCCAAAATTACCTCATATGGGGTATAGATCTATTTCAACTAATGAAAACTTTGTCACTCTTATTCAACCCCGGTATACAGAATGAATTTGTGTCAGAATTAGAAATTTAACTGTGACAGCATTCAAAAAATTGATACAGAATTTATCCATTTCAATGTTTCAGTCAGACAAAAGGCATGAGACAGTATTCAGGAGAGAGTGGAAGGTATTAGCCTTAAAGGGAAGAGGTTTTATAAAATTAAACTCGGATATTAACCTTATGACATTAAATTGTGTTATATGAAGAATGAAGTGTTAATTTGAAACTACAAGAGGAATGAAAAAGTTTTTTTTAATAAAATTATATAGATAAGGTTAAGCTTTAAAAAAATACAAGTTTCTACTTAAAAACACTCTTCCAAAGATAAATTATACTTAAAAGTAAAATATATTTTATAAATAAGCTATATTTAAAAAACTTATTGAAAGATACATGATCGACTCTGTGTATATCATGCATGGCACCTAACTATTTATTTGCTCTGTATAATAAATACACTGAGCTCTTTTTGTGGATGATTTTTAATATTTCATATTACTTGGATCCACTTGGATTATATACTAACAGATTTATTATCTTTACTATATATATATATATATATATATATATATATATGTTTCATTAAATAATATAGACAAGTGTTGTCTATTTTATGTAAATTCTTTTCATAACATCTGATAACGTCTTATTAAACGAAGAAAAAAATCACAATATTGATCCATATTTTTAATCCAACCTTGTCTATATTATTTAATGAAACATGTATGACTGAAAAAATGCTGCCTAAATACACACAATATATATATATATATATATATATATATATATATATAGAGAGAGAGAGAGAGAGAGAGAGAGAGATAACCATTTAAAAGAAAAATCCAAACATCACTCTTTGATTGTTGAATTACTGGTATTAGTTCAAAACCTAAAAACTCATGTTTTAGCACACTTGTACCCTGATCACCCCAAAATGAAAAATATGATTATAAATGATTTAATTGTGGTTTAAAATGAAAATAATATTCAAACAAAAACAATATAACAATATAAACGAATGTGTCAGCTGAATTTACAGGTCCATTTTTTTTTTTTTTTTTGTTGACATTGCATGAACTTCAATGGCACATTTCTTAATGCTGAAAGTGAAAAATTTTTCATCAAAATCAAATACTCGAAAAAATAAGTGGTAAGTGCTTTCTAATATTTGATATTAAAGACAAAAATGAAGCCGTGATTTTTTTCATGATGTGAGTGATATGAAGATAATTGTGCAGAAAATTCTCAAATGCTGTAGTTTTTTTTTTAAATTATAAAATAAAATTATAAGAAAAATTAAACAAAAAAAAAAAGGTGAAGGAAAAAACTGAAGTAAAGAAATAGAATCAGTGAAAGAGAAAGAATGAGTGGGAGTTTCAGCAAAGTTTTCCACAGATTCTAGAAAAAGAAAGAAAAATCAAGACAAGCATTCTAACTGATATAATAATCAAAATATCTTGTGCAGTACTTCATTGCATCTCATTTTTACGTTTGTGCACTGTCAGGTCAAAAAATACTTTTGTTTTATTATCCAAAAATGTCAAAACAGTCACCCACAAGATTATATAATTAATCCAGTCAACAAAACTATTGATGACACACAGACATCACAACAAAAAATATTCTCAATAGTATCAAAAGGAAAAAGCAACAGGTAAAAATCAATAAATGTACAATTAGTATTGGTAAGTTTTTTTTTTGTAATCATTTCATCCATCCCAAGTAAGGTGATAAAGCCCCTAAGATGCAAGAGATTACTGAGAGTGAAAGAATCTGAGTAAAATCATTATTAAGTTTGATTGATTTGTATTTTATGGCTTAACTTTTGCTGGTTATTTAAAGCCGGAAAATATTTTTAGATCATAAGAATCTTTTGGAAAATTTTTGTTGGTTTCAATCCTTATTAGAAATGACTACAAAACACTTTCCCTCCTCCACAGTTAATAAGCAGCAGCATACAAATGCATGCTGGGATTTCTTCCTAACCAATAAAAAAGGCCAGTTTTCAGTTTCATATGACTCAGTCCCAGTCTGTCTTGACATCAGAATGCTACATTCACTTGTCCTAACTTGCTCTTGTGTGTCAACCCCAATTCTTAGTTTGTAAACTTTTTGCCATATTACTGTTGCTTTGCCTTATTACTGTTAATTTACCTTTCATATATTGTTTGCTTACTTTATATTATTTTATTGCTCTGTTCTTTTCATTTCTTTCTCTTGTTATTGCTTATATTTGCTTATAAAGCAATATATTTGCTTATATTGCTTATAAAGCAATATATTTGCTTATATTGCTTATTATTTGCTTATATTACTTACTGTTATTTCTTATTTGCCTTTCATATATTGTTTGCTTACTTTATATTATTTTATTGCCCTGTTGTTTTCATTTCTTTCTCTTCTTATTGCTTATTGTCAATTCTGTTTGTTGAACAGTTCTGTCATTTAACCATAGCCACTCTCTACAATTTTTTTAATCAATTCATCCCAAGCAGGCAATAATGCCACTAAGACACAAGGGAATACTGGTAGTAAAAGAGAATGAAAAAACATTAGAAGGAACAGGAAATCCAATCCTGAACAGGAAACAAGGGATAAACCTCTACTCCTGTTCAAAAGATTGGAGAGGAGTATGAACCAGATGATTTATTGATACAAATCATTCTAGTTAACCCATAGGTAGGGGGGAAGTTGTAGAATCATGCCTTTTGCAAGGTTATTTGGATGTAAGTGAATATAACAAACCCAACTGGAATTGAACTTAGCCCTTGATTTCTAATTTCAAGCCTTTATTCATTACACTACCCATACATCCAAGCTTACAGCAACTGGTATTCCCAAGCAGTCACCCATCTAGGTACTGACCAGGGTTGATATTGCTTAATTTCAGTGATCATATAAGAACCAATGTTTCAACATGATATGACCATAAGTCTGTTATTAAAGAGAGGACAATAAAAACAAAAATGGATTTAAGGAGACAGAAGATGATGATTGACATTGCATTTAAATTTTTGAAGATCAAAATTGACTTGAAAGCAAGAAGCCAGAAGAGAGTTCACAAGTGAGAAGTGCAAGAGAAGAAATTTTTAACATAGAACTTACAGTTACATCTAGCAATTTCAACTGTAAAATGACAAGACCTAGCTGCCAATATAGTACTGCACTTAAATTCATATTGCTGATGTTCCAAAGAGGAAAAATCATCAAAACAGTTATGAAAATATTTACAGGAAAAACTCAGGGAAGCTATAGTATGGTTGTGGGAAAGTGACTGATGTTGAGATTCCAGGTCAAGATCAATAAAATTGCAGATTCTTTGGATTTTGTTAATAATATTTTGATACATATCAGAAGCCCCAGAGCAAATATAGCTGCAATATTCAATGCATTGGTGAATGGTAGGCTTATAAAGATTTATTGATCATATAAATATACCTAATCAAAGGGCAGAGCTGCCCAGTCCTCACTTACTTGTCTTGATAGAGTTCAAAGGTCTCCATGTGGCCTTGTGGGTGATGAATTATTTTCTACCTGACAACCCCTTTCCTACAGATAAAATGTTGCTATTCTCTTGCTATTCTATTATTATTTCCATGTCATGTGTATACAGCTGAGTATTTAGATATTTCTGAACAAGGGCATGCAGGACATCCATAGAAGAGTTTAAAATTGATAAAACAGTTTAAGAACATGACATGAGTTTTTATGTCAGTTAATGTTTTAGTTTTGTAGTAACTTGTGGCTTTTATGTGAAACTGCCCTGAGCACAGCCTATTCCATATTCAGTCCCCTATACTAGATTTGTCAGAACTGATCTGTACACTGAAGTATTTGAAGTGCTTAGTTACACATTATGAAAAGCAGCCAATTACAATTGCTAGTTGAGACTATTAAGTGTTTGTTTTTCCTACCAAACAACTTCAGTGTTACAGCTGCTCAATCAGGAAAACATCATCTCAATCAAAGAATATTATCACCATAACATGTTGTATGCCCTCATCAGAGAAGACAGTACAAACAAAGGATTATCACATCCTTTACTGTGATGGCTACTTTTTTCATGACCAGTAATTCTTGGGATAGCATTAAGCTATTAGCAATGCCAAAGTGTCAGTACAATGGTTTGTGTGTTTATAACTATAACAATTATCCAGATCAATGGGTAAGCAGTGGAATTAAAGACATTTGGAATGAGGATGGATTGTAAAGTCTGAGTTTGTGTGTTTGGGGTAAACTGGTTTGATCTGGTTTATTTAATGACATATCAACTCCTTATAGTGATGAAGCATTTTTCTTCATTTTTTTTCTCCTGCAAAAGCAGCATGTGACACAAAAGCATTTTGGCCTTCAATGTATGTCATTTTCTTCAGTACAAGGTTTTTGTCTTCTTTAAAATTTAATTTTCTTGGGAGCTTTGGTAATTTTTTTTTTACTATTGCCGGAAATGTTCACTATAAAAATGTATTTTTATACTTTCATAGTGTTTTGTCCCCAATTTGGGGGGTTCACTATTAGCCCATAGCTGGGACCCAAATAGCTGCTACCACACTGGGGCAGGGTGCTCAGAGGATAAAGGCATTAGTTAGATTACATGGAGTGTCCTATCTTGACCTCAGCATAGTCAAAAAGGGAGCTAGCCTCTTGGGATTCCCAGCACACATCCTTGAGGTCACATGGCACAGTGAATAAAGGTGTTAGTTAGATCCAGTGACAGGACCCAAAGAGTGTGAGTTCCTTACCTGGTTAAGGCAGTGGAGAACTTGAAGAGGGGAATTAACAGGAGATAACATATCCATTAGACATGGCACATGGAACTAGAACAGTCTACCCCAGTGAGCGAAATAAAGGGTTCAGTTCAACATTCCAACCACCTGAAGAAGGCTGGAGTGTACAACAGCCAAAATGTTGTGATAAATATGGCAACAAAGATGAGGATGAGAGCCCAAACAATATAGTGTACATAATATCTCATCTCAGAAATATAGACAGGAATGGATTAGCATATTTTTCTGTGCAATCCATTCCACTGAGTGAAACTTGACCCATGATTGGTTAGCAGAAGCTAATTTACATAACCTCGCTGACCTCATATAGTGATGAAGCATTTTTCTTCATTTTTTTTCTGCTGCAAAAGCAGCATGTGACACAAAAGCATTTTGACCTTCAAGGTATGTCATTTTCTTCAGTACAGAGTTTTTGTCTTCTTTATAAGTTTTGTCCAAAAATACTTTCTGGATTTTTATTGTGAAATCAAGAAGTAAAAATAATTTTATTACATTTATATCTGTAGAACAGCATTATAATGTGAACTGCTTCAACTAGAAATATTGACATTGGTAGTTTCAATACCAAGTCAGCAGTTAACCTATTGCGATCTATGGTGCAAGCATACTAGCCTACTTAACTGTGCCAATACGCCACAGGATTTAAGTTTTACTTTTTGTAACTGTTGTATTAGACAACCCCCTATTTTTGTAGGTAATTTTTAAGATTCTCTTATATGAGGAAATATACACAATTAAAAAATATCTACAATAATAACCATTGTTTCCTTGTTCTTTTATAAAAATGAAACATTCAACAGATTTTTATTCAGTTTATTTCCTAAGCATTGCTTTATCTTGTGAAAGGCCAAAATTTACTTATTCTTAAACTGTCACCCATTTAAATATTAGTCAGGTTTCATATTGCTTAACTTAGGTTATCTGACAATAACCATTGCTTTCAACATGATTTGACCATGAGCACATTTTCTTCAGGTAATTAAAGTTCAGTACCACAAAATATTTTGACTATTTTAACTGAAAATTTTAATCTCCAATATTTTCCTCTTGAATCTCAAAAATCTTAAAAAAATAAATAAGTGAATGAAACAAGCATAGAACGAAAATCTGCCATCAAAGAAAAGAGATGAAATAAGCTATGAATGAGTGACCCAAGTGAAGCATGCTGAGATATCGAGAACTAAAAAGGTGAAGAAACAAGATAAAGAAAGAAACAGCCATGATATGTCACTGGTACATGTTCTGCGATAAGCCCACATGCTATAAGAGTTGCTTCAAAATAAAACTTCACCTTTTTCAGGGTCCGTCATGTCGCTGACGGACAAGCAACGTTTCAACTCATCTCTCCTCCCTTCTAGGAACCGACACATTCCTGGAAAGTTTGAACAGAAGAAACTTTAAAGATATATACAACAACAAAAGAAACAAAGCAATTGGTTAATGTCAATATGCAAAGTCTGTTTGGAAAGGATCCAGTCATTTAATATCAAAATTTGAGTAATCATACCTTAGTTCCCTTTCAAAATACTCCCTTTAGGACCCAAACTTGGAATCCCTTCAATTTTTTTCTAAACATTTGTGTGAAGTGTTTTTAGGAGGACCTCACCAGTTGTATTGTTGTGTCCTTGTTAATGATCTCTACAACATTTCTAATACAAATTTTAATTTAATGAAAAAACTAGAAATTGCAGAAAGTTGCTGACTGTGTAACCCCACTGGAGAGTGCTCGTCTATGTATATGCAGTAAGCTCCTCTCTAATCTGTGTAAACCCACATGAGAACATCTAGACTGTAGTCTAGGTAACAGACAAGGATGATGTTTCGGGAAAAAAAAAACCTGTTTGTGATGTAAAGAATCTATTTGCTTTGTCATTGTACATGTGACAGTAACACAATAGAAAAAGATCATTTAGTGGCATCACACTCTGCAGTGGGGTTAATACAGTCATCAGTGTCTGTCCATGCATGTTCAGTAAGGTCCCCTCTGATTAGTTGCTAACTTCCATCAAGTTTACACAGTTTTCAAGATATTCAAGGTGGCTGAATAAGTTCCAAACAGACGTCTTTTTTTTTCTCCTAAAATGGAAAGTACATTTTCATTGTTTACTAAATGGATTTCCCATTAATACAACATATGTTCACTTAGTTGCATTGAGGGATACCTCCTGTTACTATAATAATAAATCATTTTGTTACTAAGGAAGGAAGATAAATATATAGTCAAACTGTGTAATATATGATACAACAGAGTACACTATATTCTGCACATGCAAGGCCTGATCAAAAAGTATTGGGACTGGTGCTATAAAAAGAAAACTACAACATATATCAATTTGGCACTTAATCTCCTTTAAAGTAGTCCACTTTCTGAAGCCACATTGTTTCCAATGATGGAAGCATTCCCGGAACTCCTTTTTTGGGATAGTGCCACTGCTTTGTCACATTCTCTTGGATTTCCTCAACATCTCAAAATCCTCTCAAGTGGAATTTGATTTTTTAGAGGAAAAAGTCACAGTGGATGAGACCTGGGGAATATGGTGGGTGTTTGACATGGGGAATGTTTTTCTTGGCCAAAAACTGCTGCACAAGTCATGGTCACTGACAGAACATCTGTGGTGTGGTGAGAAGACCACACTCTACACACTTTCCTCTTAAGCACAGCTATAAACAATGTCAGTGAGCGTGAATGCTATAACAGTGTGTATGTGTAACAGAGCTTACAGGTAATTTGTGCCAAGCAGCTTCACTTTGTGTACTTTAGCACGGTTACCATAGCCACAGTCATGATGCTTTTTGATCAGACCTCATAATGTGTATGTTATAGATTTCATTGTGGAATAATTCTCATGGTCAGAGGTCACTTTATTTGAGTTTGTAGAAAAATGTAGAAAATACGGTGCCATTCAAAATAAATTTGTTCAATCAAAAGTAGATTTGCTGAAAAGAAAAAAAAATATGTTGTGATATAGAATTGTTATAGATTTAGAATATAAACAATTCTAAATAGTCAAAATAAAATAATTCTTGTTGAAGGTGAACATTTGTAATGGGGAGAAACATGAATAATAATAAACATAACATAATAATAATTAAAATGAATAATTAATACTACCTCTGCTTCATAATAATTGCTGCATGATTGCTAAGTAACAACTATTATGGGATAGAGATAGGAGATGAAAATATTACATGTTAGAAAAATCATCAAACCTAAAAATGAAAGAAAAATAATCATTAATAGAAATGCAAATTCATATCAGTTTTCTCATATTTCATTTGGTCTGTCCAGTGAAAGTTAACCACGACAAAGAATACTTTTCTATTTTACTTATGGAAGTGGAATACAAATGAAAAGTTGATTTTATAAACATCAATTTTTTTCTCTCTATGGATTTGAAGATCAGAATATGAAAATATTAAATTTAAGCCATTACTTTTAACAAACTGTTTGTCTAAAAATAATTGGTACCATTGAAGAGCTCTGCAGAATCAGGAGATTCTTAAAATGTCTGATCAGAGAATTTGTTATTCTGATCAGTCAAAGAAAGTCGGCTACATATGTCAAAAAGGATAAGATCAGAATCTTTTGTCGACCGAAAAACTTTGTCAATCACAAAATAAAAAATGTTATACATTTTGAAGAAATTTTTTCCCTAAAAAGATTTATTATTCCTGTTGGTTTTTTTCTTAATAACATTTACTTCACTAGAAAGTTAAAGCCAATTGAATGTGATTCATTAAACTGCATAAAAAGTAAAGGATATATATATATATATATATATATATATATATATATATATATATATATATATATATATATATATGTGTGTGTGTGTGTGTGTGTGTGCGTGTGTGTGTGTGTACAGGGTGTATCAAAAATAGTTTTAGAAACTTTGTTGGTGGGTTCCTCACACTAAAATAAGGACAAAAGTCCATATAAACATATGTTCACAATCCTTTGTTTTTTAGTTATTAAGTTTAAAGTTTAAGGTAGACACTGTTAAATATACAATTCAAAAATACTTTTTATAAACTTTGTGAGCAGATTCTGCCACCAAAGCAAGATAAAATGTCCATATGTACCTCAACACAGCAACTTATAAGAAATGTTCAAAATGTCCTCGACATGCATACACTTGTCGTATCCTTACCATTCCTGTGGCCATATGTGAAAATCATACCTGCCTGCTCATCTTATGAATATCCTGCCATTGTTAAATGGAACATTTCTCAGTTAACTCACAACTGCACACATTAAATATTGAAGACAGACTAACTATAAATATAAACAAATGACAAATGTAACCTAATCTATATGCAATACAGCACCATCTACTGTAACTTTCTTCAAACTTAACTCAAAAATGAAGGATTTGTGGTCATATGTTTATATAAACTTTTGTCCTTGTTTTGGTGTGAGAAACCAACCCCCCAAATTTGTAAAAATATTTTGGACAAATCCTCTGTGTATATATATATATATATATATATATATATATATATATATATATATATATATATGTGTGTGTGTGTGTGTGTATGTATGTTCATATATATAAATATATATATATATATATATATATATATATATATACTGTCTATGTGTGTGTGTGTGTGCGTGTGTATCACTTTAAACATTATTTTTAGTGCATACTCATATACAAATCTATTGCATTAATAAAATCTTTTCTAAAAATTCTCTTTGTTTACATTTGGATAGTAAATGATGATCAGATATGAAAAAAGTCTTTGGGAGTTCTATGACAGGCAAAATATCACATTTGAAAGCATGAAATTGGCTTCGCCTGACCATCTGTTCCTTATTGGCCTAGTGGTAAGGCATGATAAAATATATATAGTTGTATCTGTGATTATAAAGTCTCTACTAAAACAAGCATTACAAAAGTGACAACAAGTATTTGTTGGCATCACAAAAGTGGCAAGAAGTGTTTGTTGATATCACAAAAATTTGGTCAGAACAAAAGTTTGAAATTTTCTTTTCTTCAGCATGCACTTTGCATAAAACTAATGATTTTCAGTGGTCAGGAATTAAACAAAATAGCACTCTTACATAATTATTTATTTTTGACTAGTATTTCTTACAGTCATATCATATTAAAACACCAGTTCTCATGAGATTACTGAAGTTAGATGGGTGACCAATTAGGAATACCAGATGCTGTAAGCTTGAATGAATAATGTGAAGGTGGTGTAACGGATGACAGCTCAGAATCTGAGAGCCTTGTTCAATTTGGTTTAGTTACACTCATTTATGTGCAAATATCCTCTATATATGAATAAAAGAGATATGATCACCCAAGTGTGTCACATCTGCTCACTACCAACACACATTGTTTCAGCATGATAGGGTAAGAGCTTATTCCACCCCATGAATATGGGGAAGGCCTATGTCCAAGAAAGGACCGTCACTGGATGAGATGTATTTATTTCATCTTTATTTAAATTGCTTTATGCCACAGCTTATTTAGACAGTCTATGATAGTGAATAAACAAGATGTTGAAAGAAAGAACGAGTTATTACCAAAATGCAACCTCACACCTTTTTTATTTTATTTTTTTTTTATTTAGGTGCTCTATTAATTGAACCACAATAATAAAAAAAAATCCTGGTTAATAATAGCTGACCATGGTTCATTTAACAAAAATAGAATCAAGATAATATTACTACTACTACCAACACATGAATGCATGAGTAGTGTAATGGTTAGCATCTTAGAACGAGAAATTGTAAAGGCAAGTTCAAATTACAGCCAAGTTTGTTACATTTAATTTTGCACAAATACTCTTAGCAAAGGTATGAATCCATCTTTTCCATCAGCTATGGGTTAATTAGTAGGATAGTAGGCAGGGTTTGGTGCAAGGGTCTATGGGGCCCCTAAATTTTTGATACAAAGTCCTCCAAACCTGTGATACGGGCACCCACTCTACTACATCTCAATTTTCATAACGTAGTATACATATAAAATACAAATTTTATTGTAGCCTAATTATGTATAATAATGGATCATATGCAATATTGGGGAACAATTAAACTAGAAAAACTGAAAATAAATACAATGTATCTAAATACAAATTAGAGACATGTCATAATAGATCATCCCATCTTAAAAATTGCTGCAAAACATTGTTGATTTATATAACATCAACTTGAGATTTTTCTTGTCAAAAAGCTGAATAATCTTAACACATTCAAAATTATAGATAAAAAATAGCGGATTTTATATGATGTTTTTTTGTGTCTTAGTAAGAACAAAATAAATTCATGGATTTGGGAAAAAAAGACCCCAGAATGACATCAAAATCTCTGAAAATTTTTCATCCTTTAATAGTCAGTTGTGCTCAGTTTAATATGTAATATGTAATGTATATAAATGTAGATAGAAAAAAATCAAAGGGTCACAAAGCACTGATGGGGTTGGGAGGTAGTACATACAAACCCTAGTAGTAAATTAGAGTAGGTTCTTCAACCATAATTGGTAAACAGTCTAGGAGAAGATAAATATAGAATTCAAAATTGGTTCAACCTGGTGTTAGCAACCCCATCCCATGAAAAATCACCTTGCTGTGGAAACTACAGCAATATATTGAAGCAGTGGCACCATACCACGTGGCTGGAGTGTATGGGACTTAAGAGAGTGACTACTAGCACTACTAGTGTACCTAAAAAATATATGATATTGAACAATTGAGAAGGAGTTAATAGAGACCTTGAGTTTAAGCGTGATGGAACCTACACTTAGATTCTGAAAGTTATACTTAACATATCACAGAGACAATATCTATATATAACAAACATGTAACAAAACACGTAATCCAGTAAATTACTGCAGGTTAACGAGATTAAATGCAAACATATTTCAGTATTAATAAAATAAAAATACAGTAACAATAGTTAATCTATATAAAGCAGTGCATCTGCCAATCTTGGAAGTTAGAAAATAAGTCATTTGAATCTTTGCCTACATATATATGGGGTGGGTGGTGTAGTAGTTATCCGCACAGAAATTTCAAATACAGAGTTAAAATTCTAGTCAAGCTTGCCGAGTTCAAATTCGGACAAATGCTGTTGGAAAAGAATCAGTTTTTCCTCTTCAAATCAAAGCTCTATGGACACATCCTTGATAATTCTACAATCTTACATGAACATAGATGTGCTTTGCAGAACTTGTGAGTGACTTACTGCTCTGGACATCTAGCCCTGATGCAACATGGGCTGGTTGCTCAGCAACAACATATATTGACCAGTTATGTAATGCACAGAATGCCATCCTAATGACCTTGATGCAGGAGCATAATGGATGGTGTGATAGACTCATGAATATCTAGCTTGATCAATTAAATAATCAGAGAGGATGACTTCAAACATTTAAACTCTGCATCCTTGTAGGTGACAATTTACTTTACACCCTGCAGCCCCTCTCTCCCTGACAAAATGCCTCAAGCTTCTCACTGCTTTATCACTACTTCCATGATGAACTACCTTCATGGCTACATGCATTGTAGCGAACACCAATCATTCCTTCCATATTCCATTGATGAGAAGCAAGTTCAACTCCAACAGCTTCTTCTTGCAAATCACTGTTCTGTGAGACTGACTCCCAAGAGATTGTTTTCCCAATCATTACAAAATCTTAATCTGTTCATGTCTAAGGTTAACCATTATCTTTCTCATATGTCTGCTTAAACTGTGCCACTTACTCTGTAACCCTGTACCTCAATTGACTCTTGGGCCTTTTACAGGGTGAACCTCACTGTAAAAAAAATTCTTAACAACTTTAAAAGTTCTTTTCAATTTTTTAAACCTATGCACAGGCTTTGTACAGTAAAGGGACATAATTTCAAGTCTCTCTTACAGTCTATTCTTTATTATTATTCTATAACGTTTACTCAATTTTATTGACAGTTGTTCAAAATAGATGAAATGAAAAGGAACTAAAAATGAAAAAAAAAAAGAGATTACTCAAGCATTAATAGTGGTTAAAAATTGATTATCTATTAAATAATAAAATTCAAGATAATATTTTTTTTAATCAATCCACTCCAAGCAAGGTGATAATGCCATTAAGATGTAAGGGGCTGGGAGTTAAAAGGAATGAAAAAGAATTTAGCAGTAACCGGAAACCCAATCCTAAACTGGAAACAAGAGAAACGTCTACTCCTGTCCAAAAGACCAATGATAGGTGAACCTATCTACTCCTATTATCTGTTACAATATAAATGTATTGTCAATGGTTAGTAATTAACAAGCAGTACTAACAGAATGGATCTATTTAACACTAAGCCTTATCAACCTGATCGAACATTAAAGCTTTGATCTATGATACATTGAAAAATTTGGGGTTTAACTCCCTTCCTAAAAGTTCAGTATTAAAAGTTCTGTTCATCATACCTACGTAGGCTTTCCATAGTAAAAGGAATATGAAATTGAGTCTCACCTGGAGTTTTTCTTTACTACCAGTCTACAATTTTGAATCAGTACAATGGACTGATGGTTAAAATAGTTGCAATGAAAAAACTATTCAAAAATTAATAATGGTTGATAATGTGTCATGTAATAATAATAATAATAATTCAAGAGAATATAACTATTATAAAACAAATGAATTGCTTGAAATTTTAGTATAAAAAAGGGAAATCAGTAAATGATTGTCAGGAAATATTAGAAGAATGGTTCCATCTATGATTTAGCAATAAACCTCAGCAATCCGACAATGAAGATCAAACATTAAAACTTTGATCTACAAGAGAATACTGAAATGTTTGGGGCCTAACTTAATAATAGCTTGACATTATTTTCTCACTGTAAAGCGTACCTTTTTTATATTGTAAAGTACCAATTTCCAAGAATCTTTCATTTACTTTTTTGAATTTGTTTCAGATCACTGACCAACTGAACCATATCAACAGAAAGTGTGAAACTTTCAAATATTGAACGCAGATATAAAGATACAGAAGGTGATTATCTCCCTTTGATGGAGATAACTCACGTGACAAAAGCAGCAGTCAAATTCAATTAATTTACAGCAGCTTAACCAAAGTGTTCTTCACATGCCCATGATTCTGTTTTCCTTTGAGATTATACCTTTCCCAGATATACAATGAAACTAGTTTACAGACCCCAATTTTGAAAAAAGCAAAACTCACTGTCTCCTATTTGTAGAATATGTCTTCACCTAGGACATAAATGAATCCAGTCTGTTTGAATCTGGAGTCCTAAACTTGGCTTCCCCAGGTACAGGAGTATCTCCATATTATATGCAAGACCCTTCCTTTTTGTTTCTCCTTACACTCTGCTTTGCTGTATAGATATGTGATATATTATAATAATATCCATAACAGGGGACATACAAGTGAGAAAATAAATTTTTCTACCATAGCTCTCTCCCATTACACAGAGCTGTCATGAATGTCCTGCTCTTTTCAGAAGAAAATCCAAGGCAAATATTTGAGTGTATGAAGTAAACAGAGTAACAAATGTCCCTTTTACTTAATTATAAAAAAGGCAGTGTGTCAACTTCCATACTGGAAGTTGACACACTGATATCAGTGTGTCAATATATTTTGATATCAGAGCCAACACTGTATAGAAGGCATTTAACAATATCAACTCTTGGAATTGTTGATCATGTTCCTGACTTAATTTTGGCTGACTGATGAATCTCAGCTAAAAGAATTGCTTAGACACTAGATATGTCCAGAGAATGCATTTAGTCATAATTCATGAGAAATTTGATATGCAGAAGCTGTCTGCCACATAAGTGACAAAATGTCTGAATGCCAACCAGGAACAATATGAAGAGGAATCTTTCAACTTGATTTGGACACACTTTAAGCAATCTAGTGATAATTTATTTGGAATGCCTTGTCACTTTTAATGAAACATGGTTATGCAACTATGATCTGGAGACCAAACAATGCTCCATGCACTGGCAGCATTCAGGTTCTCCACAATGGAAAAAAAAAAATGAATGACTCAAAATTCAGCAGGAAGTGGCATAGCCAAAGTTGCTTTTTAGTGGGTGGATAAAAAAATAATAAAGGTATTTGGATGACTATCTTCAGAAAGGTCAAACAGTTTGTAAAGCCATTCCATTACAAGGAAACAGTTGGAATTCATTGACCAAGCAGCCAATACTGCTTTTCGGTTGAAATTTATTAAATCTTTCAAAACAATTTTTCAGGAAAATAGATTTCTCAAATGAACTGTTATCACTCTTTTCAATATTGGTTGGGATTTCCTTTCTAACCTTTTGTCTGATGTAGTGTGGAATATCAACATCTTGATTATATCATTATTTTCTCTTTGAGCTAAATTTGATATCCATTATAGTTGTTGCTACTGTTGGCAGTCCGCAAGTGAAGTGGTTTCTATTATTTGGTACAGTTCTTTGTGATTCTGTAGAATCCAGAAGGTTCAAAGTAGGATGATTTTTGCCAAGACACTCAGGCTTCACTTGCTCAAAACCTTTTTCCACTATTGATCTTAGGAAGCAGTTGCATACAGCTGGCAGTTTAGATATTTCTGAATGGGATTGGCATCATGCATGACATCTATATAAAAGTCTCAATCTGACAAAGATATTTAAAAACATGACTTGTGTTTTCAGGTTAATGCTTTGGTTATGTAGCCATTTGTAAAGATGGGCAAAGCTACAGTCTATTATATGTAAGGTTTGAGTGTATAAAACATCCATCCTACTCACCAGATTTTGCTCCACCTATTTCCTGTTTCACAACTTTAAAGAACATTTGAAAGCAAGAAAATTTCAAATGATTCAATAACCAAACATCCGAATTTGTTCTGTTTGTTTTGAAGGATTAAAGAAACCTAAAAACCGTTGTACTAAATGTGTTGAATTGTGAGGTCAATATGTGGAATAGCATGTCCATTTCATGGTTCAAGGTCATTCCCTTCATGGTCAAGCTGAGAACTTTCCTGCACTTTAATGATCAGTTCCTTGTACAACTCCTTTTAAGAGGCTCTCTGTTTACAAGTGTCAGATCAGACCAAAAATGGAGTATTGCTGCCATATCTGATCTGGAGCTGCCCAATCCTCACTTTCCAGCTTGTATCACTTTAAAAAGTACCTGACTTCTTATGCCCTGTTCTTTCTTTGCAAGAGTCAGATCAGACCAAAAATGGAGTATTGCTGCCATATCTGGTCTGGAGCTGCCCAATCCTCACTTTCCAGCTTGTATCACTTTAAAAAAGTACCTGACTTCTTATGCCCTGTTCTTTCTTTTCAAGAGTCAGATCAGACCAAAAATGGAGTATTGCTGCCATATCTGTTCTGAGCTACCAAACCCTCACTTTCCAGCTTGTATCACTTTAAAAAAGTACCTGACTTCTTATGCCCTGTTCTTTCTTTACAAGAGTCAGATCAGACCAAAAATGGAGTATTGCTGCCATATCTGGTCTGGAGCAGCCCAATCCTCACTTTCCAGCTTGTATCACTTTAAAAACCTGACTTCTTATGCCCTGTTCTTTCTTTAAAATCTAATGACTTCTGGATGCCCTGGTTCTTTCTTTTGTATCAAAAAGTACCTGACTTATTATGCCCTGTTCTTTTTTTATAGATCAGACCAAAAATGGAGTATTGCTGCCATATCTGGTCTGGAGCTACCAAACCCTCACTTTCCAGCTTGTATCACTTTAAAAAGTACCTGACTTCTTATGCCCTGTTCTTTCTTTACAAGAGTCAGATCAGACCAAAAATGGAGTATTGCTGCCATATCTGGTCTGGAGCTGCCCAATCCTCACTTTCCAGCTTGTATCACTTTAAAAAAGTACCTGACTTCTTATGCCCTGTTCTTTTTTTTTGCTGTCAGATCAGACCAAAAATGGAGTATTGCTGCCATATCTGGTCTGGAGCTGCCCAATCCTCACTTTCCAGCTTGTATCACTTTAAAAAGTACCTGACTTCTTATGCCCTGTTCTTTCTTTACAAAAAGTCAGATCAGACCAAAATGGAGTATTGCTGCCATATCTGGTCTGGAGCTACCAAACCCTCACTTTCCAGCTTGTATCACTTTAAAAAAAACCTGACTTCTTATGCCCTGTTCTTTCTTTTTACAAGAGTCAGATCAGACCAAAAATGGAGTATTGCTGCCATATCTGGTCTGGAGCTGCCCAATCCTCACTTTCCAGCTTGTATCACTTTTAAAAAGTACCTGACTTCTTATGACCCTGTTCTTTCTTTACAAGAGTCAGATCAGACCAAAATGGAGTATTGCTGCCATATCTGGTCTGGAGCTGCCCAATCCTCACTTTCCAGCTTGTATCACTTTAAAAAAGTACCTGACTTCTTATGCCCTGTTCTATCTTTACAAAAGTCAGATCAGACCAAAAATAGAGTATTGCTGTCATATCTGGTATGGAGCTGCCCAATCCTCACTTTTTAGCCTCAACAAATTTCAAAGGTGTTTACATGACCTTGCTGGTAATTAATTTTACTAAAGCTGAAATGTTGCTAGCATTTTTTTTCATGGCAAATGTTTAGGCAACTATAGTCTTTGGTTCAAACAGACCAGACATTCACTGCTAGGACCTGCCAGGCCATATGCACTCACTTAACTCACCCTCATTCCCTTCATATTTCATTGGTAAGGAGGAAGTTCAACTCAGCTTCTTTCCCAAAACTACTGCATTATGGAACAAACTCCCAAGAGGATGCTTCCCTGATCACTATAGTGTTGAACTCCTCAAACTGCCTTAGATATTCTAATAATATGCACCTTTTTCCTTATCCTTTTATGCTTTCATTCAGTAACCTTGGGCCTTGTATTGGGTGTGAACAATAGTAAAAATAAATGGGAGTTCCAGGTATAAACTTACAAAGTAGACAGAGAAAATTGTTTTTCCTAAGTTGAAACTCTAAATAAATGAAAGAACACATTCAATATGGATTAGCAGCATATCAGTTGTTGCGTTTGTTCCGATTTGAAACACAGATAAGCGTTATCATTTTATTAATGAAATTACACACATCTGTCAGTGTGTGTACTTTCAAGCAATGGTTTCTACTCTAACATACATCGATCATATACAAGTGTATATGAGAGTATGCAGTTATTATGTAGCACTTTCATTCATAGTTTAAAGGAGAAAAAAAAGAAAAGAAAGAAAAACTGAATGGTCCAAATGTTCCCAGTGAGTAAACTGATCATGTGGAAAGTGTTAGATTTTAACATTACAAATTTTGGCAGCTTTCCAGAATCCTTTCAATCAATACCATCTCCTGATACAAATGCTTTTATTGCTGGACGTCTGTCATCATTGTTAGAAAGCTTGTCTCATAAACCATTCACATTTTATGCCAGACTTAGCTTACTCTGTGGTAAGGCAGCCAATAGATATTGGACTTTTGGGTCCTTTGCCATGGTGTAATAGTTAACAAGTCAGTCTCAAGGATTACTAATGTATAGTTTTATCCATACTTGTAACTTTATATCATTTTAAATTGAGTAAACAAAGGGGAGAAGTCTTATCATGGAACAATGATTAGCAAGCTGTCAACCCTTATTACTGCAGTGAGTAGCCTTGTACCAGACTAAATACTCAAACACACACATAACATTCATAAGCCAATTTTCTAGTATAATGAATGTGGTATTCTGAATACTCACCCATGTCATCTGTAACATGTTTTCTTCTTTATTCCCACCATTGTAACAAGATCAAATCAGTAATAATTATAGGATTCTATTTAAGAGCACTAAGAATCTGCAGCCCCCAGTACTTACCAAAGAAGAAATATACATAGAAAAGACTTTTTAAAAACCTCCAATATCCTTATTATTTCATCCACAATGTTAAGAGAATTAACATTAATTAATTACAGAATATACAACTGCAAAAAGAGATATTTTATTTTTGTCTACCAACCTGAATTTTTTGAGAAATCTTACAAACAAAAACTATGATCTCACTGGCAGGAATCTAACTTCCTACCAAGGGAGATGTAGATTCAAAGATAACAACATTATTAATAACAATAAACTAGAGAAAAACAAATACATAATACTACCTACTAACTCCATAACATTGACTATCCAAAACAACTGATCGAATCTAAACAATATCAAAATAATTGCAACCACATCCAAAACTATCATGGATATGATCAAAGCCAAAAATATCCACAATAATAATAATAATTCTGAAGCAGGTATATATAAAATAAATTGCCAAAACTATTCCTCACAATACATTGGGAAAACTTGCTGAAATTTAAAAAAAAATGTATCTATGAATACAAAAGGGATCTTTTACACAATAATTTATCAAATGAATTACTTATAAATAGAAATAACTTCCACCACAACCTTGATCTAAAGAATGCCATGCTTATTAAAAAAGAAAGTAACTTACTTAGAAGGAAATTTCTCTAGAATGCCATTATCAAATCTTATCAAAATATAAATCTGTGCCCTGGATTTTTTGCAATATCTCCATTCCTGAAAGAATTACTCCTTTCCTGATCAAAGATATGTGACTACAAAAGTGTTAAAAAATTAGAAGAAAATGATTAAATCCATAACCTCATATTATTTAAAATTTATAACATAAATTAATCCCAAAGTAAAAATAATTTAAATACAAATTTGCATAAAAAAATTCAAAAACATCACTTACTCAATATCTGTCTATATTTCTGAGATGAGGTATTGTAATTATTTACATTGTTTGGACTGTTGTCCTCATCTTTGTTGCTATATTCATGATGTTTCATCCAGAGTGTACAACAGCTGAAACATTGCGAATATGGCAATGAAGATGAGGACAACAGTCCAAACAATATAAATAATGTAAATAACCACTTACTCACTTTCATTTATTAGACATTGAATTGTGTCTTCAATAGCTTGCCTGACTTTTCAGCTGAGTTGATGAATATTTATTAGTGTTCATAAACTTCAACATGTTTTTGCTCTTGTATATACAGTGGGGAGAAACAAATATTCATACACATACAAATTTTTAATTTATTGTATTTCCAACTAATGAATAAACATACTTTTCATATAATTATCTGTACACAAATGCATAATAACTAAATATGCATAGAAAACAGAAAAAAAAAATTAATTTAATATAAATAAATCCCATTTATCTATTTTAATGGGTGAAAAAAGTATTCGTACAATGCAAATTTCAGAATTTAAAACTTAAATTGTTTTAATACTCTAGATTATTCAAGTGGAATATTCTAGAATGTTTCAATAATGTTGTCAGTAGTTATTTTTGGCCCAAAAAATACAAACAGAACATTCTGTAATTGAAATTCATGCAAGAAGGTTATCATTATGGCAAGAGGTGAAGAATTGACAAATTTGCAAAAAGAATCGATTGTTAAGCTCTGGAAAGAAGGTAAAAGTTATAGGAAAATTTCAAACAACCTGAATATTCCATTTACTACCATTAGTTTATTCATTGCAAGGTATAAAAAACTCAAAACTGTTAAAAACCAAAGAATAACAGGTGCTTCATGGAAGATTTCTTCAAAATCTTTGAGTAAATTAATGCGTCAAATTAAACAAAATCCAATGGTTACTTATCAAGAGTTGCAGGATGATTTGCTTTCATTAGAAATATGTGTCCCTAAATGGATAATAAGCAATGAAATTTCTAGGAACAATCTAAAGTCACGTTCCCCTCAGAAAACTCCACTGCTATTGAAATTTATTTATGAACATAAGGATAAGGAAAAATCATATTGGGAAAAAGAGTATTATGGACAGATAAAACTAAAATTGAGTTGTTTGGATGTAATTCTAGAAATCATGTAGGGACAAAAGATGGTGATGCCTTCAAACAAAAGAACACAATTTCAACAGTCAATTTGGTAGTGGCAATATCATGATTTGTGGGTGGTTTTCTGCAAAAGGTACTGGCAACATATCAGTAATAGATGGTAGAATGAATGGCGCAGCATATCAAAATATTTTGGAAGCAAATTTAATGATTTTGGTTGAAAATCTTGAACTTCCTCCTGATTGGATCTTCCAACAAGATAAAGATCCTAAGACATTACAAAATCTACAAATTTGAAAATAATGTAAATATCCTGAAATGGCCATGTCAGTTCCCAGATTTAAACTCAATCAAGAATCTTTGACATCATTTGAATGTTCAAATCCAATCGAGAGCTCCAACAAACATCCAGGATCTAAAGACCATGTGCGAAGAAGAATGGAACAAAATCCCAACTAAAATTTACAAATCATTAATTAAGAACTACAAGAAGAGGTTGGTTGCTGTAGAAGTGAATAATGGCTATTCTACAAAGTATTAAATGAAGATTATGTATTCTTTTTTGTATTGTATGAATACTTTTTTCACCCATTAAAATGGATAAGTGGGATTTATTTCTATTGAATCAAATTTTTTTCTGTTTTCTATGCATAGTTAATTATTATGCATCAGCATACAGTTAATTATATAAAAGTATGTTTATTCATTAGTTGGAAATACAATAAATTAAAAATTTGTATATGTACGAATATTTGTTTCCCCCTACTGTAAATACTTAGTAAACAGGTGCCCAATATATATGCCTCATTGTAGATTCACTAGTGAAGTGAATTCAATAATCAGTCCCCCATTTGTGTGACCTTGTGTCATCTAAATTTAAGATACAGGAAATGTGTTATTCATTTATAACAACAACAACAAATATAAGGCCAATAGCCTGCATGTCAATAATGATAACTTCTGATCCCAGAAATTCAGACAGAAATGATCAAATTACTACAGACCCAAGGTGATCCACCAGTGAAAATGGTCAGAAAAACTCCATCAAAAATTGGCACAGATGCTGAAACCTAAAGCTAGATCTACCAGGCTTATCAATCAAGACGTCATTCAGTTCTAAGAGAACATAAAGGGTATTGGAAAGAGAAAGACACACCCTTGCGAGGGAAATGTTTATCCACAATCACCAGAGAAAACATCAGCTGAAACATGAAATATCCGAACAAACCAGGGCATTACTTAGTAAAATAGTTTTTTAAATCAGACAAACATAGAATCCAACAAGACGTGGATAAGTCGTGCAGTCAAGAAATTCAAAAAGGGTCAAAGCTCAGGTGACAACAACAATAAAAATGAGGACAATAGTCCACATGTAAATAATGATAATGATAACTCCTCATCCCAGTAATTCAAACAAATTATTGAATCATTATAGATCCAATGTGATACATCAATAGAAGCAGCTGGCAAAATTCCATCAAAAATTGGCACAGATGTCAAAACACTTGACATTCCTATACAGATGTAGAAAACTAAAGCTAGTTCTACCAGGCTTGTCTGTAAAGATATCAGGAGAGCACAAATGGTATTGGAAAAAGCAGGACACATCCTTGCGAGAGAAAGGATTCTTCACAACCACTGGAAGAAAGATCAGCTGAAATATTAAATATCCAAACAAACCAGGACATTACTTAGTAAAATAATGCTCAAATCAGACAAGCATAGAATCAAACAAGATGTGGATAAGTTATGAAGCCAAGAATTTCAAAGGGTCATGGCTTGCCAAATATGGAAACTCACATGGATGAATGAACAATGTTTGAGCATGGTTCAGTAAGAGCAATCATCAGTATCAGCAACAAGCAGTTGTGCCCCTGAGGAATTGGTGCTAAACAAGGGTCTGAACTTCACCACAGCCATCAGGCGTGTCCCTTAATTACACATAATATCTCTAATTGAGGAGGTTACCTTGAAGGTTCTGAAGGCCCAAGCAACTAAGATAAAAGTGAGCCAAGCACAAGAAAATGCCAAGTTGCCCAAATCAAACATCAAATGAAAAGGTTAGCAATCAAGATCTTATAGAGTGACACTAGACTATCATCAGACTATCAAATAATAAAGGCAACACAATAGTGGTGATATGAAAGTTGGATTAATGGAAGAAATTAACAAGCCAAATTGGGGATAGCAGCTCTTACAAGGTGAAAAGGAATCCAAGCCTAAGAACTGAGAAACTGCCACAGATCCTTAATAAAAACTAAGACTAGTTCCCACTGAATAAGTAAAGACAGCTGACTTAATGTTACACCAAGCTACCACATAATATCCCCAAGATTCAAAAGGTTGGTTTTCCATTGAGACCTGTCATCAAGGGATCAGCATTTTCCTATTGGATATAGTCAATCCACTCATATTCCTCATTATATGTTACAAACTTAGAAAACTTTATGGAAATGGTCTGAGGGTCTACCATCTATAGCAGTTGGTGGGTAAGCTTGGATGTAGTGAGCCTGGTTACCAGAGTTATTATAGATGAGTCTCTGACAGTGGTTCTAAACTGTTTGGAATCAGATTCCTCTCTTGGAGAATATACAAACAATCCAATAAATAATCTGATGGGAATATTCTGTGTACAGACAACATTCTTCCATATATATATATATATATATATATATATATATATATATATATATATCAAATCAAATATATATGTATGTATGTATGTTGGAGGCACGGTAGAGTAATGGATAATGGCTCAAACTGAGAAATCGGAGTGCCGAGTTTGAATTCCATTACATTCACTTACATACTAATACCCTTGGGAAAGGGTATGAATCATCATCTTCTCCCCCCAACTATGGGTAAATAGTAGGACAGACCAGGTTCTATTGCGTTGGATGGCAACTAGTCTACTACAAAAAGAAATGGCAACCTACTGTGGGAAAAATATCTGCCTCGTCAGTCATGTATCAAAAAATGCATGATTGCCTAAGAGTGTATCATGCATGGCATGTAACTGAGTGATACATGTATATATGTTACTTATTACTATAAACAGTTTTTTGTGGTTACTTATATTTGACTTACTATGACTGTTTTTTGTTTTCTTAAACAGCTAAATTAATAACAACCATCCTAGATTGAGAAGTTCTACTAAATAAAGATTGTGCCTCCATTAGGAATCAAACTTGTATGCCCTCTTCTGACAGGATAACCTCTTCTATAGCCAAAATCATGTTAGAGCCCCCAGCTATGGCCAAACAGTAAAACCCCAAACTGAGGTAAAAACAATGAAAATATAGATTTAAAAAATAAATTGCTAGTCATAGATTTTTTTTAAAAACAAAAAAATTACTCAAGCTCCCAAGAAAATTAAATTTCAGTGCGTTGTTTATTTTTGATTTTGTTGACTGCACTGTATAGTAGGGTCAGTTGGGCACCGTCTGGGAGAAAAAAGCCCACCATGACACAATTCACTCTGCCAGAAATTTGGAACCAGCATGGTGTACTGTGTAGCATTCACACCAGAAACTCCAATACAAACATTTCAAAGTGTTTGGGGGTCAATCTGAGGACAGTGCAGAGGATGCTGTGTCTCCAAAAGATGTACCAAGAGTGATGAAAACCAAATATCCAGTCAACATCATGGTGTTTGGAGTGATGGGTCATTTCACCTTTTGACAGGGCTCAGATTCAACACAGAGGCCTATATCAAGTGCATTGAGGAGTCAGTGCTACTCTATGTCTGGCAACAGGACTCTGCACCATGTCACACAAGCAGGAGAACCCGGTCATGGCTGTCAGACAATTTCTGCGACCACATCACCTATTATATCTGGCCGCCTAACACCCTAAACAGTAACCCCTTGATTATTATATGTGGGGCACAGTTGAGCAAGAGGCCTACAAAACTCCTTGTGAAAACTAAAGATGAAATGAAGGCAAGGATTATGGCAGCATTTGCCAACTTAAACAAGGAGACCATCCAGAAGAGTTGCAGGAGATTCTGAAGTCATCTGGAGGCCATGGTTGAAGCCAATGGCAATTTTATTGTATAAATTTACTCTTTAGTATCTCGAGATATTTTTGTGTAATTATATCTGTTAAAATGAGATGCCAGTGTTATTTTCATTTTTGCGTCGTCTAGACGACAATTTATTAATTACACCCTGTACTTAGGATTTGTAAAAAAATTTAAATGACGAAGAAAAACACATAGAAAACAATTTGTATAAGTTTTAAGGTATTTTATATATAAAGCAAAGAGAAAAGTTTACAAAATCCACTAAAAGAAAATAATACAAATAACATTGATAAAATATAAACATATAACACTCTACACTCTTTAGTAATGCATTAATAAATACAGTTGAAAATAATTAATCTAAAGTCAATATAAAACTAATATATGAATTATGCAGATTATGTTTTTTAATAATTTTAAAACAAAGAACCAAAGGAATGCGTAATCAATAAATTTTGATGTTCAGTATGAGAAAAGCATCAGTATTATTCATGAAAAAGAAATCAAAAGATACTGATCATGATTTTCTGTGTCAGTATCGTTATCGCCATCATCAGCAATAGCCCTAGTGATATTAGCAGCACCAGTATCAGTGGCAAATACACAAACACAGCAGTTGATGAAGTGTTCACATTATCCATATTTTCTCTTATTGGTTGCTTTTGCACGAGGGCAGTTATGGATAAAGAAACAAAGGAAAAGTTGCATTGTTCATTTATATGCAGAGATAATATTATAAATTATTGATATTTAATAAAAAAAAAGACTAGCACACCACAAGCCTAAAAATGGGAGGAAGATTGTGTTGACCAATCTTCTCAGTATAAAAGGTTTTCCTGAAATGAAAATTAATTTGAGACTAACTTCTACAGCACTAATGGACAATAGGCAACCCTCTCCAGCAGGTTACTTAATTATTCACAAGGTGGGGGGTGGGGATATTTGGCAAATTAAACATAAATAAAAAAAACAATTTTTAAAATAATATAATTCATTATCAGTTGAAAATACAAAATTCTGTTCATAAAAACTGACTTTTAATTATCTTGAGTTGGATTGAATTCTGAAATCATATGGCACCAGTAAAATACAATGTGTCTACCGACACACAGGTTATATAATGGCTGGTTACTGTCATTTTCCGTGCACACCTGTCTGCTAAACAGCTAGCCAATCCCTGTTATTGACACCTGCTCAGACATATTTGTACTTGTTAAACACCCACAGGGGCCACTCGTGATTTATACTGCAGCTATGCTGAGTGGACCTTAATTACAATTTCTGGGAAAAAGGACCTATAATCTGTCATGATAAAGCAGTTTGAACAATGCCAGTATACTGAAGAAATATAGTCTTAGGATGTGCTATATTTATAGGATAAAATGCTCAATATCAGAGATAGAGCGTGTGTAAATATAAAAGTGAACATAGAAGTCAACGACAGATTGTCGCCTCTAAGTGTTGACTTCTATGTTCACTTTTATATATATATATATATATATATATATTAGGATATTAAAACAATGGCTTGACCCGATCGTTTGAACTTATCCACCCTTCCTCTTTCATTGTCTTTCTCTTTCTCCTATTTCTACCTTTCCTCCCTCACCCCTCCCTCTTAGGAGGCTTGGAAATGCTGTGCCTAAACCCTTGACCATTGCTGTCGTTTTTAAAAAAATTTTCGGCTTGAGCCATCACTTTAACACCTCAATAATCCTTCACCAAACTGATATCAACAAACACTATTGTTTGCACTGTCACTCTTTTGCTTTTCCTATCTTTCCTTTACTCTTATATGCACCCCCTCTTAAAATTTACCTTTTTTTTCAAAAAATAGAAAAAAGGAAATAATGTTTCATGTGCGGCCTGTTAACAAACAGAATTGTTCATAACCATTTTGGTTCTCACCAGTTGAGGCGCAACTAAATGCACTAAAACGAAGTTGCATCTTTGTAGTGAGTAAATTGTTTTTGTCTATATGAAAAAATTATAATAAATAATTATTGTTTTACTTTTGGTATTGAGTCCACTTTTGAATTAATGCTGTGAACGTTAGAATTTATATATTATTTTCATTCTCATTACATTCGGATATATATATATATTTGCACACACACAGCAGCGGCAACAACAAAGATTGTATTTTACCAAAAATATTGATTCCAATCTATATGGGAGTATCTGCAAAACTTCCTTGCCTATTTTATAGGAAGAAGCACACAAATGCAAGCTGGGATTTTTGCTTAGCCAAGAAAATAGTTCTTAGTTTCATCTGACTCACTCCTGGTTCATCTTATCTTGAAGTCAGAATGCTACATTCACTTGTACAAACATGCTTTTGTGTGTCAACACCAATTCTTATTTTGTGAACTTTTTGCCATATTATTGTTAATTTGCCTTGCATCTATTGTTTTCTTGCTTTATATGATTTTTTTGTCCTGTTATTTTCAATAAAAAACCTTACAAGAATGATTCTATGCACTTATTTTTTTTATCTTACCATTCACTTGGATTCAGATCCATATTTGATCTACATTTGATCTCAATCTCACAATTTTACTATCTCTCGTATTTCCAATACCAGATAACAACCAGATAATAAATAATATTCGTTTTATGTTTACACATCTTGCTGCTTCTCATTTTTATAATTATTTTTGTATATATAATTGTTAGGGGGTTTATAATTAGTTACTCAGAGTTATAACTCCCCTACAAGTGGTGAGAACCTGATGTAAAAGGTAAAATGCCCTTCTGAAATAACATTAACAGTTTTACAATGGTGACTGTAGAGAACTGATGAAAAAAAAACTATGTTTCATGACTTTGCAACAGCCAAAATTAAAGCTGGCTACTTATCCCCTTTACCAACCCCTGAAACTCTTACCTCTTAACATCCTCTTTTTGCCTCACAGCTGCTGACCAACATACTAATCCCTACCCATTAAAATCCAACAGGCATTTTACTACTATCAGGTCATCCCATTAAAATATATATCAGGTCATCCCATAAGTTCTGTCCAAATTTTGAATAAAGAAAACAAGTGACCAACTGTTACATTTAATTACAGATTCAATCAACAATGTATTTTCCCTGATTATCTATGACTTCCTTCCATCTATTAACAAGCTTACTAATTCCATTACTGTAAAATTCTTTTGGCTTTGATTCAAAGAACTCACAAATGTCAGTTTTAACTTCTTCCTGTGTTACAAAAGCTGTTTCTTCTAAATGATTCTGTAAGCTACGAAACAAATGGTAGTCTGAAGGAGCAAGATCGGGAGAATAAGGTGGATGAGGAATTTTCTCCCAACCAAGTTCTTCAATCTTTTATGATGTGATTCTTGCTGTGTGGGGTCACGCATTGTCCTGATGAAACATCACCCCTTTCTGATTCACTAGAGCAGGTCTTTTTTTCCTCAAAGCTTGGTTCAAACGCTCTAATTGCTGACAGTATATTTGAGCCTTAATTGTTGCATTAGGTGGTAAGAATTCAAAGTGGATTATTTCTTGGCGATCCCACCAGATTGAAAGAAGAACCTTTTGCCCATGAAGTTCCCTTCTCGGCTGTGGCTAGGGTCTTTCCCCTTTACCAAGACACTGTCTACAATGCTTAACATTTCGATAAAAGATCCATTTTTCATCACCAGTCACAAATCTATCCAGAAAAGGTGAAACAGGTTGGCAAGAATGGAGAGAAGAGCAGATGTCAACTCGGGATTTGAGGTTGTTTTCAGACAATTCATAAGGCATCCATTTTCCAAGTTTAGGAACTTTTCCAAGTTGTTGAAGATGACGATGAACAGTTGTATGGTTTGAACTGAGAACCACTGCCAATTTCTCAACTGATTAAGCAGGATTTTCTTCAAGGGCTGCTTCAAGAAGCTTTTCATCAAACTCAACTGGACGTCCGGTTCGATCTTCATTTTTAAGAGTGAAATCTCCACTTCTGAATTTTGCAAACCATCTTCTGCAAGTTCTTTCATTCACACATTGCTCTCCATAAACTGAGTGAATGTTTCTAGCCGCTTCGGCTGTTGAGTTTCCTTTCTTGATCTCATAAAGCATTATGTGCCTCAAATGATTCTTTGGTACTTCCATGTTAGCAGGGTTTTAATCAAACAAAATTTAATTTTATTGTTTTCTGAAATAAAACTTGATCAGTTTAAATGCATCTAAACATAAAAATAATGTTCAGCTCCATTAGACATGATAAAATACTCTTTAAATTTTGTTTATTTTAACAAAAAGTTAAAATTCGGACAGAACTTATGGGATGACCTGATACCTGAATATCATTCCCTCTCCAAAACACGTCATATTCATACTATGTAAAACAAACTTATCATTTTAAAGAAAATTAACACTAAAATGGAACACAATGCAAATCTCTCTGAAGTGTCATTAATGACTTTAAATGTATCCACTTATAACCCAAACAACGTAAAGTCATGGCTTATATAAATGTTGGCTATTTTTAATGCCAAAAAGATCATTTCATTGAGAGTAGGTTACTGCTACATTATAGAGAAACTGCCAGCAAAAGTAGTTATAGAGGTTACAGACTTACTAAAAATCATGATTTGCATGGGGTGACATGATTTAAAAATAAAAAATGTGGAATTTTCTTTAAATACATTTAAGTTTATTTGTATTATTTTATTTATATGTGCCTTTGGTTGTTACATGTCTATATATAACATAAATTATCATAAATTAAAAGTAACGACTATGGAAGACCTTCCTAATTTATATCATTTCTCTCAGAGTTTAAGAGAAATGGATTTCTTTTTACCATTATGATCTTTCTCTAATGCCCTCTCTTGCACAAGTGAGTGATTTCCATTTAAAACTCTTCGCCTTTGCAGCAAAATTCATTTTTGTTACTTTACTTTCATCTTTTTCATTCTCCATTATTCTCTCTCTCTCTTTGAACCAACTTTTCCATTCTCTGCCCAAGCTTCTGACCCAAATGCCAGTGAAGACATCAAAGCAACAACCATTTTCTTTTCTAAACAAACAAGAATTGATTTTTACTGATTGAGCTGTGGTAGGAATTTCTTGAGTTTAACAAAACCACTTACAATAGGCAATTGATCTTTTCTTATGTAAATTTCCAAAAGTATAAAAAAAAAGACACCACTAACCGTATCTGTTTTTTCTTTCTTTTTAAACATGCCACATTATTGCTTTATATGAGTTTTCCTATTTTCATCCTTATTATCTGTATTTGTAACACTAGTTTATTGGGCCAACCCTACTGGTCGAGGAAGTTGTGCTCAGTGTCTAAGCAAAGATTTTAAAATCTAAATTTTCAAAGCATAAAAGTTTATTTAATCTATTTACATTGTTCAGACAGTTGTCCTCATCTTTTTTTTGCCATATTCACAATGTTTTGGTCATTGTATGCTCCAGGCTTCTTCAGGTGAAAAATTGTGAATATGGCAATAAAGATGAGGACAACAGTCCAAACAATGTAAATAGTGTACATAATTACAATATGTTATCTCAGAAACATAGACCATAAATGTTTCAATCAAAACCATGATAACTCTTCATCTATATACTGAAAATATATACTTTTTTTATAATTTTATGAGCCAGTGGGTGTAAAGTGAGAAAAGAAGGATTAAATGCAGGCTTTCTAACATTGATATAGGAAGTTTCTTCCTAAGATTAATAGATAAACACTTTCATAGTAAACATCCACGATATAAAATTTTCAATAGGAAGACACTGAAAATTAGTTATTCATCTGTAAGTAATATGGAGAAAATTATATCTTCCCTCAATTGTAAAGTGAGAAAAGAAGGATTTCAAAGAATGTGGCAGAAACTAAGTTTAAGGATAAGAAATTCTGTTGTGGAGCATTTTATATTTGTCAAATGAGATGCTGGAATTTTTCTCCCAAAATATGCTCCAAATATCACACTGCATCTTTTTAGAACCAATAGCTAGGCTATCAGTACTATAGTACCAAAGAACTTCTTTTTGACACATTAGTCACCTGATGACCTAACTGGATTAAACTATAATTACAAATCAAAATGATATTAAAATATTGAAAAAAAAAAAAAAAATTATATATATGAGTAATACAAATAAAATTTGTCACTCAGCTGATTGATACTGTCTCCAGCCCCTCAATTATGGAGTTTCATAGACAAATCATTTAGTAATAGTTCTGGCCACTCATCAGGTTTCAGCAACTGACTGCAGATTTACTCATATATATATATATATATATATATATATATATATGTGTGTGTGTAAGATTTTTAGCATCTTTTTCTAATGTTACATGTTAAAAGTTTCATGTGTATGTAAAGGTGGTCAATGATGCAGTCACTCAATCACAACAATTGTGTGAATGTATAATTGACACGTTTACATCCACATGAAACTTTTAGTTGCAAACAGCAGTAAAACCTAAGTACTGTTTATATATATATATATATATATATATATATATATATATATATATATATATATATATATATATAAAAAATACAGTACTGTGTCACACTTTTTCAACTTTAGAGGCCATAGTTCAATATATTATGCCATTTTGGAATCAGGTTGATTCTGTGAGCAAATTAAAAACTGGGCTGGATCTAGACCTGCAATCCTGAAATTCTGGATTCCCAAGTTTTCATTACTGTGATTGTTTTTGGTGATTTTTGTATGTGATTTTTTGTGACAAATTTTTATGTTCGATAATTTTTATAACTTGGAAATAAATTTGAGAATAATTGAAATTAATTGTGAAATCCATCAAAAGTCACACATGAAATAAAAATAATTGTTTGTACAAAACAGAAGGATCTGTGTACAACAAATTGTCTTTAAATTAAAAAGTTCAACATCAATTCTTCTGCCACAGAAAAACTAATGTTGAACTTTTAAAAAGTAAGCTTAAATATTAATGCAATACAGTGATCATTTTTGAGTTCTTCTGTAGTTTATTGTTGCCTATCACATCTACTCCTCCCTACCTATTATGGTGAGGACCCAATCAAGTGCATTCCACAGGAGTTATCTTAAATGCCATCCAATTTATATATATATATATATATATCTATATATATATATATATACACACATATCTCCAAATAAGTTAGATTAAAAAAATTGACAAAACCCGTTTCATTTTTTATTATATTTTTCAATAAGATGTTGAGTATTCTGCTCAAAATTGTTGATAAACTGTCCAAAGTTCATATTGTGTTATTGTTTTGTTCAAGTACTTTCAACTATTACAGTCATTACCAAGAACCCATGTGCTGTCTGTGTGGTAGTTATTATTTTTTTGTCTTTTGAAAATTAATTTCATATATAGCCCTTTTAAATATATTATGGATCATTTAGACTTTCCATACTTAAAATCCAGAACAAAAAGTTTGTTTGGAAGTAAAGTCTGATGATCTGCAGTCCTTTAAAAGGGCTGTGGTGAAAATAATTTATTACATGGAACCTTAAAGTGGTCTGTTTTTTTAAATTTAAAATAGAATATATATATATATATATATATATATATATATATATATATATATATATATATATATATATATATATATAGGTTTAAGGGTATATTTATGGGTTCAAGTGCTCAATATCAGGGATAGAGCATATGTAAATTTAAAAGTGGACATTTAAGTCAACACCCAGAGGTTACAGTTTCATTCTAAAAGCAATCGTTAGGCTATGTGTGTTGTGTTTTTGCTTGACTCAAGATAAGCACAAGAAAACCTACTAATAACAACCAACAATAAAATAATCAATAATAAATAAAAAAGTTAACTAACAAAACTATAAATAATCAAAAAACTGCATTCGGATCCACAATTATTGCCACTCAATAGTGCCGAGAATAGTTCAAAACCATTTCTGCCCACCAAAATAAGCATTAAAATAATACAATAGTGCTCCCTGCTCTAGTAAGTACCTGACAACACATGGCTCCTATGAAGATAGAAAATAGCATATCAGGTTGAAAATGGAGTACTGTTCCCATATTTGGACATTAGCCAGCCAGACCTTACTTTCCAGTCCTTGTTGAAGAAGAATTATTTTCCTCACTCCAACCCTCTTTCTCACTGACAGGATGTGGTGAGTCTCTCACTGCTTTATCTCTACTACCATGGAAAGTTCTCAGACAAACTGCATCTCCTGGTTCCACCAGGTCTAACCTTCACGGCTAGAACCTACCAAGCCACTTACATAGTATCAAATCACCCACATTCCCTCCGTAGTCCATTCACAAGAAGTAAATTCTACTCATATAGCTTCTTGCAACCCACTACTCTGTGGAACAGACTCCCAAGATGATGTTTCCTTCATGCTACAATCTTAAACCTGTTGAAGTCTAGAGTAAACTGTTATTTCCCCCCTCCTATCCATATAAGCTACCTCCTTAACATAACCCACTACCTTGAGTGCCCCACCCAGGCCTTACAGGGTGAACCTTGCTGTAAAAAAAAAATAAATAAATAAATAAATAAAAAAAGTATGCTATATTTATGGGCTAATATATATATATATATTATAAACATAAAAAAATGTCTTAAAATAATTGTCAGGCTTTGTCCATTTTATAATGTGTGATGTCATTTGTTTACATTTGGATATGCATCAAGCAGATATGAATGCATGTGAGAAAATCATGGAAAATTGTGGTTTAAAAACCAGTAACATCAACTTTGCTCCTCTGTGGCTCAATCAGTAAAAGCATGTCATGATATATATATATATATATATATATATATATATATGTATGTATGTATGTATGTTCTGGGTAAAGTTTAAGTGAGAATCCGACAGAACAGTAAATATATAAGACAATTTCTAAAACTTATATTTTGATAGATTTCACTAATGAATTGATAACAGAATAAAAAAGATTTCAAAATAGAAGTTTTCTAAATACCCAGTGAGTGAGTGTGGGGGCAGAAAAAAAAAACTGATGTTTGGTCAAATATTTGTAATTAGTTTAGGCTGAGAACTTTTCAGTACCTCCTTGTATTTATGAGATCCTGATTTTTGTCAGCAACACAATGACAGAGTGTCTTTAATATATTGTTCCCCACCCCAGAGGAATGCATACATGCAGAACTGACAATTCAGTTCTATACGTTCTTTGCCATATATCAAGAACTTGTTTGTTTTTGTCTTGAATGAATGAATCACTACATCAACCCAAGATATTGTGACAAAAAACTGTAAAAAAGCATCCCTCTCTACTTATTTGTTTCCGCAAAGAATCAGCTCAGAAAATATATTCAAGCAACGAGTGACCTTCACCTGTAAACGGTTACACCATTTCCTTTGTATGTGGCCATAAAACAAGTGTCTTACTTTTATGATTTCCCAGAAGATCAGAACCAGGTGCAGGAAGCTTCAAAAAATTGTTTTGTTTGGGTTTTTCTTTGTCTTGTTTATTTTGGTTCTTCAAGTCTGAATAGATTACAATGAATATTCTTGATAATGTTTTTGAAGAATATACTGTTCTTTCTTTGTGTAAGAAACACTCTTCTTCCTTTCAGAAAGAAAACAAATCTCAAGAGAGAAAAGATGGTGGAAGCACTCACTCACTTTCTATAGCAGAGGCCAATATATATAACATTCAATATTTGAAAACCATGAGAATTTTGAATTCTTGTTTTTAGGAATATATGCCGTTACTGTTGCATGTCCTGGGTATGACGATAAACTACATCCGCATCCTGGGTAAGACGATAAACTACGTCCAACAGCAAGGGCTCTAATCAGGAGGTTTTGAGGAGTGTGGAACCGCCTCTTAATTGCTGGTGTTCCCAGGTCCACCATGACCCAGGGTGGTAGCACCTGTTAGGGTCTCAGCTATGGGCAAATAGTTAACCCCGGATCTGGGGTCAAAACACTATGAAAGTGTAAAAATAGGTTTTAATGCCAAAAATACTTTGTAAACAATTATCAGCAATAAATTTTTGAAGAAAAAAAAATTACCAACTATACATTTTTGAAAAAAAAAAAAAAAATAAAAATATTACCAGCTATACATTTTTGAAGGAAAAAATTATTACCAGAAATAGATTTTTGACAAAACAAAATATTACCAACAATAAAAATTTTGTTGGCATTAAATAGCCCATTGAGGTTGATATGCCATAAAACAAAACAAACTAAACCAAACCATTACTGTTGCAAGAACAATTAGTATTCATGCTGGATCTTTTTCTAGATTTGATAACAGACTTTACAAGTTGAAACAAATATCCCTTGATATAAACACAAAAAACTTGGGTTTCTGCAATGGCCTCTATTTTTGTCTATGCCAAAGTGGAAAAAAGAAAACACCCAAGGAGATGAGTAGCAGCATTAACAGACTTAGTTATATAAGAAAATAGATATTTAAAGAACTCTTAATCTTCATATTTACAGCAAAGAAATATGCATCATCTCCAAAAGTTATGAAATTTAAATGTCATGAAAATCAAGCTTTGTTTCATTTTCTGTTTTTTTGGGGGTTTTTTTTAAACATTTCACCACAGGCAAGCCACTAAGACATAAGGGATTACTGCATGTTAGAGAATATAAGAAAAACTATAGTAATGACAGAGAAAAAAAAAAAAAAAAAAGGAATTAAGACAGAAAATCAAAGTCGACTGAGCTGCAAGAAGCTGGAAGAGTTTCCACAAGTGTGATAAAAGAAACTGTTAGCATAGAATTTATGGTTAAATCTAGCAATTTCTTCTGTAACATGATGAGACCTTTCTGCCAATCTAGTACTGCACTTAAATTCATAAAATCTAGATAACAGTAAAATTCCTGAGAACATTTACCATAATACTATATATAGAGAAGGCACAGGGAAGCTACATTACAGCAGTAGGAAAGTGACTGAAGCTGCGATGCCAGGTCAGGACCAATAACATTGCAGATACTTTTTTGGATTTTATCAGGAATCTCTAAATATATAGCAGAAGCACCAGACCAAATGTGGCAGCAATATTCAATACAAGGATGAATGCTAGACTTATATAAGATAGATTCTGGTCAGAAATATTGTCTAAACATGACAGTTAACTAACATTCCTAGCTGCAGACCTAGCAATTGATTCAATATAATCTTTCCACTTCATGTTAGTAGAAAACGTTTGTCCGAGAAGGTGAAACGAGTCTCTCTTCTGAGATAGAATGAGTCACTCACTTTGAAGTTAGTTAGTTTATCATTTTGTTTAACATTTTACTAGATAATTTATTTCCTAAGGAGTGTCTGCAGTCAATATAAAGAAATCATGTAACTTTCTATGGTGCAACTATATTATACAACCTTCTGTAGGTGTTGCCGTTATTTAGGTGGTATTCTAATTTTTCAATGTAGACGTTGGTGTCCATTATAATGACGTCTTTGTTCATGGATCTGTTTTTTTAGTTCCCATATGTATCTTCTGGATCACATAGTTTCATCAGTGTTTGTGAGGTTGGCTGCTAATATACCTTGTACAAAACCTTTTTTTCCACTACACTAAATTTGAAAAAGGTTTTGTATATCATAATCCCATCCGACAAGGTAGGCAGAATAGATATAATAGACACTAATGTCTACATTGAAAAATTAGAATCCTTCCGAAATAACAACAACAACTGCAAAAAAAAAAAAAAAATGAACAAACAGTAAACACAGACACACAAGGGTTCAACAAAACAGGTAATACACTATTAAAAAATGAAAACAAATCCTGGACTTGATTAATAGTGTACCAATCCACCACATTATACAGCTGATCCAAAACACACAAACCTGAAATACTCATCAGATCCATTGTGTCTGGTATCAAACAGTACACTCCACAAATTAGTTAGGCCATTGCAAAAGCTCTAACTCTCTTCCTAGGAACCATCAACACATATCAAATGTTGTAGCATACCTATGAACAATAATGGGTGTGTCCCCACTCACATAAATACAGTAGTAAATACTGTATGTTGGTCTGCAGTTGGCAATTCATTGTGGAATTCACTTGACCCACTTCTAACAGTCGACTACTACTTCTACACACTAAAAGTGGATCTTATATATATTGTTCTTGTCCTAAGTATTATTGTTCATTACCAACGATCATGTGATTATTCTACTCAGTAACCTTCCCAACATCAAACATTCTGGTGACTTAATCTAGAGAATACAAAACGTAAATATGGAAAACATGGTTCTAGTGAACCAAGATATCAAATCCTTATGCCAACATACCCATCATGAAATTCCTCAACAAGTCCACAGAAAAGCTTCCTCTACCTATCCACAAAATTATAAAAATATGCAAACCAATCATTAACTACTGCTTCTTCTTTTTCAACAATATTCTCTACAAGCAGAAATTCGGCTTACCTATGGGGTCACCTATCAGTGGTATTCTCACTTGCCTTTTTCTAGAATCAGCCCAAAAAAGGCGACTTAGAATCTTAGAATCGGGTCCATTTACACACATCATACCAAACAGCTCCACTTACCTAAGATATAGTGATGACATCTTATTATATCCTCAAGATACAATTCTATTAGACATAATAATGAAACTCAATATGGTTAAACTTACAATTGAATTCACAAACAAATTTGAAATAAGCAATTCTCTACCATTCCTTGGCAGGTTATTAATATGCAGCAATGAAAAATTAGTTTTTAAAGTATATCATAAAACCCACAAACAAAAACAATCTAATCAACTTCTATTCCCACTGCAACCAAAAAATAAAATCTGGACTCATCATAGGATTCTACTTCAGAGTCCTTAGGATATCTAACCAGGAATACCTAAATGAAAAAAGATATATATTGAGAAAACTTTCAAACTTCTCCACTCCCCACATCATTTTAACCTTAACGCTAAAAAATGAGCTTGCAAAATCCACAAAGCCAGAAAAACAGACACCCCAATAACACTTCTAACAAAAATTCATAATCCTGCGGTCTAACACTTTTTCTACTAAACTCACAAACAAATTAGTCATCTTTAATACTAGAATCATTACTACCACCTCCAAGACAATCAGAGATGTAACTAGTAAGAAAAGTAAACCAAACACCAATTCAAATGACAGGATTTATCAAATAAATTATTTACAATGCAAAAATCTTTATGTGAAGGAGACATCACATGATCTAAAAGCCCACTTCTATGAACACAAGAGAGATTTGCAACTGGACAAATGATCTAACTCTCTTGTTTTGCATTGAAACAATGCTGGACATAACTTTGATTTCACTAATGCTACCCTAATTTAAAAAAAAAATATTATTCTTTGAGGAGAAAATACATTGAAAACTTAATAACATTATTAACAACTACAAACACATACCTAAAACATGACATTGCCATTTTTCTTTGAATCCAATCTTAAAGAATCTAACTTATATATATCTAATACAAAGAATACATTCTTAAAGAGGTCAGCCATAAATTAGAACTTTGTGACCCGCTGCATGGGTTGACTGCACAAAGGTGAAAATAGAACTCCCACTAAATATACACACATACACAATTAGAAATACACATTACCATCTGATGTCCACTAAGACATACAGGAGCTTCACAAATCTATATACACTTAGAATTATCTTTGGTTTTAATACATGTGACACGTTTCTGACCAATGAGAAATGACCCAAACAGGATTGAAAATACCAATGTTTTTGTCTTGTTTGTTTTCTCTCAGTTTCTGATAAAGCATTAATAAGAGTGAAACATGTTAGACTTATATACGTTTCCTATTTTTTCTTTATTATATATATATATATACTAGCAGTAGAGCCCGGTGTTGCCCGGGGATGTAACAGTAAGAGATAGATCAAGTATCAACCATCATAAAGACTGAAAAATAAAATTGACAAAGATTATTGTTTAAGGTTGATGGACACGCATGTCTTCATTAGTTTTTGGTTTTTTTTGACGAATTGGTCAAACTCAAACAAAAACATTGTTTTCAATTGTTATGAGTCTACTGATTGAATAAAATGGAATTTTTAAAGCATTCTGAATGTAAAAATAAAGGAAAAAGTGTGCAATAAGAAACAGTACCTGCCAAAAAAAAGTGAAGTTTTGTTGAAATCGGTTGAAAAATGTAGAAAATCTGATCCCATATATAAACGAACCCACACACACACACAAACAACCTGGGTTTTTATAATAAGTATAACTCGATATGAGTTGTGCCCCTTTCATTCTGGTGACAGAATCTTGTTTTATCGTGTTTTCAAATTGATTTTGTGCAAAAACAATTTTTTTTTCCAATTTTTGGCACTGTCAGAACCACCGCAAGGTAATTTTACATAGTCCTGTGAAGTTTTGTTGAAATCGGTTGAAAAATGTAGGAAATCCGATCCAATATATAAAGTACACACACACACACACACAATCTGCGTTTTATAATAAGTAAGATATATATATATATATGTGTGTGTGTGTGTGTGTTTGTTTAATAAAAATATAGTTTTATGGTATGCTATATTTATGGGTAAAAGTGCTCATTATCTGCAATAGAGAATATGTAAATATAAAAGACACTGAGTGAGACTGTCTCTTTCTTTTCATGCTTGAATACTAGGCCATCATATGATATATATATATATATATATATATATATATATATATATATGGTGCTGGTGCTAATAAAATGTAATATAACAGAGCTATTAAGTACATATTAATAAATATACATTTTTTTTTTCCTTTATTTTAATTACAAAACTTTTTAAAAAACATTAATCCCTGCTAATTTCAAATATAAAATATAAATCCCATTTATTTTAAATACAAAATAAAAAAAAAACCCCAAAAAACAGTAATTCTCATATAATATATGAACTGCACCAACATTGGATTAAGCAGATAAATTTATTAAATTATGTAACAGTCTCAATTCAGTTCCCGGAGATTGCATTTTGCATGAAACTCCAAGTCGTGCTACCAGTGTGGAAAAATGTGTGTTATTATATATATATATATATATATATATATATATATATATATAATAAAAAGAATCTGGTTGAATTGGATTTCTCTGTATCCTTGGAAACGTGAATTATGATTTTTGCTGTGTCTTTAAAACCCAGTAATTTTAAAAGTTACACCAAAATTCGCTTGAGGATGAAATGAAACTAATGTCTTTAATTTAATTACAAAATTAAATTCGGAGCTTTCAGCTTCCGTTTTTGAAACATGGTTAGAACTGTGTAGCGAAAAAAAACAACAATATATATATATACTTGCATATCATGTGACTTTTGAAGACCTAATTTTGAAGTTAATTTCAAGGAGGTCACATCACATCATATATAAAATATGAAATTAGTGTATATACTGCTGGCCCTGCTTATGCTATTGACCAAACTATATATGCATTTACTGTAGCCAAATTAGCTTCAAATTTAGTACTTCAAAAGTCACTTGATATGTAAACATATATATATATATAGACAATTTATTTATTAAAGACATTTTTATGTTTAATGTTAATTGTCAGACTTTGTCCATTTCTTAATATATGACGTCATTTGTTTACATTTGATACGCCAGAGCAGTTATGAATGTACGAGATTCATGGAAGATTGAAGTTTATAAGCAGTAAATTCGACCTTGTCTACCGAACGCTTCTTTGTGGCCCAGAGGTAAGGCACGTCAGCGTAAATGACGGTTCCGTATAGGATGCAAGTTCGAATTCTGTCAAAGAACGAATATTTTCTATGAAAATTTCTCGGACATTCAGGCCGGTAAATGTTATTTAATACTGTTTATCATAAACAGAGCATTTGCTTAAATACTTGTATCTATAAAAAGAACGTTAAACATAAAAATGTCTTTAATAAATAAATTGTTGGACTTTGTCCATTTCTTAATATATATATATATATATATATATATATGAAGAAATATAGTTTTAAGGTGTGCTATATTTATGGGATAAAGTGCTCAATGCCATAGACAGAGTGTATGTAAATATAAATATAAAAGTGAACATAGAAGTCAACAGGCTGTTTCATGCTAGACATAATCATCAGGCTGCCTGATGATTGTGTCTAGCATGAAACAGCCTGTTGCCTCTGAGTGTTGACTTCTATGTTCACTTTATATATATATATATATATATATATATATTCATAAGTATAGGTCAGTTAGCCTATAGTCTCAAACTGTTGATAAGTTAAGATGTATTTGATTCTCTTTTTGGATAGTAATGCATGCTGTCAAAAAGAGATTTCAGATTTCTTATTGCTTTGTATGTGGGATGTAATCAATTTTTGAAGGGAAGCAGAAGAGAAAATGTTTAATAAATGCAGACGGCATTTTTATAATTCTATCCTGAATAACAAGAATTCAAATAAGCTAAGTTACAAAGGAATAAATGACACTGACAAATGATGTCATTATACAAATGACAGTTGTATATTCACTGCAGAACATTAAGAGGCCAAGAAAAGACAGGGAAAAATGTTAATTTGATATGACACGCACTTATTAAAAGAATGCCAAACAATATACATATTTATATTTCTCATAATAACAATTTTTCCAATTAAAAAGGATCCTGTTTCGTTGCCAAGATGGCAGCAACTATACTGCTACTGCCTGAACAGGAAAGAGAGTTATGGGTTACTGCTATTGTCTTTTTTTATGATTTATCAACTCTTCAGCTTATTTAAAGCTAGAAAATATGTTTAAATTGTAAAATTTTCAGCAGGGTGATAATAATGTTTTACTGATAATTTCTACTACTTACTATAGCTAGAGGGGAAGAAATGGATTCATCCCTTTCCCAAGGGTATTTACACATAAGTGAATATAGCAAACCTGACTGAAATTGGAACTTGGCTCTCCAGATTCTAATTCCAAACTATTATTCATTATACCACTCGTACAACCAAGCTTTCAGCACATGGTATTCTGAAGCGGTTACCCATCTAGGTATTGACCAGTTATTGACTCAACATTGCTTAACTTTGGTGATCATATAAGAACCAATGTTTCAACATGTCTTTAAGAAGTAGTTATGGGAGAATGGTTAGTTAGTTTTCATTCATTAACTTTTTTTATTAATTTTTTTTTTTTTAAGATCAAAGTTGACTGGAAACTAAGAAGCCAGAAGAAAAATCCACAATCAAGAAATGCGAGAGAAGAAAGAATTAACATAGAACTTAGTTAAATTTAATCATTACTTCTGTAACATGAGGAGACCTTGCTGCTAATCTAGTACTGCACTTCAATTCATAAAGTCAAAATACCATAGAGGAAAATTCATCAGAACAATTATCATGAAAATATTTATAGAAAAGGCATGAAGAAGCTATGTTATTGGAGTGGGAAAGTGACTAAAGCAAAGCTGCCAGGTCAGGACTAGTAACACTGCATTTTTGTATTTTATAAAGAATCTCTAAATATATAGCAGAAGTACCAGACCAGATGCGACAGCAATATTCAAAATAAGGATGAATGTTAGACTTATAAATATGAAAGATAGATTCTAGCAAGAAAAATTGTCTTTCATCACACAGTGAACAAACTTGCTTAGCAGCAGACCTTACATTTGATTCAACATAATCTACTTTTATGTCATTGGAAAACATTATTTCAAGAAGGTGGATTGAGTCACTTGCCTGGAGGTTAGCATCAGCCATGCTGATAGGAGTCTCTCAGATAATTGATATAGAGCATTTTCATTTTAGAGGCATTAAAATTAACATGCCATTCCTTATCCCAGTTAACAGTAGATATAACTAAATTAACACAATACATTTTAATCATTTATTTTGAATTATATTAAATTTACATTAGTTGACTATTGTCCTCATATATATATATATATATATATATATATATATATATATATATATGGGGTAGCACAATTCCCGTTTTTGATCAGCAGTATTATTTTTCCTCTGAAAGAGAAAGTATCAATACAAATTATTGAATTCTTTTCCACTCCAAGTTAAGAGAAGGATGTATTTAGATCCTCCCATCAAGTTGCAATTAAAGATGTATTTATGCAACTATTTATTTTTGTCTTATTAGTAAGTCTCTAGGTCAGATAAAGTAAAACAGCTGCTTTCAAAAATGATCTAGAATCAATTGTTAACTGGGGCAAGAAACAGCTTGTAAGTTTTAACACCTCCAAAATGCTATCCTTTCATCATTATAAAAAACAATTTTTGCTTTCCACCAGCATGGCTGATGCTAACCGCATTGTGACTTCTTGGTTTCATGTTTTCTACTGACATGAGGGAGAGTGATTATATTGAATCAGTTGCTAAGTATGCTGCTAGGAAATTTGGTTCACTGTGTCATACCAGATGATTCTTCTCATCAGAATTTATTTGTTTGGGCATTGAATTTTCTGTCATATCTGCCTTGGTGCTCTCGCTATATATCTCAATGCTCTTGACAAAGTTCAAAGAAAAGTATGCAATGTTATTGGTCCTGACCTGGCATCTCAACTTCAATCACTTTCTCACTGATGCGATGATTTGCCTTTAAATTTTCATGACAGTTGTAATGAGCTCTCCTACTTGATACCTCACCCACATGAATTTAAGCATATTATGAAATTGGCATATAGGTTTTTTTTTCACTTTAATGTTGGACTAACTAGATGCAACCTTATGTTCTATTCTAATATTTTTTTTACTCACACTTTAGGAACTCTCTTCCAGTTTTTTGCTTCTCTGTCACTTACAATCTTAAAAAATTTAAATGCAACATCAATCACCATCTTCTATCTTTTTGAAACCTGTTCTTTTATTGCCCTTTCCTCTTTACTAAAGTCTTCTCCTCTTTCAATTCCGGTAACCTCTTGAATCTTAGTGGCATTATCACTTTGTATGGGGTGCAATAAATAAAAAAGACATATTAGGAAAAATAAAATGTAAAAAAAAAAAAAGGAAAAACTTGCAGATTGCAATCAAAGGAAATGAACAATAGTCCAATTACAAGAAATACATAAATACAATATGCCAGTTTTTAAAACTCCAGTAGTAAGAAAAAATTGGTGAATGCAATCAAGCATGCAAGGCTTCAACAGCAGGTAGATTAAGTTTCAATCCCCAAGTTCTGGATGTAGGATTGTTCCATTGGATAATGGATCAAAAGTAGATTTAGAGAATAGATAGGTGATTGCATGAAAAAGTGGAAAAAATTCCATGTAACACATTTCATCATCTAAAAGGACTCCAACATAATCAGCCTTGGAATTTTTCAGCCCACCTTCATAAATACCCCTTTTTGATTCTATTTCCTATAAAACTTTGTCACTTTCATTCCATGGTTAGCAACAACAAAGTTTTAGAGAAAATGGAAACACACATTTAATTTAAAAAAAAAAAAAAAAAAGCATAGACACTAGTGCTTCCACTCACTAAATCACTGGATAAACACACACACACTATATATATATATATATTAATATATATAATTATATATAAAATTATTCCAAAAGGACTTTTAGTCCAAAAGGACTTTTTAGTCCAACGAGAACAATGTATGATACAGAGAAAATTATTTTTTTCAGAAAATGTAGTCGGTCTGATGAGATGAATATACCCATATTCATTGAAATAAACTTATTACTGAATATGGATTTTTAAAGTTTTTTTCCTAATATATATATATATATATATATATATATATATATAGTGTGTGTGTATTATTTTGTTTGTACAGTGGCATTTCTTTATATTACATATTTTACAAGCATTTCAAGATGACTAGAATACATGTTTTTTTTTTGGGGGGGGGTTAAGCATTTCACCCCAAGCAAGGCGGGAAGCCACTAGGATGCAAGGGGTTACAGAAAGTTTAGAGCAAGATCAGATAGGAGTGATAGAAGAAAGGATGAGGGTAGTGGATAGATCAAAGCAACTGGAGATGTCGATTGACATTACACTTGAATAGCTGGAGATTATTCCATCTCAGGTCAGCAGTCAACGTGAGACCGAGAAATGTTCAGAAATGTTATCAAAACAACAAACATGAAGCTGCTAATCTAAATAATTCACCAAGATAGTAATATTTCTTGGAGAAAAAAGCTTTGTGAAACAGGCTCCCACGTGGATGCTTTCCCAACATCTACAATCTTAACCTTCTCGAGTCAAGTCAATCGTTATCTATCCTAATTAACAGCTCTTACATTCATATTACACACTCATTCAAGAAGCTTCTACATTGAGTGGCTCTCAAGCCTTGTTGTTAGGGAAGCTGTAGTTAAAAAAAAATAAAATAAAATAAAATAATCCAGTTAATTTCTCCAAACTGCAATCTGTCATTTCCAATGCTTACAGGATAGGACAAAACATCACACAAATGTTTCAATTATTAATATATAAAAAGCATTAGTGGTAAGTCCTTAATCTTTTTTTGCCTCACCCAGGATGTTTTAATGCTTTTTTGGCATGACACAATATTTGCTCATAAATAATAAATCTTCATTCTAAATTGAACTAACATGAAACATGACTTCATTTGATTCCACTGATGGTTTAGCTACCACAGAGATCCTTCCCTGCCCCTCCTCCATTAGAATGTCTGACGCTCAACTTCTCAAGAGCAACTCTCTGCGGCTGCTCGGTCTCACGTTGACTGCTGATCTGAGATGGAACAAATACATTGAGTCAATTGCTTCGTCCACCGCAAGGAAAGTTGGCTCCCTGTGCCACGCCAGGAAATTTTTCTCCCCAGAATCGATCCTTCAGATCTACAAATCAACAATTTGCCCTTGCATGGAGTATTGTTGCCATATATGGTCTGGTGCCCCTTCTGTTTACCTCGGGGTTCTTGATAAGCTCCAGAGGCGGATATGCAATGTGTTTGGCCCTGCCCTGGCGTCTCGTCTACAGTCACTTTTTCACAGATGCGCAGTCGCCTCCCTCTGTCTGTTCTATAAATACTTTCATGGAAATTGTTCCGAGGAGCTGCATTTGCTGGTTCCCAGACGTCATGAGTTCCAGCGCCCTACAAGGCTGGCATCCCGCTCTCACCCCTTCACTGTCGAAACTCCTAAATGTAGCCGTCTCTTCTACTCCAATAGCTTCATGTCTTGCACCTCTCGCCTGTGGAACTCCCTTCCCTATTCCAGTTTCCCTGAGAGCTATACTCTCCAGCTATTCACATGTAATGTCAATCGATATCTCCAGTTGCCTTGATCTATTCACTACCCTTCTCCTCATCCTTTCTTCTATCACTCCTATCTGATCTTGCTCCACTAGGATGCAAGGGGTTACAGAAAATTTGATTCTGTGTGTAATGATAGTTAGAATATCAGCAGTGGACTGAGCCACTTGAAATCCATACTGCTTTTTACTCAAGAGGTTTACAACAACCATATTCTAGCTTCAGAAGTTTGCTAATGAGACTGGCGAGGCTGATGGGTCTATGCTGAGATGGTATGAGCACTCACCTACATTCTTGAAAACAGGGCATACATTTGACCCCTTCCACAGATTTGGCAAATATTTCTCCTTCAAACAGTGGGTAAATAATTTCTCTAAGCTCGGGAATAACTCAGTTAATTTTCTTAAGGACAACCACTGGCATTTTATCTGGACTAGTAGCCTTTTTCGGGCCAAGTCTTGAGACTTCACAGGCTGTAATAAAAAAAATTAATGAGATTGTGCTCAGTGATATAGGAGAAGTCAAGAAGGGGATGGCCTTTTTCATTTAACATTGAGTTAGAGGCAAAGATCTTGGCAGAAAGTTTTGCCTTATCTAACGAGGATGAGATGACACACAGAATCGATGTGATACTAGACAAAAAATACATCTGAAGATATTTCAAAGGCTTGTGACAAGATTTGGTATAGAGAGTTACTGCACAACCTCTTTAGATAGTGAATCATTGGAAGAGACTTCTCGATTATCAAGTCCTTAATGGGTAGGACCCTGAAGGTAGTTGTTAACAGCCTGCACCTTTTATAGTAACAGGTCCTAATGCTTTCTCTCTATTCAGAATTTGGTTGGAGATCTTTCATAACTCCTGAAATTCAGGTTGTTTGCTTTCAACCTTTGCCTGAACTGCTTGTGCAGAGCTACATTTTACATTTTCTAGAACTCTTTTGCAATTATTGTGTGCAGTTCTACATTGTTCCCAGTGATAGATATTGTAGTAGTGGGTATGGTGAGCTATGGCTGCAGCACATTCAGGGGTGAACAAAGACTGGCTGTTCAGTTTTTACTGGAATTTTCTGTGGGTATAAAACTCTCCATTCCAGAAAGGATCCAATCTGAGATGAGGTGAGGGGGGGCAGTTTTGGAGGCAGTATGTTTTGAAGAAGGTTAAGAGAGGAGCTTCTGTCATGTAAGACCTGAAGCTGTCCCAGTTTGTTTTCATGTAGCAAAATATCATTCTATGAAATGACACCTCAGGGGATACCTTTGGTTTGGCATCAACTTTGACACTGACTAATAAAAAATTGAAGAGGGTGGTGGGGTTAATCTCAATGATGTATTTTTCAGATGTCAAGGAAGTTCTCCTGATGTCCTGTTGCATCAGAAACACAGGTGGGCTCTTCAATGACAGAGAAATTTCTACGATATCTATCTTGTTTGAGTGGACCAACTACTCCTTGTGGCAAATACTGAAGTCATCACAAATATGAAAGCTAGCTGAGGAATACTCAGCTTATCATACTTATCAATTGTCTCAGATATTGAGTTGAACATTACAGTTCCTTCATCCTGAGGATGCTGCAGAGTGAAAATAAACGTGGTATTATGGACAAGTGCCACATATAATCACATATATGGGAGATCATGGTTCTCGTTTATATGCCCCATGGGAACCCATCCTTAATATAGGCACCGAGTCTGTGATGATTTTGATAGTAATATTTTACTATTAGGGCTGAGTAACCTGGGATTGGGAGTGCCTGAACGGGGATAGATAGATCAATACCAGTTTCAGGTAGAGATAAGGGGTCAGGTTTGGCATCAAGAAGATGGAGTTCCACCTCTGGAATGTTGGGGAATAGACCTCTCACTTTGGTGTAGATGGTGAACCGGGTGGGGGGGGGGCTATATCTGTTTTGTGAGGTTAGGTTTGATTTTTTTTTGTTCAATTTTGTTACATATGCTAAATATTGTAACTCTTATGGAATAGAGATTGGAATTCAAATTCGATTTAAAACTTTTGTTAATAAAGCTTGATTTGAAATTTGGACATGTCATCACATATATTCAAGTAGATTCTGAAATCAGATTGCACTAACAGAAGACAATGCACACACAGTATTAGCCAATAAATGTTTTAGTGATATGTAAAATAAATACTCATTAAAATTCAAGAGTTTACATGTTGATGGCAACATCTATCTACACAGATACAAACAGCAGTTAATTGTGTAAAATATACTGAATTTCTATGTCACAAATTAATAGCCAAGTTTTAAGCTTTAAAGTGGACCATAAGGCTGTTGGGAAAAATAAAGATATGATTCTAATAAATTTAGTACTTACTAAAGGTAAATAGACTACAAATTGCAAAAATGATTGGTAGGTACCAATGAACTGTGAAGTTAATTGAAGATCCTGGATTATTCCAACATACATCTAAAAGGGGACAAGTTGAAAAATTATCTCAAAAATCTCAAAATAGATGGATTTTTTTAATATAAACTTGTCAAGCTATGAAAATTTTTAGGCATTGTAGTAGGAAATAAAATTGTCCAGCTGGATGGTGGTTGTTGCTGAAAACTGCCATCACAAATCGAGATGTCAACAAAGTTTTGTTGGTAAGATTATAGATAATGACGTGGTGGTATAATAATGCCAACTTTGAAATGTTCATTATGATGACACTTTAGAGTCAGTCATTTATGTGCCATATGTGATGCACACTTAGGCAATCATGTATCTTTCGATACATGACTGACGAGGCAGATTTTTTTTCCCGCAGTAGATTGCTATTTCTTTCTGCGGTAGACCAGTTGCCATCCAAAGCTATAGAACCTGGTCTGTCCTGCTACTTACCCATAGAGGGAGGTGGGGGGAGAAGAAGAGGATTCATACCTTTTCCAAGGGAATTTGAACTCAGCTCTCCAATACCTCAATCCAAGCTGCTATCCATTGCTCCAACATGCCTCCTAAATAGTTTATACACCAATTTTCCTTTATCTTTTTTTTTTTTTTTTTGAAGGCAGTTATGATGACATGGTTCAAGAAGCCAAACATTTTAGAAAGATGATGATTTTTATACAAAATGCCTTAATGAAGCCAAATAACAATATATCATGTTCAACAGTTAAATGGTTGATAATATCACATATTGGGTAAATAATATGTTGAGGTCACCACTATAATAAGAGAGAGTTATGGAAGAAAGATTTATTCTTCTATTTGTATTTCACCCATTATGGGCATTATTATACCCTGATATAATAACACTGTATATCACAAATGGAATAACATCCTGGGTATAATGATAAACTATATCCGCCTCCTGGGTAAGACAATAAACTACGTCCAACAGCAAGGGCTCTGATCAGGAGGTTTTGAGGAGCATGGAACCACCTCTCAATTGCTGGTGTTCTCAGGTCCACCCTGACCTGGGGTGGTAATACCTGTTAGGGTCCCAGCTATGGGCAAATAGTTAACCCTGAAACTGAGACTACACCTGCGTCCTGGGTAAGACGATAAACTACATCCATATCCTGGGTAAGATGATAAACTACGTCCAACAGCAAGGCCTCTGATGAGGAGGTTTTGAGGAGCATGGGACCACCTCTTAATTGCTGGTGTTCTCAGGTCCACCTTGACCTGGGGTGGTAGCACCTGTTAGGGTCCCAGCTATGGGCGAATAGTTAAACCGAAAACTGATGTAAAAAGCATTATAAAAGTGTAAATATAGGTTTTAATACCAGAAATACTTTGTGAAAAATTTGTTTTTGAAAAAATTATATTACCAGCTACACGTTTTTGAGGAAAAAAATATTAACAGAAATAGATTTTTGACAAAACAAAAATATTACCCGGAAAAAAAAGTTGTCAGCATTAAATGACCCATTGAGGTTGATATGCCGTAAAACAAAACAAACCAAACAGATGCAACAGCTGAAAGGAAAAGGAATGTCAAATGTGCTTTCTTCTTAGGTAGATGTTTATATCTCTAAGACATACACAAAACTATATGTACATATATTCACATGTCCCATGCAGAGAATAATATATCACATATAGCAAACTGTGTTTGGCTGCTGTAAACAAAGACAAAATGTTTCCATTCCAATGTCCGAATACACTATAGACATGATAAAATGTTTCCATTCCAATGTCCAAAGATGCTAGAGACATGAGAATATAGTTCCATTCCAATGTTTGATTATATCAATTATGAATCATGGGAAAATCTCTCAATTTCAAATTCCAATTACATCAAAGACATGCTATTTGGATAGGTCTTAACTAAAATTGCAAAGGTTACAAATACAGAATATTCCAATTTCTTTTGGTTTTTGTAACTTAATGCATTAAATTCAAAACATAAGTCCATAAATGCCATTCATCTCAGGTATAATTCTCCCATGAATATGCATAATACTTGTCATTATGTCTTATCAAGATTTCATGGTGCTGCTCCAAGCCACATTTGATTACGAGTCATAAAAGTAGTAAAAATTCTGCTACCAAAAAAAGATGAAATAAAAGAGAAAAAAAATAATCAAGTGAATTTTTAAAAATTTATCCCACCCTAAATCCTTTTACAAACTATTTTCTTAAAGTAATAAGGTCTTTGTTGAAAATTTTTTACAAAAAGTTGCCCAGCTGCACACACAGAGAATGACTCATAGAATGAGTCTGATTTTACACACACACACACACACACGTATATATAACACTGTGTATCTGCTGTCTGTGTGGTAGAGCATAAATATCAAGCTTTGGTTCATTATTTGCAAAGAAAAGGAAAAAACATGACTGAAAAGCAAGATAAATGGGGAGAGAAATGGTTCATTAAACACAGACTGGACATTTCATTATATTACAATGTTTATGGACAATTTGAGTTGAATAAAACAACCCTGTTATCATTAATAGTAGCCTATTTTTAATCATTTCACCTCCAAGCAAGGTGATAAAGCCACTAAGATGCAAAGTGTTACTGAGTGTGAAGGAAACCAAGGAAGCTGGAAGAGAGTCCCACAAGAGAGAAGTGTTAAATAAATAACTATTATTATAGAACTTATAGGTTATATTTAGCGATTTTAACAGCAAAATGATGAGCCCTAACTACCAATCTAGTACCGCATTTAAATTCATGAAGTTGAGATAGTAAAGAGGACAGCTTATCAAAGCAATCACCATGAAAATATTTATAGAAAAGGTAAAGAGAAAATGATTGAAACCATGATGCCATATTGGAACTGATAATATAGCAGATTCTTCTTTGTTGCTTCTGCTATGTATCTAGAGATTCTTGACAAAATACAAACCAAATATGGTAACAATATTCAACTCCCAGACAAATGGCAGACTTATAAATGTACAATATAGAATTGGGTGAGAAAAATTGTCACAGTCAATCAACTTACTTAGCAGCAGACAGTTAGGACTTAGGATTGACTTGATATAATCATTCCAGCTCATATCAGTAGACTGAGAATTGGTAAGGGAAGCCCTTGTTAACTAGTGTCACTGTTAACTGTGTTCAGAAAATGAAACATCCCAATAACTCTAGAAACATACACCCAATTAAAAAGCAAGCACTCAGAATTACAGAACATTTGGACAGTTTCTAGAAACTCTGTATCCAGAAAAGAAAACACTTATTCAAACCCAAAAAAAATTAAATAAAAAGCCTAATCACAGGATCTTATCTGTCATCTTTAATGAAACACACACATTTTATATATATATATATATATATATATATATATATATATATATATATAATTATTTTTATAAAAAAATTTATAACATAAGTATGTTATAAAATCACTACAAAAATAGCCATTTTGTTTCAACACACTCTGTGTCTTATCAAGTGATGGTGTTGAAAAGAAAATAAATGGTTTTAAAAGTTTCAGATTAATTAACGATCCTACACTAGGGGAGCATTGTTACAAAAGCTAGAATAACCAATCAAAACCGAAGTACAGAAAGATTCAAAAGCTTGACAACAAAAATCCTGCTATTATAGCTATTTAGATCTTTAAATACGTGTAATATTAAAATAATTTTTACTAACTAATAATTATAAATTTATATGATAAAATTTAATATTAAAATTAAAAACTGGCAATTTTAAAAATCAAATTTAATCACTATTAAGTTTAAAAACTACAAAATTATTGAGAAAAGAAAAAAAATATATATATATATATATATATATATATATATATATATATATATATATATATACAGTAGGAGCCCAGCGTTGCCGGGGATGTAACAGTAAGAGATAGATCAAGTATCGACCATCATAAAGACTGAAAATAAAAATTGACAAAGATTATTGTTTAGGTTGATGGACATGCATGTCTTAATTAGTTTTTTTTTTAGTTTTTTTTTGACGGATTGGTCAAACCCAAACTCAAACAAAAACATTGTTTTCAATTGTTATGAGTCTACCGATTGAATAGAATTTTATTATAAACAATTGTCTTGTAAATGGAATTTTAAAACATTCTGAATGTAAAAATAAAAATAAAAATTAATGCAAGACAATAAGAAACACTACCTGCCAAAAAAAAAGTGAAGTTTTTTAAATCGGTTGAAAAATGTAGGAAATCAATCCCATATATAAACGAACACACAAAACAATATGCGTTTTATAATAAGTATAACTCGATATGAGCTGTCCCCTTTCATTCTCATGATGCCTCTTAATCATGTTTTCAAATTGAATTTGTGCAAAACAATTGTGTTTTTCCAATTTTTAGTGCTGTTAGAACCACCCTAAGGTAATTTTACATAGTCCTGTGAAGTTTTGTTGAAATCGGTTGAAAATGTAGGAATCCGATCAATATATAAACGTACTGAGACACACACACACATCTGCGTTTTATAATAAGTAAGATATATATATATATATATATATATATATATATATATATATATATATATATATATATATATATATATATAGAGAGAGAGAGAGAGAGCATTATTTTTAGTAGATACTCATATTTGAGTAAACACTGTTTATTTATTAAACAGTTTATTTATTTTTGTCTACCAGCCTGAATATTTAAAAAAATCTTATTAAAGAAAAATTTTTCTTTCTCCAGCAGGCTTTGAACCTGCATCCCCAGATGAAACTGTCATTTGATCCAACATGCTTTATACCTCTCAGCCACAAAGTGTGCCTCTTGAACTAGGATACAAAACTGAGCAGATAAGTCTAACATAAACAAAGCAATTTCTAAAAAAAAAAAAACACATTAAACACTATTTTGTTAAATTGTTTATTTACAAAAATAATCTTATATTTACAGATTTATACAAATATGTGAACCAACTACAATACAATATTTATTATTTACCATTTTATAAAGAATGACTATGAAAACAATTTTTTTTATTCATAAATTGATAAAAAATGTATGTGACCATAAGAACAAGAAAATTTAAATAAACACGTAACGACGAGTAACTGCAATTATAAATTTTGAAAAAAATACATTTTCCAGGCATTATTTTTTGATTTGTTCTTGCCACATAAATTCACTAAAATAAGCTACAGGCACCTGGATTTATACTTTCTTTTCAAGAGAATTGACAACAAAAATGTTAAACAGCATTAGAATATTTATTCACAAAAGTTGTGAGAAGTGACAACAAAAAGATTATTTTGCTGAAAATTCCCAAGAAAAAACTTTTTAAAACATTAAAAATTGCCAAGAAAGTATACATTAATAACAGTGTCAAAAGACACCATTTTTTTCAGATACATTTTTTAAACTTTGTCAAATTTTTGTTTTGACATTTTCATCTGTATGAAGGGACAACAAAGCATGGTAAACCTTCAATGGATAGGTTACCTACCTTAAAATTCACATGTCCCTCATAGATTTGCATTTTTTATAGGTTGTGATTTAAAAGGATATATAAACATAGTTGCGGTTTCAACAACAGTTCTACTGAGCCAAAACACAATTTCAGTCGAATTCTTTGTTCTTTAAAATTTCCCATGCTAACTTCAAGCAAAAAAAAAAAAAAACTGCCAAAAAAGTACATACATGGCTATAAAAATAAAAAATCCAGAAATATCCAATTGTTCCATTCAGTATGATTGTAATTAGCAGACTGTTTCACCAATCCATAGGCATATTCTACAACACATCTAATAACTATCCTTACGCACATGGATTCTGTGAATTTTCAGATCTTACAACCCTTTCCTTGTAAGAAATGTGAGTTTACAAATATGTCTAGTAATGTTACTACTCTTCCAGGGTACCCCAGCAATACTTCACATTTTCACTAGGTTTGGTTATTTCTCCAATATTAAACTGCAGCATCCAAGCTGATGATGCTTCTTCCCACTTCTTCAGCCTCTCTATATATTTCCTCTGACAGCAATATTCTAAGTTTAGTCAGGTGTGCCTAAGTAGAGTTGGCAATAACTCCTCAGCATCTTACTTCAATCAGAAATATATTCATTATCCAACCATGTCTCTTGCATTCTTACTGCAGATTGTCACCCCCACCCTATCATTTGTGAGCCTAGTCATCTTTATCCAAAAGGAGTCATTAGTTGAATCATTTACTTTCTTGAATTAACCAACCAGGTAACAATATCTGAATGCTGAGAGCAACTAATGTCATCTCTGCTGGAAAGACAAGACAATGTTCGAAACTGTTTATGAGTTCCCAATCTTTATTACTTTTACACACATATACATATTTCTCTCTTTCTCACACATGCACACACATTTTCAGATAAACCAATGCATATATGCATATAAATTTCTATAAGACCTTAATATGAAAGAAGGTTATCTAATTATGATTGAGAATCCAATAAAGAAAAAGTTCACTATTAATAACTTGCAAGATCAGCATACATAATATAGCTCTACAGTAGGTACTCATATTAAAATGAACAATTTGTAAAGCTGAACATTTGCTAATAAATGCAAGTTATTTTTCATATTAAGAAATACAGGGCATATATTTTATACTAGTTTATGTTGTCAAAAGGAAAAAAAAATGATGTTATATAGAGATTTTGGATGTTTTACAAATATAATCATCCTCCATCTCATCTTTCTCTTCAGTGCCATTAAACTCCCCTATAGAATAAAGGTTCACATCCCCATTACACTAGGGCCACCACCCCACCACATTGTGTTGCTTCTGTGTTTTCAATAGATAATAGGTTTTTATGGCATAGAGTTACCAGCCCATGCTCAACTTGTTTTAAATTCAAAGTTATCCTTCTCCTAAACTGGACTTTGTAGCCTTGATTGGCAACCAGCTTTAAAGTGGTCTGGCAGATGTAATCAATGGATCACTATATTAGAGTGTAGCAAATTATTATTATTATTATACATCCTTCTTTTTCACGTTTTTTTTTCACTTTGAATCAGAGATCTTGCATTTTGGGTGTTCTCCAAACTTTACAATGTCAGACAGAGAGTACCTTTCACAGAATATTTGCAGTGCCAAGTAATGCATATTTCTGAAGCAATGGGATATTAGGCTTTATTCCTATTTTCTCAGTAGTATAGACCCCCACCCCCAATGATAATTGGGATAATAGTAGCCTGAACATACTTCAATCTGGAGCTCAGTGTATAGCTTAAACTTGTCAATTTGTTTGAGCTTGATATTATATTGGTATATGATAATAATACAGACTTTCCAAACACAATTTAAGGTAAACATTGAAATACTATTTATGACTACACTTGTGTGTGTGTGTTTGTGTGTGTACTGGCATGCAAATGTTTTGGGTCAGTTACATAAAAGAATTATCCACATTTAGTTTATTAAGAATGGAAGATTGTTTAGCAGTATGCTTTTATCAGCAATTTCTGTGGACCTTGAAGATTGTGTTTTTGTCAGTGCTTTGTAGCAGAAGATACACTGTTTTTAGCAGTTTGAAGCTGAGCAAAAAAGGCCATGAAAATCTATTGTGCAAATGAAAGATCTGAGATGATAAAGTTATGATAATATGCAAATTTCTAAGTAGGAATTGTTCCATCTTATTAATGAGAATAAGGTGCCTTAGCAAGTCATTGTAGTTGAACATTAGCTTTCCTTTTGACGCTAAAATCATGGCTAAAATTTCTGCTGAAACAAAGAAAATGATGATTCAACAAGACATAACCAGGTAGTAGGAATTTTAAGTAATTCAAAACATCCAAAAGACATTTGCTACTACTGGAAGTGTTTTAGTTAGACAAGAGAGATGAAAGAACAATTGCAATTGAGTCACTATAGGCAATCTAAAATTAACAGTCAGACAAGTGAGGAGTGAATGCAGTCATCACAATGAGATTTCAGTTAATAAAGTATGCAGAGTATTATGAAAAAACAACTTTAACAGGGGTATAGCAGAAAAAAAAAAAAATATATATATATATATATATGTATATATAAATTACCCACAAGACATTAAAACAGAAAACTGAAGTGGTCAAAAGAACATCTAAAATGGAATTAAGGAAAATGGCAAAAACTAATTTTTAGTGAGGAGTGAAAAATAAACATACATTCTAATGAAAAAGAATATCTGTCTATATTTCTGAGAGGTATTGTAACTATTTACACTATTTACATTGTTTGAACTGTTCTCATCTTTATTGTCATATTCACAATGTTTCAGCTGTTATATGCTCTGGCCTTCTTCAGGTGATATACATTGTAATTTCAAATCAAACCCTTTATTTTATTCACCAGGGTAGATTGTTCTAGTTCTAGTTGTTTTCTCTAGCAATCTGTATTACTGTCTCCCATATTGTATTCATCTCTATGCTTGGCCAGCTTAGGAGATTTTGTGGCCTATCATATGCTCTGATTCCATAAGTTTGTCTATTTCCCAGTGATGTTCTCTATTATTTTAACCTCATTCTACAAGTGGTGGTGATCTCCCTTTTCTCTCTGTATATGGTCAGCCACACCTGATTTTTCTATTTCCCCTCATGAAGAAGGTCAGATTGTACAACGGGCCAAAAGGTTGTGAATATTACAATAAAGATGAGGACAACTGTCTGAAAAATGTAAATACTGCAAAAGAATATGTAATAAGAACAGTAGGAGCAAGAAACAATGCAAGATATACCACACAGATGACAAAATCTGGTGATAGACACATCATGATGTTTATGGAAACGGAAATAGTGAAAACTATATTAGTTTTACCAGGATACAAAAATAGAAGAAACGATGGTGCTACTAACCACACATCAAGTGTAACAAAATGGATTCTTGTGGATGAAATGTTCAACTTTTGGAAGACTGGCCAACACAAAGTCCTGACCTCACTATAATTGAACCATTTTGGTGGTAACTGAAGAAACAAGTGCTCCAATGAGAATTTTCAAGAGCTTTGAGACTACTGCCAAGAAGAATGGGGAAAAATTCCCAATGGTGAAAATTTGGACCTTGTTCTAGTCAAATCCACAGTGAAGGCAACTATATGAGCTAAAAGCAGTAACACTAATTACTAACTCCATGCTTTGACATTTTGTACTTTCTGTAAATAATAAAGATCACTTTTTGCAAAATAATTCCTTTTTAACATCAGAAAAGAGCTGGAAGGTGAAATTTCCATTGGTGGCCCAGTATTTTTGCATGGCCTTGTAATGGGGGAGAGATGTTCTTCTGTTGCAAATATAATATATAGCCACTGTTGTCTTTCAATCAGCTGAAAACCAGCCTGGCCATTTTTCTACAAACACTTTCATCAACAACAGGTTTCTCGCCAGAGAATTGCTGCCTAGCTTAATTCTTGTATATTACTTTCATTTTATTTTTTTTAGATGTGAAGAGCCATTTTTTAAAAATTGTTGATGACTACCTAAAATGAATTTAACTTGTAATGTAAAAAAATTTGGTATATTCTTTTTTAAGCTAGAAATCTGGATAAATAATAAAAAAAAAATAACAGAAAAATTTGAAAAATGAGATTTAAAAAAAAATATTGGTTAAGTTACCTGCAGTCAATTTTTCTTTGGTCTATCATACAAAATTAATTTCCTGTTATTTAAGGCTGTTGCATCCTTCCTGGCATTTCTTGTTAAAAAATGACAAAATCTATGTCACTTTTTCTTATAAATTAACTTGTGTGTTGGTTAAAAATCTAATGATGTAGGGATTTTACAATACAAACAAATGATTAGAAGTAAAAATCTTTACAAAATCATCTGTAAAGGTCAAATTAAATTTGAATTTTCTTTGTTTTTTTTTTTTTACTCCCTATCAAAAGCTAACATTCATAATTATAAAGTACAAAAGCCTATAAAGGAAAAAAAAAGATTAACTTGCATTTTGACAAGAAACTCAATTGGTTGTGTTAGTTTGTGTTGGAATTTTTGTTAGCTAGTATTAGTGAGCCAGCCAAAATGAGCTGACTCATTTTATAGTTCACCAATAGAAGGGTTAACCAATCAAAAGGCTCAGAATATTCAATGCGACGTGTATAAAGGCGGCCATGTTTTTTTTTCAGAATATTCACTGCCAACCTCTGATATCAAAGACTGAAGAATTACAGAACAGCTGCTGGTGGTATCGGCGATATAGTCAGATTCAGTAGAGTGACTGACTCGTGAGTGTTAATCTTTAATGTTGTTTCATTGAACAGATTACGTATTGTGCTGTATTCTATATTCATAGACTTGGCGAACATGGTCAGCAGTTTGCAGTCAGATCTTAACTGCATTTTGATGTTTGAGAATAAAGACATTTCAACTGTTTCCCCTGAACAAATGGTCAGCCATGTATATTGTTTTAGTCTGTTTCCAGATTGAGAAAGTTGGAAATAAGAAAAATTAGCAATAGTCCTGGGGTAGTTATTTTTAGCCCCCCACTATTAAAGTTTTCATCAACAGTGGAAATTGTTTCATAATGCCCCAACCTGTTGCCAGGAGCTAGGGGGTTGGGATTTGTAACATTTGGGGAGGTAGGGCTTGCTTCCACTACATTAAAATTATGGATGTTAGCTTTTGATGGAAACTGACAAAATTTCTCATAAAATACTAACTAAAAGAAATACAAACAAAAACATGAAGTTTCATAATAATTATAGCCTTCATCATGACTTATCTGTTGCAGATCCACTGATGACTGATAAGGCCTCCATGAGATTGGCAAGTTCAGTCACAGTGACAGAGCTGGTGAAAATTTTGGTTATTACAATTTTACAGAACTGTCTCTTCTTCAGCTCTCACTCTACATTTTCTTTGTTAAAATAATCTTTTAGTCAATTTCCTTTTTCCAGTCTGGACACACATAAACGCACAATCATCTTTCAGAGATTTTTATGAACATATATAAATAATTAACATGCTTATTTGTACAATATATATATACAATGCTTTTACTAGATATATATTTTATATAGAATGCTTTTATTAGTATATATATTATTTTATATAGAATGTTTTTACTATTCATACACTCCTTGAAAACATAAATTACCTTACTGCCCACTGTTCCAGTTTAGCCTTCATTCACATAGAAAAGCCTTTTTTTTTCAAATTCACACAATATAATTGTCAAAACCTTTTCTATTGATTACCAAGTCAGGCCAGTGTGGCCCATCCACTAATATATAACAAAAAGTTTTATAGCGATATTGATTGGGTATTGTTAGGGTTGGCAATGGGAATGAGCAGGTTTTTATGGAGAGTAGTTTTTGTAAGTACTTACATGTCCACTGACAATCATCTTTGTATGCCAATGACAAGATATTTTTGTGAAGATGTCAGGCTTTGGAAGAGAGCACCAGAGAAAATAAATTCATGTTTTCATCATCAGAGCTGTTTTGAGGCTGAGAAGATGGTGGGAAAAGTGTGTGGAAGGAAAGATAAGAAGTTAGAAAGTGAAAGAAATGAAAACTGGTATACAGACATACACACTATATATATATATATATAGTTTTAGTTCTTGAAAAAAAGGTCACTCCCCTCCCCACAAAACAGAAAATTTGATTTTACCATATACGCAATAAGGGTAAAAATCAAAATATTTCAGAAGCTTTATTTTTCCATTTGCTAATAATGTAATTGGATTGTACTTATCTATTTTTTAATGCATTTAACAGTTTATAGCTATAGCATAACATACAAACTTACAAATAAACAAAAACTAGTTCTACAAGGCTCTATAAAGTCATAGTACTACAATTTTTGTATATATTCTGTGTATTTAGGCAGCAAATGTTCTTTAAATCAAATATTATTACAAACAGACATTTTCTGTCTACATTTCTGAGATGAGGTATTATGTATATTATTTACATTATTCAGACTATTGTCCTCATCTTTGTCACCATATTTATCACAATGGTTCAGCCATTGTATGCTCCAGCCTTCTTCAGGTGGTTGGAATGTCGAACTGAACCCTTTATTTTGCTCACTGGGGTAGACTGTTCTAGTTCCACATGCCATGTTTAATGGATGTCAGTTATCAGTTATCTCCTGTTAATTTCCCTTTGAAAGTTCTCCACTGCCTTAACCGGGTATTGAACTCACACTCTTTGGGTTCTGTCACTGGATTTAATCAATGCCTTGAGGACATCTGTGTATGAATTTCTTGGTATTATAAACCTAATGTCTCAGCAACCATTTTTACCAATGCTCATATTGCAATTTTTGCTCTTATCATTTCATGTTTTTACCAGAGCTCATATTGCAACTTTTGTTGTTATTATTGCTTTTTCTCTGACACTCCTTCCCATATTCAAAATGTTTCAGCCATTGTACACTCCAGCCTTCTTCAGGTGATTGGAAATTTAAACTAAACCCTTTATTTATCCACCTGGTTACTGCAGTGGTGAACAAAATCTTGGAGAGTTGAGTTAAAAGGAGATAACTGACACATCCAGAAGAGGCATGGCATGTGGAACTAGAACAATCTACCCTGGTGGATAAAATAAAGGATTCAGTTTGAAATTCAAATAACCTGAAGAAGACTGGAGTGTACAACAGCTGAAACATTGTGAATATGGCAATAAAAATGAGGACAACAGTCCAAACAATATAAATAAATTTTAAATATCAAGAACAATTTTAGGGAAAAACTATTACAAAAATGGAAAAAGATTTTATGTACTTTGTTTTGTCCCCAAGGACTTCACTGGACAAAATGTGTCACATGAAAAGTTTTTACACTTTGTCAGAGTTTTTCCCATAAAATATATGTGCATATATATATATATATATATATATTATATATAGGCAAACACACACAAATAAATAAATGGTCATTTTAAAGTTTCCCCTATTTAAGCCAATTTATACATCTATCAAAGGACATCTATTATTTATGTTGTGTTATTTAATGTACTCTATATAATAAATTATTAATGAGGACTATTTTATATCTATGTGGAAATTCAATTTCATAATGTTTTTTAACAACTGAATATAAATAATAAAATCCTTTCTTCGACATATTAATCAACTTGAAACTTTAAAACCTCTGTTTATGAAAAGGTAAAACAAATTTCAACCCATGCATAAGCATTAACTTTTAATTTGTTTTTATATATATTAAAACAAACCAATGTATTGTTAAAACCTGTGTTTGCAAATACAAAAGCTGCCAAACACATACACTTAAAGTGACAAAAGAAAATCATGAACCAATAAACAAAGAAACCAACAAAAAACATAGAAGATAAAAGGAAAAGGAAATAGACAGAAAAGTAAAGACCAATGCAAGGACAGATACCAACCAATACAGTTATAGACAGTGGTCAATATCTAAATCAACTGAAACAGATAAAACCACTAACCAGAAAAATAAAAAAGACTCACTTCAAATTGCTACTCAAATTTAATGCAAATGTGATCATCAGGTGAACAAAATGTAACATATATAGAGAATGTTTTATATATGAAGAAATATAGTTTTAAGATGTACTATATTTATGGGATAAAGTGCTCAATATCAGAGATAGTGCGTTTGTAAATATAAATTTATAAGTGAACATTGAAGTCAACACTCAGAAGCAACAGGCTGTTTCATGCTAGATGCAATCATCAGACAGCCTGATGATTGCGTCTAGCATGAAACACCCTGTCGCCTCTGGGTGTTGACTTCAATGTTCACTTATATTATGGTTATGACTTTTTTGTAACCCTATCTTCCTGTGTCATAAATCAATTAACTTTTCTTCAAAAGTAATGAAAAAGGCATTACTTTGTTTTAGTTCTTGAAAAAAGTCCACCCCAACTACAAAACTAAAAATTCAATTTTACCACATACGCAATAAAGGTAAAAATCAAAATATTTCAGATGCTTTATTTTTCCATTTGCTAATAATGTAATTGGACAGTACTTATCTATTTTTTAATGCATTTAACAGTTTATAGCTATAGCATAACATACAAACTTACAAATAAACAAAAACTAGTTGTACAAGGCTCCATAAAGTCATAGTACTACTATTTTTATTTGTGATTTTAGAAATTTTGTGTGGGGGTATAAAAAAAACTTAATTAAACCCTTCTTCATTATTTTTTAGCAAAAGTTCATTAAATTATAATACAGGAAATTAATTATTTTACAAAAAGTCATAACCTTAATATAAAATATATTTCCTGTTTATGCATTATTTTTATAAAACCTGTATTCCAAGATGAAAACCATAATTTGATCTGATGTGCTATACCATTTAGCTACAGAGAAGCATCTGGTTAGCAAAATCCAAATTAGTGTTTTTAAACACACAATCTTCAACTATTTTTCTCAGTCAATCATATCTGCCAACAAAATATATCTCAACATAAACAATAACAATATATAATGAAATGGATTAAATCCAACAATTATTTAATATATTTTCTGTTTTATCAGGGAACGCATATTTTCTATGACATTTCTCAAACATTCAGGCTGGTAAATGCAATTAATACTGTTTAATTAAATACAGAGCATTTACTTAAATAAATTGTATCTATAAAAATAACACAAACAGAAAATATATTAAATAATTATCAAAATTAATCCTTTCATTATATATATATATATATATATATATATAGTGTGTGTGTGTATTTGTGCAGCAATCCCTCTTTTATACAAGTTTCATTAAAGACAACTGACACCGTACTGCAATTAAGTTTTTTTATTTTTCTCGAGTTTGTAGAAGTGGACACAAAGTCTATAAAAACTGTCCAAAGTTCTGCATATCAAAGCGCTTTCAACTATTCTTTTAACCATTTTTTATTTTTAACTCAATGTGTGGGTTTTTTTATGTATGTATCTGAGGTTACTGGAATTTTTTATTTTCCAAACATGGTCAACATGTTATGGCTGTGTTTATAGTTAATGTTACTGAGTGTTGGCTTTCCCTTTTTTATTTTTAGGGCTTCCACTATTTTTAATTATTTTTTTTACATATGGATAATTAAAACATTTGTGTCCAGATAATAAAGCACTTGTACAAACACAAGAAAAAAAAATGAATAAAAAGCTTAATTGTAGTACCTTTTCAGACATCTTTAATGAAACTAAGATATATATATATATATATATATATATATATATATATAGAAATAAACAAATACCAAAAAAGTAGTTTCAAAATCGTATGTGTTTAAAACGTGCTCAATTTCAATTAAGAAAAATCAAACGTGTAGAGCGATTTACTACCTTAAAAAGATTAAAATACTGAATGGAACACTACTGCAGTTTTGACTGCCAAGATCTCATCAGATGGTTAACTCATCAAAATTGTGGTAGTATTCCATTCAGCATTTTAATGTTTTAAGATGTGGGTGTGCATGCGTGTATGCATGGGCAATGCAATCTTCATGGCCTGGAGATTGCATTTAAGCATAAAATAGACTTGCCACTCAGTGTTGACTTCAATGCTCACTTTTATATTTACATATGCTCAATCCGAATATTGATCACTTTTACCCCAAAATATAGCATACCATAACACTAATATATATATATATATATATATATATGGGTGTGTGTGAGAGAGAGACAGGCAGAGAGATGAGGACAAAAAGAAAGGTACAAAAAGGTTTGCTAGCTAGTTATCACAAACCTCATGGCAATAAACTAAAAGGATGTAAAGACATAAAAATTGTGATACATTTAAGTTCTTGAAGAGATAGACAAAAAACAAAATATTTTACATTCTTTATTTTCAACTAATCCCTATTTGTAAAAGATAAAAAAACAAATATGAATGAGCAATGAAAGACAAGTAAGTAGTGGCAAAGTGAGTGGAGCAGAAGCATAAGATAGTCAATAATACCCATGAAAATTCTATGTGCCCAGCTAGTAATCTACAACAGCATTCATCAATTATCAACCCTCACCTGTTTAAGGCACTTCATTATGATGCAACATTTAACAATTACTATTACTGAATAAAATGTTTGATCTTTACTGGTTGGCCCTATACTTGTGGCCTTGTGCCATAACTAAGCCTTTTTTGCAAAAATCCCCCAGGAGGATAATATTGATTTACACTGAAAATTTTCAGTCTTCTTTTTAATATTGTATTTTATCCTGAAAAAATGCTATTTTGCTGGTTTACAAAATGTTTTTACAACTACCCATTACAACAATGCCCAATGGCTAAACTGCACAATGGCTGTATTAGATGCCATTTAATATTCTTTTAGGAGATTTTTATTAAAAAATATATCTTCTAGGTTTAAAAATTATAATATGCCCTCATTGTTTGAAATTCTGTATATAAAAATAATTTTTAACATGATCTTGTATATTTAGATAGGATGAATCTAAACCAGCCACACTTTAAAAGCAAGGAACCAATTTCTTGGACAGAATTGGCTGATCTGGTTGTCTTTTCTGCAATAAAAGAGTTTCAGGAGGATGAACAAGCATATTTCAAATTGAAAAGTATTCTGTGGTAAATAGAGAATTCTTTGCAATTCTATAGAACCAATCTTGCTAAAGAATGTTAGATTAAAGCCTGCAGGTACAATGAGCACAGTTGATGGGAGTGAAATGGTTCTGCAATTTTTATCACAATAGATTTCAAAGTGCTGACGTTCAAGAAGCAGAATAAAAAATGGCTGAAATATTTAGATGCCATATTGAATCTCCCATCTGCCATTTGTGAATTTTCTAATTCTGCATGAAGGTTTTGCTTGTGTAAGAAACTGAATGGAAGCACTCTGGCTTTATGGAAATTGCCTCCCAAATTTACGAGTGGAATCATCAAAAATCTGATACTTTACAGAAAAGTGAGTGCTTGGAAAATTCGAGGAGAGATTAGACTTTAGGAAATAGTCTAAAAGATAAAAAACTAAAAAAAACACACAACCTTTGGTTATAATTATGCAATGAGAGTAAATGCTGAAATTTCAGCATTCTAACATCTTCATCATTTTCTGTCAAGACATAATTATAAATGATATCTTCCTTCACACTTCCTACACATATATAATTCCATCAGCAAAATCATTACTTTAGTCTGATGAAGTCCTTCTAGAGGATGACACACATTACACAAAATTTTTTCCACTTTGTTATTCATTTGCCTAACATTGTTTTGATATACAGAAATTTAGGTCATATTTTCCAATATTTTATATATGTCTCAAATATAGTCTTAAGATGTGTGAAATTTGTTATTATGTGTTATATTTATGGGATAAAGTGCTCAATATCAGAGATAGAGCGTGTGTAAATATAAAAGTGAACATAGAAGTCAACACTTAGAGGCGACAGTCTGTTTCATGCTAGATGCAATCGTCGGCCTGATGATTGCATCTAGCATGAAACAGACTGTCACCTCTAAGTGTTGACTTTATGTTCACTTTATATTTATATATATATATATATATATATATATATATATATATATATATGACTAACACACAATAAAAAAATTGATGCCAATATGTGTCAAAGCTCAATGTAAAATATTAAAAATACAATGGAGAGCAAACACGTATAATATATTAAAAAAAAAAAAAATAGACTTTACATTCTCCTAACATTTATCCATGATTTTAATTGGCAGTTAGGTCCCATCATTTTACAGTTGAGTTGGTTATATGTAACCATAAGTTCTATGCTGACAGTTTGTTTTCTTGCTTGTGGAACTCTCTTCCAGTTTCTTGATTTCCAAACCGCTATGATCATCAAAAATTTAAATGCAATGCCGATCAGATTCTTCTGTCTCCTTAATTCCTGTTCTTTTATTGTCTTTTCTAGTTAATTTTTATTCTTAGATTCTTTCAAACTCAGTAACCTGTTGCATCTTAGTGTTTTTATTGCCTTGCTTAGGATAAAATGAATAAAAAAAAAGAAAAGTAATTGACACTGTGTTTTTCAGCAGTGTGCTTTTGCCATAAATTGTATTTAATATATAAAACAAGGACATCCAACCCACTGCGGCCCACTTAATATTTTCATGCAGCCCACTGCACCCTAAGATCTTTAGGTATATTTTCATTTACTTTACTAATGTATGCCAAGAAAATTATTCTCAGATTGTGCTAGTAGGGTCACTTCCCCATTGCATTAGAAGGAGAAGGGACCAAAGGTCTTTGCCAAGATAAACTAGCTCGTGCATGGGGGAAGAGCGAGAGCTAAATAAAAATCCTTTAACTCGTCTAGAAAACTGTTATGCGTATGAGGCAGTACATACTGCTGTGAAGAATTCTTTTCATGCATGAAAAACATTAGAACGACTGAAAGAAATAAGTTGAGTGATTCTCATTTAACTAACATTCTTAGAATAAATATTATTACCATAAAAGCAGATACTGACAACATTATAAAAGGAAAACAATGTCAAAAATCACATTGTATTTATTTTATTTTGTCTATGTATAACTTTTTTTTTACAGAATTTCTTTTCTTAATACAGAATTTTTCGTAATTATATATATTTGTTATTAAAATTTGATATTTACAATCTTTTGAACTTTTTAAAAGCATATTTATATAAAGTACTTTTATGAATATACTGAAATTTCTAATTTGGCCCATTAGAAAAAAAAATGGTTGAACAACCCTGATATAAGGTATATTTAGTATTTTAGCAGAAAGAATTAATCCAAATAAGTTTTTTTTTTTAAATTCAACTGGGATAAAAAGATCTTGAACAGAAAATCAACATCCTCTACCAATTCTTCCAAGAAATAGGAATAAAGATAAAAATTTCCAAAATAGAAACTATAACTTGGAATAGGAAAGAAGTGATGGCACCTACCCTGAACCTGTCATAAAAATTCAGGATGTGGAATTGGTAAATACCAAACACTTTAAATATCTTTGTGTATGGATCAGTTAAAATAAATTGAGTACAAGAGAAAAGGAAATTGACAAAAGAATAGGTGGCACCAAAGGTAGTTTTACCCAACGCCACAAATTGCTACAAAACCAAAACATCAACCTGAAAACTTAAGTCATGTTCTTAAATAGCTTCATCAGATCAAGACTTCTATATGGATGCCAAACTCATTCAGAAATATCTAAACTGTCAGTTGTATCCAACTGCTTTCTAAGATCAATGGTTAAAAATGGGTTTGTGTGAATGAGGCCTGTGGATCTTCATGAACCTTACAGACTGGTGCTACAGAAGCACAAACAAAAAACTGTACCAGATAACAAAAAATATAACATCTGAGGACTACTAACAACAGTAACAACTAAAATGAAAATCACATGTAACTTGAAGAGAAGTTAATGACATAATCAAGATGTTGATATTCCACACTAATTCAAACAAAAGTTTAGAAAGGAAACACCAATACTGGAAAAGGAAATAACAGCTATAAGACTTGAGAAACATATTTTCTTGAAAAATTATTTTAAGAGAAAGATTTATATATAAATTTCAAACAACAATAGTACCAGCTACTCGATCAAAGAATACTGACCATTTTCTAACAGCTAATGTTACCATTAAAGACAATGTGACTTTTCTTGTAGTTAAAAAATAAAAATAAAAAATAAAAACCATGCTTAACAGAAGCAAAATTTTAATTTTTCAACAAACATTTTTGTTGAAATAGTCAACTCTTACTTATATAAATATGATTTTTTTTTACTTTTTTTTTTTCCACTCTTCATTGATTTCTATGATGAAATATGTTCAGTCTTAATTTTTATTTGGCTATATTTTGGGGGTGGTAATATTTACCTTCCCCACCAAACTTTAAAATAAAAATAAATAAATAGAATGATTTTCTTTTTCTGCTTGGTAAATTTTTCTATTTTTTTTTTTTTAACATAATTTTTTCAAAGCTGTTTTTTGTTAACATTTATCAATGTTAATGTTCCCTTCATATGGGATGGAAAGAAATTTGTTGCTAACATTTTTTCCTTTGCTAAAATGAGATGTCACTGCACCAGAAATACAGACAGAAAATTAAAATAATCATAAATAAAAATTTGACAATGTTTAACCCTCATGCTCACAAAAAAAAAAAAAAAAAAACTGTGTTAAAAGGGCAGTTTTTCCTTTGACACCACTATTATTTAACTATCGTTATTATATGCCAAATTATTCAAGCCAATCAAAACATAGATTTCTTGCTCTTTTTTAAACTGAACAGTTAAAAAAAGTGTCTTGCACACAATGGAATCTATATATAAATGAGAAACAGGCACACTGATGTGATGTTATTTTAATATAATGGTTAGCATCTTGTCTTGCTACATTAACCTTGGGTCACATCTAAGCTATGCTCAATAAATCACTATATAACTAGGAAGGGCCATATTTCCATCATGGAGATATTCTCTCATTTTACTGAAATATTTGATATACAATTTTATAATAATATCTTTATTTAAATTTCAAAATTAGTTTTCAATTTGTAATTAAACTCAACATTCAGTTAAAGTTTGAATTTTTATTTATTGAGATTTCATTTTTTTCTTGTTTTAAAGATAAACAATAGTAACAAAAATGGCTTTACACAATTTATGTAAACAACAAAGTGAAAAATAGTTAAATATGAATGAATAATAAACATAATAAATATGAATAAATAATAAATATGAATAAATAATAAATATGAATAAATAGCACAACCAAAAACAAAGCAGGTCACCGAGGCGGGACACAAAAAAATTTTAATGATTCATAAAAAAAAAAAAATCAAATCATAAAAATGAATAAGAAAATCCAACATAAAATTTGTTTTTTTTTTTTAACAAAATATAAAACTAAGTAATTCTAAAAATTTGAAGATTTGACTAAAAAGTAAATTAAAATCAGAATTATCTAATCTAAAAAAATTATGTTTATTTAGTTTCTTTATCTTTGAAGCATTTTCAAATCATTTAAGAAAATGGAGATATTTTTGATTTAAGTTATCAAAATTAATTTCAGAACAAATTTTCAAAAATAATTTTAAAATATTTTTGTTCAAATTTAAGAAGTTCAGACAAAAATTATTTAAATTCAAATTTAAGATATTTTTTATTCAAATTCAGATTTTTTAATATTCTATCTATTTTGCTTTATTATTATCTATTAATTAAACAAGTTCAAAAATTTAGTGATGCAGCATTTGAATTAATCATATGTACAAAATTTCTTAAGAATATATCAATAATGTTTTGTAAGATTTTGCTAATAAATAGGCATGAAAAAAATGTAAAATATATTTCCTTTCAATTTAAAATGAAATGGATGAAAATTTAAAAGTAACCTACTGAAGTCATTTCCACATAATTAAAAATGTTTGGCTCTTCTTACCCATAATTATTGCTGGGAAGATATTAAAACAACAACCAGGAGATGAAAAAGACACTGCGAGAAGGCTTGGCAGCTTTTCTTGATTGTAAATAATCCTTAAGATGGGCCAGAGAAAGGCATTTTATTCTTAGAAACATGAAAGAGAAACACACCAATGACTAACGAATACTACCTTTGCAGGAGGAAGAAAAAGAAAGAAAAAAAAAACACACATTTAAAAATCTTGTTCTCTATTTCTAAACTGGAAAACCATTTCTACAGAACTGTTGATGAAGAATAGAAATTTCTTTTCCAACATATGTCTGAAGAATACAAATGATTATGTGCTTAGAAATGTACAGATTAAACACACTCTAGTTTACCCCTGTTGTCAAAAATTACAGCATATAGGAAACTGATGTTTTAAGTCCTTAATCCTATTTTACATACAAGTCATATTAAATATTAATGTCATTATTGTTGGTGCACTTTGTCCTTTCACAGAGTTGGTCATTTCATGTCTTAGGTTTGTAGACAGATTGGTATTGTCATAAAAAAGGTAATGCCACCTAGAGTCAACAATGCAATACTTTACAGATAATAATGTACAATTAAATGTGACACTTATATATATATATTTTTTTTCTGTTTATATGTTATTATTATAACAGATACAAATGTTGAAATAAATATTGTTTATTATAAACAGTATTAACTACATTTATTGGTCTGAATGTCTGAGAAATATCATAGAAAATGTGTGTCCACCAACACAGGAATTGAACCTGTATCCTCCACGCATACGTCATTTGACCTGATGTGCAATACCATTTAGTTACAGAGGAAGCATCTGGTTAGCAAAGTCAAATAACTGTTTTTAAACAACAAATTTTCCATGACTTTTTGCAGGAGACATATTTTCTACAATATTTCTCGGACATTCAGGCCAGTAAATGTAGTTAATACAATTTATTATAAACAGAGCATTTACTTAAATATTTGTACGTATAAAAATAACAAACAGAAAATACATGAAAATAATTGTAGGACTTAATCCATTTCATAATGAGAGAGAGAGAGAGAGAGAGAGCTTTTTTGTAATTGTTTGGTCAGGAGGCTTCAACAGTTGACTGCCAATTTTAAGATTTTCGTTATTTATTAAGTTAAAAAATAATTTGTGTTTTTTATTGGTGTTAGGTTGATTTTCTTCATTGTGCATGTATATGTGCATATGTGTAACATGTTGAGGTTATTTCTCTTTTTTTTCTTATATATATATATATATATATATATATATATATATATATATATATATATATATATTTTTTTTTTCTTACTACTAATAATAAATATACCTTTTTTTTCTCACCATTTGGTACAACTTGGAGTTTCATGCATTGGGCATTTGTTGTCAAGCATGTACTGAAAGTTTGTAAAGTTGTGTCTCAAATTACAGTGTTTCAAAATAAAATTGTCTGTCTTTTCAATTTTACTCCTAGAGTCTGTAGCCCAACATATACCATTTTGGAATCAGGCTGACTCCATGAGAAAATTAAAAACATTCTGAGCCAGATCCAGACCTACAATCCTGAAATTTTGGATTCCCAAGTTTTCATTATTGCAATTGTTTTATGTGATTTTTTGCACTAATTTTTTTGTATGATAACAATTTTTATAACTTGGAAATAAATTTTGAAATAATCAAAATTAATTGTGAAATCCAGCAAACATCACCCATGAATAAAAAGTAAGGACCTACATACATCAAATTAACTTTAAATTAAGTGACAGCAGAAGAATCATCATTGAACTTTTAGTAGGTAAGCTTAAATATTAATGAAATACTTAAATGCAGCAATCAATTTTGAGTTCTTCTGTCATTTATTGTTGCCTATCACATCTACTCCTCCCTACCTATTGTGATGAAGGCTCAATCAAGCACCCTCCACAAAAGCTAGCTTAAATACCATTCAATAGGACAAATTTTAAGCTAGTATTATATATATGATAGATGGAGGAATAGTTGGAATATTGTAACCTCCTCCACAAACAAATTGAACATTTTCAAGATAAAAGTTGGAAGTTTTTAAGCCAGCTTAGAACATTATCAAGGAAAATGCCTTCTGCCTTTCACTTCCCATAAAACTGCTTCTCATATATGGCTCTCCACAACTTCTTATCCTTTATAGCTCCAAGCAATATTTGTCTATTTACTATGACCCCACCCCGACTTAAGCTTTTACGGTCAATTATTCACTGTTTCTTGCAGCCCTTTTTGCCTTTAATATGTCCTAGAATTTCAGTATTGATTTGTTTGTTTTTTCTTTATTGCTTATCATCTCTTAATATATCTTAAGAGTGTCAAATAATCCAAAACCTCTTTCCTCATTATATGCTTATCTCTCTCTCTTTCTGATTCTAAGTATAAGCTTTTTTTTTTGTTTCCATTTTTCTTAAAACTTCCTTATTGCTCATATGTTCTATCCATCATATTCTCAGCATCCTTCTGTGGAAGCAAATCTGTTGTCTCAAGACTTTGCTTAATCTGTAAGGAAATTGTCCAGTATTTACTGACATAAAAGAGGACTGATAATGTAATTTTTATCTTTTTACTATCCCTCCCATCCACTGTTCTGCCAATCATTTACACAAGCTTGTTAAGTCAGTGATTTCACATTTCTCTTTGACTTTCTTCCCTTCAATACATCCTGTGAGTGTTAAATTATTCAAGCCCTCTTTCCTCACTACGTATCATAAAAATTTCAATAGTCTCTTTTTTATTCTAAGGACTAGCAGCATGGCCTGGCGTTGCCCGTGCTTGATTAAAAAAATCATACGACTCATACAGCAATCGCTATCACTTGACTTAAAATATTTTTACCCTTCCTTGCCTTTAAAGGAGTGCCCTTTGCCATGCTGATGTTGCTACATGCCTTACTTCTTGCCTATCTCACACTGCAAATTTTTTCTTAACTTCTTACTAAACATTAAATCTGTTACAAAAAAGAACTAAACAAAATGAACACAAAACAATCAGCTTTAAAAAAGGACTCGTAACTGGAAAAACCGAATGAAAAAAGAATGTTAACAACACATACTTTTTCACACCCAACCCAGTTCTGCGGAGTCAGAATCAAAGTTGAGTTTAAGCAAGCGAATGAGCCAATTGGAGTAAAGTGCCATGCAGATTTAAAATTTTCCCACTTGTGACGAATGCAGCTATCAATTTTGTTTGCATGCTAGCATGCTAGTTAACATTCGTGTCAGTCAGCTGTTGGCTCTCACGCTGGGCAATAGAATCTTCCTGCCTATTCGTGGCAGCCAGCTATTGGCTCTCACTCTGGCCAGTAGAAAATGGCCGCAAACTACATGAAAACTGCCGTAGAAGCATGAAAAAAATCGATTATTTCCACTATCGATGGGAGTTGTGAAATGCAAAGTTGGTCTTGGCCTTTCCGCAAACTTGGAGCATGTGCATGTAAATTTTGGTGCAAATCCGTCAAAAATTGCAGCCATGCATTTGTTACACACACACACACACACACACATCCTGCCTTTTATAGATAGAGATAAGCATCCATTTTGTATCCATTTTCCTTAAAACTTCCTTGTTACTAATATGTTCTGTCTGTGGTATTCTCAGCATCCTTCTGTAGAACATCTGCTGTCTTAAGTCTCCTCATACTTAATAATAGAGTCATGTCTGAAAATGACAACTAATAATCCGGTCCAGTTCAGCATACAGATGTGTTTTGAGAACTCAATGTGAAAATTGGTACAAGCATATATTTCAGATATTATATTCTGTGTGAGTCTATGTGTACTGGCACATAATCTCAACAAATGTAAAACATATATATGTAGTCACCTTATCTACAGGCTTAGGCATAGATACCAGTCACATTATTTTTCCTCTTTACCTATTATCCACCCACGTAGGCACCATTTATTTACCTGCTGAGTTCACCTTGCTTGCTTGCTTTCTCATATCAGAGAGAAGGAGAGGAAGAATGACACTGGGTTGCATAAATGCTGATTCATCTTTGAAATTCCACTTGTCTTTCACATTTACTACGCAATACAGCAAAACTAACACCAACAATTACAGCAGACGTTTATCCTTCTGCTTATTCTTTCAAACAACTTCCTTTAAAATAAATTTTGATTTAGATAAGGTGTGGCAGTAAAAGCATTAACGAATTCAACAGTCAAAATTATTACCGGTGCTTACTGGGGGTTGTGAGGTAAATTTGAATGTGAAAAATGTAGTTGGTATTTATATACTAAAAGTTTTGATTTTGCTATAGCTTTTCACCAATTACAGAATCATTTCTCTCCTCTCATGTGCCAAAGAGGAATGTCTCTATGAAGACTTTGCAGAGATAGAAAGAACATGCATCACAAATATGGTAAGTAAGAATAAAAGAAAGAACAGGCATAAGATGTGCTCCCTGACAGGATGTATAAAATCAAAAGGGAATAAAGAGGAAGAAAAAATACTCCAAAGACGTAACAAATATATTGGAGAACTCTTCTACAATAATAAAGAGAAACCTACAGTAAACAAAAATATGGACAGACATGAAATATTAAAGTCTGCAGTAAGATCAACATTGGCCAAGATGAACAGGAACAAAACAACAGAACTAAATGAGATTGATTTGTTTTTTTTTGTTTTTTTTACAGCTTATCAACATTCTGTGGGTTATTTAAAGCTGGAACATAGTTTTGATTGCAGGAGGTTACTTATAGGGCTTAGTGTTCCCACCAAAGTTAAGCATCGTAGAGCCAGGTCAGTACTTAGATGGGGGACCGCTTGGGAACACCTGGTACTGTAAGCCCCCATAGTCCAACCCTTACCTCACAGTCGGTGGGGGGGGGGTGTAAACGGTAGTGTGAGAGCTATGCCACCCGGAACTTCGTTCCTGGTAGGGCCACCCAAGGCAGTCAGGTCTGACACACACGCCGGCTAACAAGGGCTCTGGTGAAAATCCAAGGAGCGTCTGCATCGGTAACTGGCGGCTTCTGGTCGCTCCTGTCTCTGCGTCTGTGGGAACCCCGCGGCAAGCAAGAACGTTATCCGAGTAGGCCTGGGTACCCTACTTCTGTAATTTATCCCAAGAATCTTCTTCTCATAACAGGAAGAAGCCGGCTCAATCCGCCCAGGGTGAATGCCGCATAAAAAAAAAAAAAAAAAAAACAGTCCCTGATCAAAGTATTGACTGGGCTCAGCATTGTTTAATTAAAATGATCAAATGAGAACTCGAATGGTATTGGAATAGAGATGTTTTCAGCCTTAGATATGTTTAGGATCAACAAGATTTTGAAAATGATAAATGAAGTATACAACAGTAGCGACATACTGGAAGACTCATCTTCATAGCATTGCTTAAAAACCAGGTTCAAATGTATACGAGCTCCACTGGACAATCAGCTTAATGAGATGCATAGCTAAACTTATCCAGATTCTTATGTACACAAAAGAATTAACCTGGAAATAGGACAAGAATAGTGTATGATCTTTATAATCTGAATGCAATGAAAATGCAGGAGGACATATATCTTTGTTTCATAGATTACACATAAGCATTTCATGCATAATCCACAACACAAGGATCTATTTGAACAGTTAGAAAAAACTTGATTTATTCAGGAAAGATATCGGAATAATATTAATGGTATAATTGGCTGTTTCCATACACAAAACATTAGGCATTCATCAACTAAACAAAATTACTGTCAGCTAAAAATTAAAATTTCTTTCTCTTGAAATATTTTTTTTCAAGAAAATAGGTTTCTATATGTTATCGCTAATGGAAATTTCCTTCCTAATTTTGTTTAAGGTAACATGGAAAGTTGGCATTTTTTTTTCTAATCATTTCACCCAAATCAAACAATATATGACTACAAATAATCAAATTTAAATCCACAATTATTTGTACTCAATAGCCCCTAGAATAATTTGAAACATAACCATTAGGATAATACAATAGACTTTACTATTCATAATGCACCATTTATCAGCTTATATAAATAGTTTGTCCATAAGACAATAGACATGGTGTGAAGATTGCATTCAAATACAAAAGAGACTGTCACTGCTTGGTGTCGACCTCAGTGTCCACTTTTATATTTACTGTTGTAACCTAGAAAGGGTTCCTAGATGAGGAATAACCATAATAGAGGTTGGAAATGAACTGGTAATCTTTATAACATCAACAAAATACAATACTCACCAGCGGCGTGAAGTAGGTAAACCACTGCTAGTAGTGGACTAAGACAACATATTACTCCCACATACAATAGTGTCCAATGTAAGCATGAGGATTGGGACATAACCATTAGTGTTCATAGGTATGGTATATAACATTTACATACACTATCTCTGACATTGAAGACGTTTACCCATAAATATAGCATACTTTGAAACTATATATTTTACAGCAAAAAACAAAAATTAGCTCAATACGGGATAGTCTATTTCAAGGTGTTCTATACATGGCTATCATCAGCCCCAAGTGTCTGCCAGGACATACACTTAGGGGCTCATGATAGCCATGTACAGAATGGCTTGAAATAGACCATCTTGAGGTAATTTTTGTTTTTTGCTGTAAAGAATACATATGCTCTGTTATAATAAATACATCGAGCTCTCTGTGGATCAATTTTAATAATTAATATTACTAGGATCCACCCAGATTATATATCAACAGATCAATTACCTGTACTATATAAGAGAGAGATAGAGAGGTGTTTGTGTATATACACACTTTTCTTTTGCATCACAAATTCTTCTGGTAACACAGAAATAATAACTCATTGGTGAATAGAAAGTCTTTTTTTATTTTAATATTCAGGAAATATTTAAAAGAAAATTTAGGAAACAGTTGTGGTAAGTGTTTTTTATATAAGTACAAAATTGCAAAATTACTTACTGTACAGAAGATGCTTACTATTCTGACTGTATAGAATATTCACCAGTAATATTATTAATATTGTTATCTTGAAAATTATAAAATTTATATTCCATTGTTAAAAAAAAATAAGTTAAAGAATTAAAATAAAATATGTTAAAATCAACCATCTAGGTTATTTTTGGCAGGCCTTAATGGACATTCCTTACTTTTATGTGACTCGATTTTTATAGGCGTATGATTTTCATGCGCATGAGTTTATATTTTTTCAGCTTTATTTAATGTTTATTGTACTATATAACATTGCCTGTTATACTTGTTTTGTTTTCATCTGTAAAAATATACATTTCCTTTCAAAATAATTTGTTGTATCCAATCTACCCTGAACGCTAAAAATCTAAATTTATTATTTGTCATATTTGTCTTTTCATATTAATGAAAATCTCTCTCTGTAGTGCAGGAAAAAAGGTCTTCTAATTTTGATCAGAAAATAGCATTACAAATGTCTTTCAAAAGGTGAGGAAAATGACTTCCTTAGGGAAATCTTTTTAGGTTATTGCTTAGTGTATCTTGTATTAATTTCTGTGCTACACAATCTTCCCAATTATTTATAAGACCAGTGCATTAAGCACAGTTTCAGCCTTCCATGCTTGTCCTCCTATATGCAACATGTATTCAGGACGTAGGCGATCATGGCTCTTCACAATTTCCTGTCCTTTGTGGCTCTTAGTAAAGTTTGTCTTTACTCTCTCTCCTAAACTGTATCCTGTCAACCATTTACATAAGCTCATTAGGTAGGTTTCCTCTGTTCCTTTTGCCTTCAATATGTCCTGTGAGTGTCAAATTTTCTAAGCCCTCTCTTTTCATTATGTGCTCTAGAAATTTCAATTTTCTGGCATTAAGTATAAGTGTCTTTTTTGATTCCATTTTCACTAAAACTTTGTCATTGCTCCCATTCAGTCCATGGTGTTCTCAGCATCTTTCTGTAGAACCACATCTGTTGCTTTAAGTCTCTTCATCATTTGTGATGAGCTTGTTCAGCATTCACTGCCATATAGGAGGACCGATATTACATAACAGTTCAGTACTCTTTTTTGTTTCTAAGAAAATATTTCTGTTTTCTTAATTGATCATTGCTTTATTTGTCTGATATTCAAACTATCATGCTTCTCTACTTATAAATTTCACTTTACCTATCCATAATACCAGAACGTAAAGTGAAATTTATAAGTAGGTAAGCATGATAGTTTGAATATCAGATAAACAAAATCAATTAAGAAAACAGAAAAATTTTAACTGAGGGTAAAAGGCAATTACTTTTGTCTTTCTCCTCCCATATATGGCTCTCCACAACTTCTTATCCTTTATAGCTCCAAACAATGTCTATTTACTATGCCTCCCATTTACATAAGCTTGCAAGGTTGATTACTCAGTTTCCATCAGTTCATTTCACCTATAGGGACACAGATGGCAATTATCTCCTTTTTACTGATGTCTTAAGAGGCCTTTGACAGCCCATTGGGAAGAATAGTCAGTTGCTGCTTGGCATCCTACAAAGTACTAGACAATTCAATGCCTTCTATAGAGGAGCCTAAGAGATATCACACGTAAGACATTATTTACTTCACCTTTTAGCTTGCCTTTTTATATGTGCTTAAATTTCTCTGTGTGGAACAATATGTCTCCTGTATATAAATACTGCCTGTTATTAATTATGTTTTGTATATAAAATGATTTTTTTTATTTTTGGAATCTTTCCTTCAAGCTTCTTAAGATGTTAGCATATCATGGATATACTAATGCCTATAGTGGACCTTAGAGATTAGAAAAGGCTAATATATTTTCTTTCTCTTTATAAGCATCTCATTAAAAATAATAATAATAATAATAATAAAAATGTAGCCATTGAACAGGGTGTGATTTAATTAAAAATCATTAAAATCTAAATCAATCAATGATAAAAGCAGTGATAAAAGAAATGATTGCATAGCTAGAATGAACACCATTCATCTCCACTCAGATGCGAGAAGTAATTTGCTTCTTTGGCACTACTGAGGTTAATTGGTCTGAACATAAAAAATACAGAATTAGTTTAACAATTTTTGTAGACTTATATTGATTAGACTCTTATCATTTTAGAAGAGGGGATCCTGTTCATAATATAAATACAGTATCATATTAATTTCTGACTTCTTAATGAATTACCTGTACTTTATTTCTATTTACAAATGTCAAGTTTAAAATTTAGCTTACATCATTGATCATAGCAAAATTAGCAAAAAAGGATAACATAATATACAGTGTATCCCTTCAGCAACTTTCTATCCTTTATAGTTCAAAGCAATGTGTTAGACAAGGGCGTATTGGGGTTGGGGGAAACACTTAACAGATGGTTCTCTTAAAAATTACAGGGTAACAAGCAGAGGAGGAAAAGAGATGGGAGGAAATAATAAAAATGACTAGTGAGGCCACAGTCTCAGAAACCACAGCATGGTGGATGGCATGCAAATGCTGGAACAAAATGTGCCAAAGGAACGTCTTCACAAGATACCAAATCTCTGATAATAGCAAAGTGAGTCTTGCCAACTGCTGATTGCTAGTTTTCCCATTTTTTTTTCATTGACAGGAGACATTTGACAAGGACCAAGATATGGACAAGTTTCAGAGAGGCCCATATCTGGACATGCCAAGCTGTTCTGCTGCTAATAGATGTGACTAGCTTTAATAAGCATATCTGCACCTGACTCAGGCCTCTTTTGTATCTGTACTGATACATGTTTGCTATGCATTTGCATTTAATCCCCTCACACTTCCTGTTCTGCCATCCATTTACAAAAGCTCATTAGGTAGCTTACTTGATGCTTTCTCTCTTGACTTTAATATGTAATGTGACTGCTAAATTCTCCAAGTCTTCTTTCCTCTTCAAATCATAGTTATATTGGACATTTTTAAATAATAGTGTCACAAATTATTGACTCACCTGAGGGAAAAATAAACATGCTACTTGATATGCTTTACAAGCTGGTGTTCACTTGTAATGCAAAATGTATGAGTGGAATTCTTAGAATATGTTCACCTGGCAATTATTAATAAATTCAGCAGGTATTTAAGGAGTCACTTGAAACAACAGTTATTAGACTGCCCACAGCTTTTAGAAAAAATAATGATTGTGCTCATCAGTGTCCGTCATCTATGGTGGACCATGTGTTCCATTATTGACAGTGTTTTTTGCAGTTTGAAGCAGTTGGCCCTGATCTGACATCTTGGCTTCAGTCACTTTCCCACCACTTTAAGGTTGCCTCTTTGTGCCTTTTCTATAAATACTTTCATGGTAATTCACTAGTAACAGCCTTTTTAACAATACGGCCGAACAAAAATATTACGTTCTACAAATATTTCCAATTTTGTTGAAGGTATTTTTAAATTATTTTAAATTAGAAATTTCCTGTTTTGAAGTTGTTTTAAGCAGAGTTTAAATTTCCCAAAACCTCACCATGGAATTTCCAATGGTTTCAGTGAAAGTGTAGAAAGAATTACCAAAGATGAAAATCAAAGTGATTTTTAATATTATTTCTAAGATTGAAATATTAGCAACAGTTCTTGTTTGCTACTGAAATATTGATTATTTACAAACATTTTTCAGAAATACTTAAATCCTATTGATCTCTAAGTAATAATCAGTGATTGGACATTATGTTTTGATTACCATAAATATAAGATAAACATAAATACAACATCCTTTCCTCTGGACAAAATCAAATCCAATTAAAATCCTGATTAGACATCAAGAGTAAAATATAATCCAGATTTAATTAAAATTGGAATGACAAATTTCAGAAAAATAAATTAAATTTTTTTTTAATAATACCTTAATACTTTTAAGAATACTTTAAATTTTATCTCCTAATGCTTTTGCAGATTCTGGAAAATTCAGGAAAAAATAATTTTGAACAATTTATTAAATTAAACAGCGGCCATACTGTTGAAAAAATAAAAAGTTGTTTTTCTATATCCCCGTGAGTTACAAGGTTTGATCATTTGCTCATCCTGGCGTATCATATATGAGTTGTGGGAGTCTGAGAGCTCATTTGGGACACAAGTAGTTCAAGGTAGCCATCAATCAACAGGCAAGCAAAGCAACAGAGCTACTAACCCATAAGGAGTTACTAAGTGTGAAAGAATATAAGAAAAAAATTTTAAGGAGTGCAAACAATAAAAGAACAGAATTTAAGACAGAATATAACTATTGATATTACATTTAAATATTTAAAGATCAAATTCGACATGAAAGCTTACAATCCGGAAAAGAATTTCACAAGCAAGAAGTGCTAGAAAATAAACTGTTAGTATAGAACTTATGGTTACATCTAATTATTTCCACTGTAAAATGATGAGACCTTTCTGCCAATCTAGACCTGTGCTTAAATTTATAAAAGTCTAGGTACCATAGAGGAAAGTTCATCAGAATAATTACCATGAAAGTATTTATGGAAAGGGCACAGGAATGCTACATTATGAAGGTGGGAAAGTAACTGAAGTTGAGATACCAGGTCAGGACCAATAACATTGCAAATTCTTCTTGGATTTTATCAAAGATCTCTAAATATACTGCAGAAGCACCAGACCAGATGTGGCAGCAATAATCTTAAGTACGGATGAATGGTAGACTTGTAGACATGTAAGATGGATTCTGGCATAAAAAATCTTGCATGATAGAGTAAACCAACCTCCCTACTAGCAAATCTTGCATTCAATTTGATATAATCATACCACTTCATGTCGGGGGAAAATGTTAGGCCAAGAAGACGCAGATAGTCACTCTCCTGGGAGGCTAGCATCAGCCATGCTGACAGAAGGCAGAAAAGGTTCTCTCAGACAATTAATAGAGAGCAGTTTTTAACAACTACTCCTTGCGCCAGTTAATAACAGAAAGTAGGTAATTTTTTAGATCAGCTGCCAATTTGACCTTATTGAACCAATGACCTGATTATACTTTGTATTTTTCAAAATGGATGAGGACAGGTTCATATCCAAAAGTTATGAGCCCATGGCCATAATTCGAAGGGTCTCACAAGTGCAATATCAGAAAATGATGAGGGCATCTATAAAAAGTTAAAAAAATCCACAAACTGTAACTACCTTCTTCACCCACAAAGAGCCAAGAATTGGTATTTACCCACTGCCCCATGCTAACAGGATGTGACAAAAGGTCAGTTTAATGTGGGTTGACCAGGCCTGGATAAAAAATTCCCCTGCCCCCATAACTGTCAGTTGCACTGGTGTTGGTATTACTACTAATTCCCTGTCTGTTTTGTGCAATGAAGGTTGTCCTCTCAATACTTTTTCAGCTGTGCTCTGTTCACAGACAAAGACACATCTAAGAGATGATCAGAGAAATCAATCTCAAAACCTCAGGAAATTCTCCCACAAAGCTAAGAGTTTCTCCTGTTGTCCACAGTAGCTTTCTTTTATTCAGGTAAGAAAGGTTGTGATTGGTCAAGAATGGTAGGGAAGTGCAAACAATTACCATATTTTGAGTCCTACTAAAGTTGATTCTGATATTCTTTTTTTAACAGATAACACAATATAATTTCTTTTTTGAGGTAAGATTTGGTTTTATCCTTCATCCCTGAAGCATAACATGCTGGCTTCACAATTTGCCACACAAGACTAGTTTTGTGAATTTGATATGCACTATTGTCATGGTCATTATTTCAAAGAATTTAAATGTTCCAAAACATTACCATGATGTTTATTTTCTGAAACACTATCAACTATTATTCAGTTTTGACTCTTTTATGTTAATTTTACTTTATTTTTGTTATATTCTGTGCTAATAGGAAACATATACTTGAAAAACAAGATGGATAAAATAAGTAAAGGTTTATAGCAAAAAAACAAGTACAAGAAGAATAAAGGTAACAGTTATGCACAAGGTCGTCACAAGTTAATCCAGTAGTGAGTGCTACAATTGGAAGGTCGGTAGTTCTCGCGTAAGTCTGGGTCGTACTCAACAGATCCCAGTTAGTAATATTTGACAACCTCACCATGGGGTATGATGTGGCACAAGGTCGAATTTAAAGTGAAGCAATCCAAACCTGTATGCTCGGATAAAAATTCCCCATAAACCCCATATAAACAGGTTCAAGTCTGTCTACCTCCCTGGATGAGACTCTACCCTTCAGCATAGCCTTGTCTGGGTCGCTCTCTGCCTTATGTAATTTTTTTTGCTACCTCAAAATTTATTTTTCATTTTCAAAAATTGTATTTTTTCTTCGTTACATACATTATTTGATTTGTTATCCAACCTAAGTTTTTGCATAAGGCGCACAAAAGGAAATATTTGTGCAAGTTCTCGTATGTAAATTTGGTAGTTGTTTTTTTTTTATATATATACTGTAATACAGGTTTGTTCTTTTAAATTTCACATAGTGGTTGGGTCTTATTTGTTTGCACCTTGTTCAAATTTCGGGATAAGACATCACATGTACTCTTTTCCAATTCTATTCCTGCTAATTAAATTTTTATCAATGGTTCATCTAACAAAGATAAAATTTAAGCTGATATAAATACTTATTTACATTATTTACATCATTTGGATTGTTGTCTTTATCTTTATTGCAATATATTCACAGCATTTTACCCGTTGTACCCCCTGGCCTTCTTTAGGTTATAAATGTTGGAACCTCAAACCGAACCCTTTACTTAGTCCATGGGTGTAGATTGTTCTAATTCCAACCTTTTTTAATTGTCTCCATATTTTTGGTATATCAGGTCCATACTGAACCTTCAACATCTGCCTATATTTCTGAGATTAGGTATCTTTAGGAATTTGTTAGCCAAGGATGGTGAGTTCAATACTAGATAGGACCACAAAAGTCAGCATTGTTAACAATAACTATTTGGACTATTTACATTGTTTAGACTCGTCTTTATTGCCTTTTCATAACGTTTCGAACTTCTTCAGGTACTTTTCTAAATGTCACCATATTTTTGGTATATCGAGTCCATACTAATCCTTTAACATCTGCCTAAATTTTTCATATGAGATATTGTAACTATTTTCATCATTTGGACTGTTGTCCTCATCTTTATTGACATATTCATTGCCATGGAATTAGGACACTCTACCCCCATGGACTAAATCAAGGGTTCAGTTTGAAATTCAAACATATCACCTAAAGAAGGCCAGGGCATGCAATGGTCGAAATGTCATCAATATAGCAATAAAGATGAGGACAACAACCCAAATGATATAAATAGTTACAATACCTCATCTCAGAAATATAGACAAATATTAAAACTTGTTTATTAAAAGGCCATAGACTGACAATTCAATGAAAAGCAACAAATGATGAAATATTCGTTAAAAATTAATAACATTTTCCTCAGAGTTTTAGATGCACTTTTGTTGTTCATATAAAAGATATTCTGACAATAAAGCAAATAGATATTGAAATTAATAAAAAATAAATTGGACGTGTTTTGTTTATTAACCAATTACTAATTAACTCCCAGTCTGTTTTCGGGAGTTGCTTTCATTTTTGACATATCTATGAAGCAAATCTTGTAAAACAAGTTGAACCAATTCCATGTAGAACTAGCCATAAATCTTTTTCTTTTTAGCCAAACTGAGATATTGATTCCCATTTGTGGCCTATTTTGCTCTTCAGGGATTTGTTTGTTCAAGAGTGCACATGGACAGGCAAAAACATTTGTGAACGACTGTGTTAATCCATACTGCATCCATTTATTTGAATAAGACCTCATTGATATTCCTCACAAAAACAGACCAAACAGAGTTGTGTGCCCATGAATCTTATTAAATCCTGTCTCAAATATTAGTAGACAAGACCAAGATTCAGTTTCACATCTGCTTTCTGCATCATTTATCAATTATGTTAGTATTTAACCCTATAAAAGGAAAAAAATGTAACCCTATGAAAGACAAAAAAAAAAAAAGATTAATCTTATGGAAGACAAAAAAACTTAATGAATGTTATGTCTTCCAATGTTGTAAAATAAGGCAAAAGAATGTCAAGGTTGGGGAAACTCTTAACTGATTGTTCTCTTAAGAATTATGGGATAACACACAGAGAATGGAAAAAGACAGGAAGAAACAAAATAAAATTGAATAATAATTAGTGATGCCACTGCCTCAGAAACCACAGCATGGTGGGCAGCATGCAACTTCCAGAATAAAATGCACAAAGGGAACATCTTCACAGGATAGAGTTTTTCCAAATGCCCACTTACTGGTTTTCCTGTCACTTTTGTTGACAGGAGACAGTTGACAAAGACCTGGATAAGTTGCAGAGAGGCCCATATCTGAACATGCCAAGCTGTTCTGCTGCTGACAAGGAAAACCCAGATGTGACTAGCTTCAACAGAAATGTGTGCACATAACTCAGGTCTTCTTTTGAATCTGTACTGACACATGTTCACCACATCAAATAATCAAAACAATAATACAGCAGAGAAAATGAGGAACATTTATGCTGTGTATGAAGGCGAAATGACTCTAAAGATAGTTTAGAAACTTTAAAAAGAACAACTAATCTTAGTAATAAATCTTATCCTGGAAGGCAACTGTTGAAATAGATTCTTGCAAAAGTATCAAATCTTACAAAAAAAAAAAATTGAATTTTATTATTATTAGATTAAGCATTGTCAAGCATTATACATTTTTGTCTTGTAATTATTTATTTTCAGTTGGTTTCCATCCCAACTATTCAGACTGTCATTCAACTATTAGTAAACAAGTAGGCATATTATTTATACTATTTACACTGTTTGAACTGTTGCCCTCATCTTTATTGCCATATTCATGACTTTTGGGGTGTTATACACTCCAAACTTAATCAGGTGATATGCACTGGAATTTTGAACCAAACCCTTTTAGTCCACAGGAGTAGATTTTTTTTAGTTTTAATCCCATGTGCCAGTCTACCCCTGTTGACTGAAATATTTTTTCAAAATTCTAATGTATGTTACCTGAAGAAGGTTCGAGCATACAATGGCCAAAATGTTGTGAATATGGCAATAAAGATGAAGACAACTGTCAAAATGATGTAAATATTGTAAATAGTTACAATACAATACCTCAGAAATATAGACAAATATTGTAGCAGACATATTATCATTAATTTTATGCCTGGATTTCTGGCTTGATGAATTATCATTGTTTACATTTGGACTAATGTCTTCATTTTTTATGCTATATTCATGTTTTGCTCATTGTGCTCCCAATTCAGATCTCAGCTTTTTAACAAAAATTCACAGAATTTTACTGAATGGAAAAATTCCCTTTATATTAGGTTAATGTAATTACTTATGTCATTAATTAATAAAATTTAACTAATTTTCCAGATGTTTTTAGCTCTTTGAAAATGGGATAAAACTTCCTGAATATTTATTCAATTGCCATAACTTAATTTCTATACAGATGAAGCAACAGATGTGAGTCTACAAACAAATATTGAGAATACAATGGACAGAGTATGTGACAAATGAGGAAGTTCTAAGAATAGGAACTACAAAAGAAACTGTTGCCAACAAACAAAAATAAAACAAACTTTTGGGATACATGGTTACAAAAGAAGATGAGAAGAATTTAACGTTCACAGGAAGTAGTGAAAGCAAGAGAAACAAGAGAAACTGATTGATTTGTGTTCCATGCCTTAAAAATTAGCAGGTTATTTAAAGCCAGAAAATATTTATAGATTGTATTTATATCTTTTTGGGTGGGATGAGATAATAATGGTTTAGGGATACATGTCTTACTAATAATCCATACCTGTGGGGGTGAGAAGAGATAGATTCATAGCTTTCCCAAAAGTATTGAACCCAACTGGACTTGGAACTTGACTTTCTGATTAACAATTCCAAGCCATTATCCATTACACCACCCACACATCCAAGCTTTCGCACCTGGTATTCTCAAGCAGTCACCCATCTAGGTACTGCCTGGCTCAACATTGTTTAACTTTGGGGGTCGTATGGGAAACAATGTTTCAACATGTGTCCATAAACCTAAGCAAAAGAAAACTGCAAGTAAACCTACTTGACAAGTTTGATCAAATGGACAGATAAACTAGAACAAAAACAAGAGAGACCATAAAGGATCAAATATTGCTGAAAGTAACAAGATGTAGGAAGCTGTGGAGAGCCATGATCTGAGAGAAAGAAGGTTCAAAGCTTTCTGCCATGTTTATAATCTTGGCTGACCTTTCTTTGTCGAAGCCAACTTCTGATTATCTATTTTTGGCCTCAGATCATTTTTTTTCATCTCTTTGGATTTAGAATTTTCTCAGCTGTGTTTTTGCCTTACTTTGTGGCAATCCTTCATAATAGATTTTTAAAAAAGCAAAATTTCAATAAACCTATTATAGCAGACATCAGAGAGCCAACAGATAAGCATCTTGTAATCTTCCAAGTCAAATATTTCAATCATAAATACATCAAATCCACTATGAATATCAGTCATTTATTATCATGTCAGACAAAGGATTTTCACTCATGATAACTGTGTGGCTATGTATATTAACAAAATTAAGCTACTATATGTAGGATTCAAATGCATTACAATTGTTCTAGAATTGTACTCTAGAATCCCATTGAAAACTGAGAAAAAAAATTGATTGTCAATGGTCAGGATTTAAAAATATTACTGACAGAAAAGAACTGTTCTTTGATATTCTGTGTCCCTTCAAGATGTGGATGTTCATTGCTCCTCACAACTTTCTATCTCTTGTAGCACTTAGTAACATTATTCATTCTGACATCACTCCCAGTCACCATTTTGCCATCTATTTACACAATAGCTTGTTAGGTAAGTTACTTGCAATTCCACTTTGTTCCTCTCATTTCAATATGTTCTGTGACGAACAAATTCTCCTCTCCTCCTCATGTGTTTCAGAGATTTCAACCCTCTCTCTCTGATTCTAAATATCAGTGTCCTTTTTGCTTCCTTAAACCTTCCCTGTTGCTTACATACTATGCCCATGGAATTTTCAGTATCCTTCTGTAGAACCGCATCTCTTTTGCCTTAAGTCTCTTTTTCATCTGTAATGAAATTGTCCTGCATTCAATGTCATATAAGAGGATTGATACTAACTCGCAGTTCAGCACTTTTCTTTGTTTCTAATTAGATTTTCCTGTTTACTTTGCTTAGCTTTTTGAAGTCATCTTTTTATTTTTTTTTTTTAAGCAAATCACCCAAAGCAAGGTGGGAGTGCCACTAAGCATGCAAGGGGCTACAGAGAGTGAGAGTACGAGTAAAGAGGAGTGTTTGAGAAAAGGATAAAGAGAAGGACAGGGATTAAGGTCAAACTGTCGATTGATATTACATTTGAATATTTGAAGATTATAGCTATCAGGGAAGCAAGTGATAGGAAGGAAGTTTCACTGACAGGAGGTGCAAGAAGCTGCTGAAGTAGAAGAGATAGCTATATTTAGCTGTTTCGACAGTGAAATGGTGGGATCGAAATGCCAACCTAGTAGCATGCTTAAATTCATGCAGTTTGGGAAGCAGTGAAAGTAGCTCATCGAAGCAGTTGCCATGAAAGTACTTGTAGAAGAGACAGAGGGAAGCCACAGCACATCTGGGGAGATAGCAACTGCAGATGAGATGCCAACCACATTGCATATCCATCTCAGGATTTTGTCGAGGAACTTGAGATGAACAGGAGCACCAGACCATATATAGCAGCAGCATTCCATGCAAGGATGAATGATTGATTTGTAGATTTGAAGGATGGCAAGAAAAACCAGCTGGCACAACACAAAGAACCAACTTTCCTTGCGCTAGATGAAGCGATAGATTCAATGTAGTTGTTCCACTTCAAGTCAGTGGACAGCATGAGACCAAAGAGGCACAGAGAGGCTCTTTCCTGGAGTTGGGCATCAGCTATCCTGATGGGAGGCAGGAAGAGTTCTCTATGGTGGGTAACTGAGAGCAGTTTCATTTTAGAAGCATTAAAGTTTACAATCCATTTCCTGTTCCATTCAACACAGATTGGAGGTCCTTGGCCAGATTAGTTTTGTCAATGATGCCTGATTTACTATTGAGTCAGGAGTAAATAGTAGTGTTGTCAGCGTAGATGTCAACTTGAGAGTTGATGACATCTTTGAATTTCAGTATCATATTTCCCATCCTCTGTTAATACACTTTCTACATCTTTAAGCTTCTGTATATGCTAGATGTTGATATAAACAATTTGTAGTTTGCATCTTGTGTTTTTTTTTCTCTTGCTTACAACAATGCATCATTTTCTTTACATATCCTTTACTATTAGGTTGGTGCAAAAATAATGACGTAATAATGTTGTTTTTTGACTTTAAAAATAAGTTAAAAAACAACATTATTACGTCATTATTTTTGCACCAACCTAATATATTGCCTATGAGATCCTGCAGTTTTCCTTCTGTGTCTGCCATCAACAGTGTCATCTACATTTCTAATATCATTAAGATATGCAGATGACACCATTGACAGCATCCAAACTTTGTCTTATACTTCTAAAGTAATGAATATGAAGTTTTTCTTATAGATATACTGCGTGTAACTGCAAAATTGTCCATAACATGTTACAGCATGGGATAATTGTCCATCCCACAAAACGTTTAATATCTAAAAAAAGAACACTAAACCAAATGAGTTTCTTTTTTCCAAGTTTTCCGATAAGATGTTTTACCATTTTGACACTATTTGTCCTAAGAATCACTGAAAAACCCTTTGAGTTATTCAGTTACAAAAAGAGCTGGTTAAAATCATTTTGTGTCAGCCCGACTATGTCTTCCCAACTGAGCAATGGTGAGAGGAAAAGGTCATTCAGACCTTCAGTAATGGTACCAACATTCATACTCTGGTTTCCATCTTCAAAGTCCATTCAAGAACCATCAAGAGACCGATGAATAAGTTTAAAAAGAGGGAAAAGAGAAGAAAACTGAATCAGGATGTCACAACAGCAAGAAGAATCATCATTTAACTTAGAGCTAAATACAGAATGGAGAATTCCAGTAAGATATCATTAATCATTTCTAAGATACAACAGTTCAAAGCTTAATCTAACACCTGGACAATTTTGCTGTTGCACAATTTGAACAATTTTGCTGTTACACCCGGTATATTAAGCTTAACTAATTTTGGTAGAATGCAAAATGGAGTAGTAAGATTGTATTGTACCAATCAGTGAGAGTCTATCTGCTTTAATAAAAAAAAAAAAACAGCTTGACAAATTACTTTTGTTTTTTTAGCCAAATATGAAAAACCAATCTGAAGATCCTGGCGACATGCAGACAGCAATCCCTGCCACTAAATGGTTGACCCAGAAGTTTTCAGCTAAATGAACATCTAAAGTAGATCAGAGATCTTCTGTATACCTACAAAGTAAATTATCAATTATGGCTCTCCACAATTTTCTATCCTTTGTAACTGAGGAAATTTTGTGTTTTTTGCTATCTCTCCTAAACCCTGTTCTACCCTGTTAAGTAGGTTATGCTCCGTTTTCATCTGTCCTTCTTGCTTTCAATATGTCCTGTGAGTGTCATATTTTCTAAACCTTCTCTCCTCATTATGTAACCTAAAAGTTTTAACTCTCTTTCTGATGTTAAGCATAAGTGTCTTTTGTTCCCATGTTCACTAAAACCGTCATTGTTCATATGTCCAGTCTATGGTATTCCCAGCATCCTTCTGTAGAACCACATTTCTTTTGCTTCAAGTTTCTTCTTCATCTGTGAAGAGATTGTCCAACATTCACTATCATATAAGAGGACTTATAGAGTATAACAATTTAATACTCTTTTCCTAAGGAAATCTTTATGTTAATAATTTGCTTAGCTTTTGAAAGCCATCTTTCACTATCCAAATACACTTTTGGATTTTAGTGTTACACTTTCCATCCTCTTAAAACTTAGATATTGATTTTGATATCTTCAATTTGTAATTTGCATATTGTACTATTTCTTTTGCAAACAACCATGCATTCTATCTTCTTGCAACTGAAGTTTCGTCCTTTCTTCTTCCTTTCCTTCACTACCTCCTGTAGAAGTTCCTGTAGTTTCCTTTCTATATCCACTATCAACTCTGTGTCATGTTTTTAAGTTTTGTGGCTACCAATAATGAATCCTGGTAGGATACCTAATTCACTCAGAATTGTTTCCCTGTATAGAGTAAAGAAGCCCGGTGAGACGGTGTATCCTTGTCTTTTACTCTTTCCGTTTTTTGTATAGTTACTGAATTCATTTTCTATCCATATGCAAGCTGTTTGCTACCAGTATAGGTTCTGGATTATTCTAATATTCTTTCCAAATATTAGAATGTTATATCACAGTTCCAAAAGTTCTTTGTGATCTAGTTTACCAAATGTTTTTGCATAATATGACTCAACAATATTATTGCAAAAGAGTAATAATATTTCATTTAATAAAAGAGTATTCAACAATGATACTGAAGCACCAGAAAACATTTATTTCACTGCTGAGTGTCTCTCAAGGCTTTTTGAATGAGCCATATAAAGACTTCTCACTTCAAGATGATTACACTAATTCCAATGCTTTCTAACCTTTTCATACAAATCAGAAGATTAGATCTAAAAAGAGTAAATGTCAAATACCTCCATTCACAGGCAAGAAAATATAAATCATATAGATTGAACAATGAGCCAAGCATTTGGGTTTTACTACAAGTTGACCTTTTCCAAAGATCACTTCACAGGGAAAGCAGAAGAAAAAAAAATTCTAACTGAAGAAATTAAATCAAGAAAAGAAAGATTTTAGGGTAAGAAATGTTATGGGATATTGGGGAAATTTTAAATAGGAATAATCATTATATATATATATATATATATATATATATATATATATATATATGTGTGTGTGTGTGTGTGTGTCTATATATATATATATATGTGTGTGTATATTATTAATTAAAGAATATCAAACACTTAAAATCCCATAGGTAATAATTTTTATTTCATGAGACCTCTAAAAAAGACCTAGAAACAAATAAACTTTTTATTTGTTTGTAAGTCTTGAAGATTGAGAGCTGTATTTTTAAAACTGTCTTTTGCTCTATCTCTTGACATAGAGCTCACCTCCTGGAAATTCCATACCAATTAACATATTGTATTACTACACTATATATACATGTTATATTATAAATATTGTTAGATTCATTCATAAATAATTTCAGCTTTTTGTTTAACAATTTTATTCTTAAAAAAAAGAATTACATTTTATTCCATTATATAGTCACCATTATTTGCAATTTAAATAATAAAATCCAAAAACATAATGTGATACTAAAAAACACCTTGACTGAACTTGAATATAACTAAGCACAGTGCCATATCACCCTAAAGATTAATGATGATCAACTGAAACACAGACAAATAGTTACCAAAATGCTTTCCAACTTAAACCAAAGAAATATTCTACTTCCTAATAAAAGGGATAAATATATAAACCTAACTAGCTATAAATTTTTTTACTGCATGAATAAAACTTTGTACCCACAGATAAATATAATAAAAAGTAATAAGAAAACATTTTTTTAGAAGTAAAGCACTAATCTTTCATCCAAGTTGTTGAGACTTGCACTACAACTATAATGCACACATGATAAGTTAGTTTACTCAAATTTGGTTAGCTTCATTTGCTGAAGGTAGTGCATAACTGTTTATTATTTTGCTGATAAATATGTTTCATGTCTAAAGTTAGGAATAGTTTCAAACCCTTCTCAAAATGCACAGTTTCAATCTAATAAAACTATTACCTGTAAATCAATCTGCCACCATTTTTCCCCACAAAAAGGTGGGTTTAAAATCTGACTTGGACACACTTACACTGGAGATACGAATCTCTGTTGCATTATAAAAATTTAGAAGATTACCATGTTATCAAAGTCATTAAAACTCAGCATCCCTGTGGTTTGCAACATGCCAATAAAATGTGACTCATTTCATTTCTTTTGTCCTTCGTTGTTGTTTGTGGTTATAATTTACACATGACTGCACCCACAGGGACACAAGGATTGCTTTCTTATTCTTGTGTATCAGAGTCTGTTGTTATTGGATGTTTTGATATATTTCTAACCAATTCGAGGTAAATGCTGTTTTTACAACACCTTTCTTGAATCAGTTACTTTCAGTTCTTTTCCAACTGCACCAATTTTATTACTCAGATTTTGGTCTAGTTCCAATAATACTTACAAATTATCAGATTTTATGGCATGTAAAACACAGTTCACAAAACCTACATTAAAAACCGTCATGCATTCTATGCAATGTGGCCACTTCATCATGGTGTAATGGTTAACAAACTTGTCTTGATAAAGCAATTACAACTGAATAGTGAATTCATTCCTTGCTGGATGCCCCATACTTGCAGTCTTGTTTCACATTTTAGCAACAGTTAGTAAATCCCTACAGCTCATGTAATATGGCATAGAAAATCAAAAGTACTGATTACCAAAGACAAAATAATATTCAAGCATTTATTCAAACCAGATCCCAAATTTGAATAAAAGTTATTTTTGGTAAATATTTTATATTTTTGATGTTTGAAACTAACAGACTTCCAATCATAAAAATGTCATTTTATTATAAAAAAAAACTCTTAACAAAACCACTACAAAAAAAAAAAAAAAATTGGTTATAAAATTTTGAATAATTCACACACAAAATATCCTGTTTTCTGAACAAACAAACTTTTATCAAAATCTTGTTGAAAATTCTTTTTTTTTTCTAAAGAAATATAATTGCCTGAATGGCTTTCCAAATACATTTGGCCAATGTGCAAATTTTTTTTATTATTTCAACTGTTTATTTATTTTATAGTAACAAATTATATTGCTTGTTTTTTATTTTTTTGTTTCTTATTAACGTAGTAAAAATTAAATTTGGTGTTAAGAATTTTTTTTATTAATATATCACGACATTTTTTACATTTAACAGTTTTGTTTTGGTTTGAGAAATTAATTTTTAAAGCTATTTGTTCAATTTTGGGGATTGGTTGTTGTAGTTCATTCTAACTATTATTTTTTTGCAGAACAGTTTTTCTTCTCCCAATTTGGGATTGGTTTGTCTATTTACTTGGATGAATTTATAGCCATAGAAAGGATTACAATTTATTTGTATATTTCTCTTTTCCAAACAAGGTTTTCACTAGGTTTTTAAGTGAATGGGAAGGATTAAAGATGCACGGTGGATTGGTTGAGGAATATTTATTTATTTATTTTATTTTATTTTTTTTTATTAGTGTATTTGTTTTATTTTATTTTTTCCCTTTTTTTAATTTTTTAGGTTACGTAGTAAAAAGAAACTTTATTTTCATGCCTGCATTTTGAGATGAGCTAAAATTCGGATAGAGAAAAAAAGCTTATTTAATAATTTATTATAGATTTTGGTCAAAAAGGGAAGAATGATAATGATAGCTATTTTTTTTAGACATTCCTCCAAGCAAAGTTTGCAAGTTTTTGATTGGTTGTTGTAGGCTAACGATGACTTTTTTATTTATGGGAGAGTGGTTTCTCGTATCTTCCAAGATATTTTTTGTGTGATGTAAAGCGTTTTACAACAACAAGGGGATTTTTATTTCAATTGAAAAGATCCAGATATACGTTTGGTGTGTGTGAGAAAGCATAGTACTGTTTGCATATTTACTATTTGTTAGAACGATGTTTTGTGTGTATAATTTATTTATATATTCCATATATATATATAAAAGTCCTTCAGTTACTCTGTTTCTATGTATACTTTTTTTTTCATTATCTGGTTAGATTTTATCGTTATTTTTTTTTACCGGCTTGGTTTATTACATTGTTTTTAAACAAAAATTTCCGTTTAAGGGACATTTTGTTTTTTATTTAATTAAAGCTATTTGCAGTTGCACGTTTTTTTTGGGGAACAGTTTTTAATTTGTTTAATGAACAAATAGCTTTAATTTTTTTTTTTAGTTAAATTTTTATTTTTTTCCCTCAAACCAAAACAAAAATTTATTAAATATGATGATATAAACAAATTTTACTACGTTAATAAATAAATAAATAAAATAAAGAAACAAAAATAAAAAATAATTTCGAGGTCAATATAATTTGACCCAAATAAATAAACAAAGCGACTGCAGTTGCCAGTAAAAAAATAAAATTCTCAGCCATAATAGAATACCCACAAAAAAAAAAAACGAGCACAAACCTTCCGGTAAAAATATATAATAAATAGCCGAATGCAAAAAATAACAGCATATGTGGCCTGATGATTGCATATAGCATGAAACAGACTGTCGCCTCTAAGTGTTGACTTCTATGTTCACTTTTATATTTACACACGCTCTATCTCTGATATTGAGCACTTTATCCCATAAATATAACACACCTTAAGACTATATTTCTTTATATACACAGACACTTTATTTCAATCCTTCATGAGCTTCTGATCCTTAGCTATGATTTATTAATAATGAACATGTCATTTTCATTTATGATGGATTTCAGCACGATTCTTCTGTTAATCTTGTAGAGTAATTATACATTCTTATTGCTCAAAGCAGGATCCAAGAGTGTTAGAAAAACCTCGGAAAATTCCAGTAAGATATCTTTGCTGTTACACCCAGTAAAAGACTAATACAGATTGCATTATGCAAAGGTTCAAAGATAAAAGATTGAAACGATTTTCTTGAAGTTATAATGTATATAATGTTTTTTTATATTGAGGTTCTTAAGGGAATTTGAAACAGTCTGATGAAAGACAAGGGTTGTTCCAGCATACCCCAGGCCATAACAAGAGTCTGTTTTTTTTTTTTTTTTTTGCTAATGCACATTTTAGCAGTGATCAGAAGTATTACAAAACTGAAACATTAACATAAGAACTTTAGTCATGTTCTTAAATAGCTACATCTGATTGAGACTTTCATCTGAATGTAATGTATGGCAGCATCCAACTTGTTCAGAAATGTCTAAACTTTATATAAATATATACAACAGTTTACTCAGATCAATGATTATAAATATATTCATGCAAATGAAGCATGTTTCAAAGAGGACTGTTTGGTTTGTTTTGTTTTATGGCATATCAACACCTAAATGGGTTATTTAACGCCAATAAGAGTTTTAGGATATGTTCATATGAGTAGAATAGAAATCAATTTATAGATCAGGTTTCATTGACATATTTTTGTGAAGATGGTTTTTGTCAAGTCAAATGTATTGTTGATAATTATTTTTTCTTCAAAAATATATTACTGGTATTTTTACTATAAAAACCTATTTTTACACTTCCATAGTGTTTTGACTCCAGTTTGGTAACTGTTTTCTCATAGCTGGTACCCTAACGGGTGCTACCACCCTGGGTCAGAGTAGACCTGGGAATAACAGCAATTAAGAGGTGGTTTTGCACTCCTCAAAACCTGATTAGAGGACGTGTTGTTGGATGTAGTTTATCATCATAACTAGAACACTCAAAGAGGACTGTCTTTCATCAGATCTTGTGAACTGGCATTACAGAATCACAAATACATTTACTAAATAACAGAGACCACAACATATGAAGACTTCTAACAGCAGCAGCAACTAAAAGGGATAGCACATAATTAAAAAAATAAAATAAAATGTTGACTTTCCACACTACTTTAAGCTAAAGTTTAGGAAGGAGACTTTCATCACTAGTAAAAAGAGCAAAACCAGTTAGTGGATTCAAGAAATCTATTTTCCTGATAAAACTCTTTTAAGAGAAAACCTTTATAAATTTCAACTGATGGTAATGCAAACTGTTTGGTCAATGAATGTCAAATATTTCCTGTAATCTCACAATTACCATTAGAGACTGACAAATGATATCCCACTTAATTTGCAGGGTGAAGCCTCTATCTTTAAGTTTCCAATAATGCTTAGAGTAGATTTGTGTCTTAAAGACGTATTGGAGAAGGAATACCGGTGATTGTAGAGTCTCTGTTTCCAATTCCCAGTGGATATCCAGATATATACTTTTTTATCATTAATATTTTCTTTTGGAAAGATGGTAGCTTGGTAAAGCACATATTCTGAATTACAGATACCTCCAATTATAAAATTCATAAAATGTTTTTAATATTTAGTTGTTATGTGAGTCAATAATATTACACATGTTGTTAGTGCAGGAATAAGTAATTTTTTAGAGCTTTTCTATTGAAATTTTTTTTATAGATGGTTGTTGTGGTTAAAATGTCAATTAAATTTAGAAAATATCTGCCAATATTTACATTAGACTGTTTACAGAAAGGTGGGTTAAACCGTATTGTTTTTTTCTGTTTTTGGTTCCATTAGTTTTATTGTTTTTCAAAGATTCCTGGTAAAGCATTTTTGTATGAAATTACTCTTATTGAGGGCTTTGTTATAAGTTATTCTATTCTCATTGAAGATTTTTCTTGTTAGATGATAATCTCTTAATTCTAGTGTTTATAGTGTTAGGGATTTTTCTAATTATTGAATTTGGGTGATTGAAGTTGACATTAATATAAGTAGGAGTTTAATTTTCTTTGTGAAATAGCTTAAATGTGTTAGAGAGGTTGAAAGTGGTATCTAAGAAATTAACCATTTTAAGGTTAGATGAGATTTCAATTTTAAAACCCAGGAATTGGAAAGCTTTTATAATCTTCTGTATTCTAGAAGATAGGGGGCATTACTATCTGGGATGAAAAGAAGTCCATCATCTCTATAAAGACATACTTGTTTAGGATCAATAATCCTACAAAGAGTGTCTAATATATAGATGCCTACTGAATTGGCAATTTGAGCAGAGTCATATGTGCCCATAGGAACATTAAAGCTATCATTAAGGCTTTTGACCCAAGTAGAATTGCTATATATTAGTAAAGATTGTGTAGAAGATAACCTTGAATTCTTCATCTGTAATGCTTATATAGCTTTTAGCAAAAGTTAAACTTTTTTAATAATAGATCTTTTGAAATGGAGGGGTAGAAAACTATGTTAAATTGACTGAAAGTGGCTTATTTTTATTTTTAATATTCTGGAACCAGTTTATAATATCCAAAGAATCTTTCCACAGATTATTATAATAGGTTTCTTGTATAGTCTGTATTATTCTTTTAGGTATATATTTTTTAAATGAAGCCTAATTCTGTTTTAAAATGATTAATTAATCATAATTGTAAGTTATTGTTGAAATTAGGATTGTGGTCTTTAAAAAGTAAATATGCATTCTTTATATGAGTTTTTCCCCACTCTGTTTGCAATATCAAATTTATTAGCAAAATCAGCAGCATGTTAATTAAAGAAATAGTGCTATTGTTGTTGTCTTATAAATATAAGAAATATATATATATATATATATATATATATATATATATATATTGTACATATAGTGCTGGTGTTAAGAAAACAGAGCTGTTATGTATATATAAATAAATAAATAAAAAAATAAATATACATATTATCCCTCACCACTAGCACAATTCAAAGTTTCAAGCACAAAACAATCTTCAGGTGCTGAATATGATTGCGTCATACTAGCAGTGAGGGATATATATATATATATATATATATATATATATATATATATATATATATATACACACACACAGGATGGCAATGAAGTCCCTATACAATTACCAACAATAACTGTTAACACAAAGCAATTAATCAACAGTCTAGAAATTTATTATTAAAATGGGTCTGGTTAATTTTCGTTAATAACAATAAAATGATATGTTAAACAATAGTAAATTAATTACTAATACTGTTTGAACTGCAAGCCACCTGCTTCAATGCTTTGCTTTTTTATTATAAGTAACTGTATAGTGACTTTATTGCCACTGTGTATGTATGTACATATATGGAAAGAAAAAGGATGGCAATAAAAGACAGACTCTCTGGCTGGTTATCAATAGACAATGATTGAGAGTCAGATAAGAATGGAACAGAATAAAAATTGCAATATATTAAAAAACAAATTTATGGAGATAGAGCAAAAGAAAGATAAAAGAGAGGAGACAGTAAAAAAAAAATTAAGCATTTCCATTCTTTTTTTATACATGAAATTAATCAATGTTTGTATAACATCAAAACATAGGGACAGTGAAAATTGATATGGATAAGGGAGTGAATGAGAAGATACATGCATAGGAAAGAAGAACACAAATTTGAAATAGATAATTGTTACAAAAGGCATAGGCTAGCCCAAAATGACTAACCTTACCATACACGTCAGAACCATTAACAATCCAGTCTCTGTTGAATACTGTGGGTATAAGTTTTAAATTGAGGGCAAAAAATGTACAAAGATAGTTAATACAGTGGTAAGAATAAAAGGGTGAAGGTGCCCCTCCACTGCCAGATTCTTTGACAATACCAGGTTTCAAGAAAATGAGATAAGCCACAAGGTGATGGTAAGTCACTAGCTAACTTGTTGTGATCCATTCTCTCTAGGGCTTCCTCCAAGAAATGATGCTATTACTGCTGGGTCACTTCCCCACTTTGAAATAAAGTGAGGAAGAGAAAACAAAAAGAAAAGTATCTGTTCATTCAGTGTGGTGCAGTGTTGGAGCCTGAAGACTTGCCAATAGACTATGGGACGCTAAAAACAACACACAGTGCAGCACCATTGAAATTCCCCCAGAAACTGGATTTAATAAAATCCAAAATATTAGCTTACAAATATGTCAGTTTCTTAATGTTTCATGCATATATGATCTGTTAAGGCTGATTGATGAGTGATCAGTGTAATGATTACAAGTGTGGGAAGGGGTCAATTTCAAATTCTATCATAATCTATTGCATTCACTTTCATACAGATGTCATTAGGAAAAACAGGAATCCATCTCTTCAACCTGAATTAAAGGTTAATAGCTGGGTATACTAGGCCTTTTAGTCTTGGCTGGCAGCTAGTTTAGGTGAAGTATCACTCTCAGTAACCATGGAGAAAGCAATGGAGACCAACCCACTAGATTTTCCCAAGATGTCATGGCAATTCACTAAGAAAAAAGGAATCTGTGGTGGCTCATGATTGTTGACATCCTGAAGGGGCATGGTATTTGAAGTAAAACCTAAAGCAGAGTCTGACTCAAGGCAGTTTTAGAAAGATTGTATAGTGTCAATTCCTGGAAATAGCTGGTTATGCTATACAATTATGAAGCTTAAAAAAATTAAGAATGCTACTTATATTAACTGTACAGTCACAAAAAATAAATAAATAAAATAAAAAGAAGTTTTTTTTTATCATTTTAGAAGTAGGGATTTTGTTCATAATATAAAAAATGTCAAATCAATCCCTGGTTTTGTAAAGAGTTATCTGTGCTTTGTTTTTATTTACAAATGTCAAGTTTTAAACTGTGTTTATGTTATTGATAACTGTGTACAGCTGATGTTGTCCTTTTACCCAATAGAACATAATAGTACAGTTATCAATAAGATAAGGACAAATTAAAACTCAACATTTGTAAATAAAAATAAGGTACAGATATCTCTTTAAGAAGTCAGGAATCAATTTGACTGTATTTATATTATCAAGAGTACCATCTTATAATGATAAAAAAAAAATTAATATTTTTTTGATTCTGACATATGTTAAGGGTAGAGGATTGTCTAATGAATGCTAATCTACAAAAATTACTTCTCCAATTTCAAATTTTCCCTATTTTTTTTATGAGCAGACCAGTCAACTTTAGAAAGGCTTTTAGTTCCTGCCCCTCTTCTTAGTCAGCAGTTAATGCTAAGTTCAGATGTAGCAGAAAATATCACACGATATATCATCTAAATTATCGCCCAATGAAAATACTTTATAATTCCCAGAGCCGCTTTCAAATCCCCTGAAATTATATATAACCAGAAACTATACTTTTTTTCTTTCTCTCTCAGCAGCAGTTATAATCTGATTATAGCATAGATGTTGGAGATCCAAGTTAGTTCAGTCCTGGATATGACAAACTACAGCTAGCAGCAAGGCCTCTGATTAGGAAATCAGAATTTTTGAGGTGCATGGAACCACCTTTTAATTGCTGTTGTTCCCTGGTCTACCCTGACCCAGTAAGATCTGTTAGGGTCCCAGCTATGGGCAAATAGTGAAACCTCCCAAACAAACAAAACACAATTAAAGTATAAAAATACCAGCAATACATTTTTATATAAATTACTAACAATGCACACATAATAACAAATTGTAGTGACTTCACCCAAATCTATTAAAACAACCAGCATAAAAGAATTTGCATGATATTAATCAATATAATATCTGAGAATTTCTTAAATCAAACTTTATTCCAAAATATAACTTCAACAAAACTACAACATAAAACACACATATCACTGCATCTAGTAGTTATGTCCATACAAACATATATATGCACAAAAGCTGTGTATCATTTACCATGTATTCAATTGTGAAAGAAGAATAACATTTATCATATTTTTATTACTTCCTACCTCCCAGGGAAATTAAATTTCAGCATTAAATGACCCATAAAAAAAACCATATCAAACTAGTTCAACTTCAACAGCCAGTAAGTCATTTCCTACTACCACTTTTTGTAGATTAGCATTCATTAGACTTTCTGTTTTGTTTTTGTTTTCTTTTTTATGAGCAGACCAGTTAATGTAAGTAGTATCATTTTAAATTCTGGGATGACAAAAAAAAAAAAAAAAAAAAAAAATATATATGTTTACATTATTTCCATCATTCGGAGGTTTGTCCTCATCTTTATTGCCATATTCACAATGTCTTGCCTGTTGTATGCTCTGACCTTCTTCAGGTGATTTATGTTGGAATTTCAAATCAAACCCTTTATTTAGTCCAACATATCACCTGAAGACCACCAGAACATACAATGACCAAAACATTGTGAATATGGCAAGAAAGTTGAAGACAACAGTCTGAACAATGTAAATACTGTAAATAGTTACAATACCTCATCTCAGAAATATAGGCAGATATTCAATATACATGTGCCAACCAAATCAAGTTTATAATTTTCCATTCAAAAAAGATAAAATCTTATTTCACAAGTTTTTCCAACAAATATTAGTCTTCTTCTGGATATATACAATATATAAAAGAAAACAGAATTGGTTTCTTGAAAATTCTGCCATTATGCGTAGTTTTCTTACAAAGATTATCTATAAAGAAATTGGCTAACCTCTATTCTTTGTAAACTTACATTATGGAAATAATACTCTCCTTAATTCTGCTTCCAGAAAATGTCAGTAGAGAAAAATAAGTCAACTTCATAAAAGGAAAAAATTCTACTTCAGATTGCAAAAAAAAAGAATAGATTTTTGAGGTTTAAAACAAATCTTTGTTATTTAGAAATGTTTTTTTCTGTGGCAGGATACATTTGTAGTATAATTTTTTTTAGCAGCTAAGCCAACAGATGAATGACAAAACTATTCAATATAAAACAAATTTTCAAACCAGTTTTAAAGAATGTAAATTGGGTTTTATTGCTTAATCTAATTAATCAGTTATGTCTAAATGAACAGAATTTCAGTAATCCCTGTTTGATTTTAATTTAGACATTTCAGTATTACAACTTTCATTTTCAAACTCTTAATAAAGGGTGTTTCATTAAGACGGATCAGAGTCAGCAGTAAATAAATCAGTTTTATTGGTGAAAACTTATTTCTCTATTGAATCATGTTATTTAAGTCATGCCAATTATGTGTGAAAAATTATATCATCCAAATGTGAAAGAAAAGAAAAAATACTTAAACTTCATTCACATTAAAATCAGTCCAAGTTATTGGAACACCCTTGTAACTTTTAGGAAATGGATTATAGCTTCACCTCCAATTTGCTGGCATCCATGTTTCTAGAACCAGGTCAGATTACCCAGTTTACTTTAATAATGGTCAGATGCTCATCTGAGTATGTCTGCTAGGGTAGCTAGCTAATCCCTTTTGTAGATGCCTACTCAGGCAAATTTGTGTCTAACAGTCACTAACCAATGATTTATACTGCAGCTATGCCAATCAGAGCATAGTTATGGTTTCTAAAAAGAATGCAGAATCTGCCTTGATAAACAGTTTGAACAAGGCCAATATGTGCAAACGCTCAGTCACGATGACTAGTGACTTTGTGGTAGCACAACAACTGATGGCCTCTGAATAGTTTTGCCTACCAAATTTTTTATCACAAGGCTTTGATCAACTTGTCTGGTTTTCAGACAGTTCATTTTTTTTATCATATCACCCCATTCAAGACAGTAAAGCCACTAAGATATAAGGGATTACTGAGTGTGAAAGAATAAGAAAAAAGAAGCATTAGTAAGGAGCGAGAACTATAAAAGAAGAGAAATCAAGGAGACATTAGATAACGATTGACATTGCATTTAAAATTTTGAGAATCAAAGTTGGATGAAAAGTATAGCTGGAAGAGAGTTCCAAAAGTGAGAAGTGCAAAAAAAAGAGTTAACATAGAACTTACAGTTACAGCAAACCAATTCAACAGTGAATTGATGAGACCTTGCTGCCAATCTAGTACTGCACTTAAATTCACATAGTCTAGGTACCATAGCAAAGAGTTCATCCAAACAATTACCATGAATGTATTCATAGAAAAGACACAGCGAACCTACATTATGACAGTGGGAAAGTAACTGATGCCAAGATGCTAGGTCAGGGCCAATAATATTGCTGATTCTTTGGATTTTATCAAGAATCTCTAAAATATACAGCAGGAGTATGGAACCACATGTGGCAGCAATATTCAAAGCACAATATTCAAAGCATGGATGACTTATAAATATATAAGATATATATTCAGGAGATATAAATTGTCTAGCATGATACAGTGATCGAACTTTCTTAGCAGTAGACCTAGCAATGAATTCAGTATAATCTTTTCACTCCATGTCAGCTAGGATATTAGCTGAAGAAAATGCAATGTCACTTGCCTAGAGGTAAGTATCACTCATCAGCTGATGGATAGAGAAAGGTTTCATTTTCAAGGCATTAAAATTAACAAGCCATTTGTTGCCCCAGTTAACAATAAACTGTAGGTCATTCGGAAAAACTTATCACATTTTGAATATGGAAGAAATTAAGGGGATTTGACTTTAGAAGTACCATAATATGTTCTAGCTTTAAATGGTGGATGTGCAGAAGGTGTAATGGATAGCAGCTCAGAATGAGAAATCAGAAAACCAAGTTCAAATTTACTTCAGGTTCATTGCATTCACTTATCCACAAAAGATATGAATCTAGCTATGGGCTAAATAGTAAGATTTATATCTGGAAAAATCAGTTATTCTTAGAAATTTGAGGGGCTTTTAGACCTTGTACAAAGTGAACATTATAAAAAAACAAATCTTTCTCAAACACTTTTGAAAAGAATGCATACCTATGTTTTACAGACTGTGCAAAAGCCTCATGTTAGTTTAATTTAGGTTCCCCATGCATATCTGTGTATCAAAAACCAATTCTGCACTGATGTCAATCAAATGCATCCTGTTCTAGTTTTCCCCATTGCAGTCCAAGGTTGTAATATTATGCTTGAAAATTCTGTGCCATGTTATTTGTGACCTTCCTCTTTTATATTGTCCCTCTGATGGTGCATAAAGGTTACATAGCAGTTCTGCATTTTCGAAATGATCATGGTAAAATATTTTCAAGATTTTTCTTATACACTTTTAGTGGACAGTTTTTAATTATCTGGAGAGATAGATATAGATATATATCACATACATACATACATACATCGGGAACATCATCCTCTCTCCTTATTCCCTTTCTCCTCTGTGGTGGCAGTGACGTAGATGGCTGTGAAGGCTCAGCCTACTCCTGAAGAGTTGTGAGCAGGAATCACAGAGGAGTGTGGGTGGTGGATATGGCTGGGAATGTTGGGCCCTCCTGACAGCACGTCACAGTTGGATTGAAAAGTCTCGAAATGGGGCTCTTTACAGCTACGGTTTCCCAGGTCTCAGAGTCAATTTTGGCCTGTGTCAGGGATGTTTTCAACTGATCCTTGAAGTGTCCTTTTGAGCCTCCATGTAGCCCCTTTGCCACTGGCAAATTCTCCAAACAGGATGCTATGTGGAAGTCAAAAGGAGTGTATTCTGGACATGGGACTCACCAAGCAGAGGCATTGTTGAAGGAATTATAGGTGTACCTTTAGGTTGATATCAATTGAAGACATTGACCAAACTTCTGTACCGTCTTCATTTGTTATTACTCTTATAAAGTATATAAATCTGATCATACCGACTACAGTCTAGTTTCCACTCCTTGGTCAACTACACATTGACTTACATTTTACAAAGGCTATTAAAAACTGACTCACCTTAGATGATACTAAAATAAACTTTGCGCTCACTTTCCATCAGTGGATTGGCAGGTAGATATATGAACACCAACCTAAGAGGGAAGAGATAGTCACTTACATCCTTGCAACAATGTAGAATCTATGTTTGAAGAAAACTCCTGAAATTGCACATCCACTTGCTGACAGTAATTGATGAAGTCCTGAGTTGAATAAACAATGTTTCGTATGAGATTTAGTCTCATATTTCTATTAATCTGCACATTAACAAGATAATAACATAATAAATAGATTTAGTCTCATATTTCTATTAGTCTGCACATTAACAAGATAATAGCATAATAAATAGATTTAGTCTCATATTTCTATTAGTCTGCGCATTAACAAGATAATAACATAATAAATAGATTTAGTCTCATATTTCTATTAGTCTGCACATTAACAAGATAATAACATAATAAATAGATTTAGTCTCATATTTCTATTAGTCTGCACATTAACAAGATAATAGCATAATAAATAGATTTAGTCTCATATTTCTATTAGTCTGCATTAACAAGATAATAACATAATAAATAGATTTAGTCTCATATTTCTATTAGTCTGCACATTAACAAGATAATAACATAATAAATAGATTTAGTCTCATATTTCTATTAGTCTGCACATTAACAAGATAATAGCATAATAAATAGATTTAGTCTCATATTTCTATTAGTCTGCACATTAACAAGATAATAACATAATAAATAGATTTAGTCTCATATTTCTATTAGTCTGCGCATTAACAAAATAATAACATAATAAATAGATTTAGTCTCATATTTCTATTAGTCTAATTAACAAAATAATAACATAATAAATAGATTTAGTCTCATATTTCTATTAGTCTGCGCATTAACAAGATAATAACATAATAAATAGATTTAGTCTCATATTTCTATTAGTCTGCAAGATAATAACATAATAAATAGATTTAGTCTCATATTTCAATTAGTCTGCATTAACAAGATAATAACATAATAAATAGATTTAGTCTCATATTTCTATTAGTCTGCGCATTAACAAGATAATAACATAATAAATAGATTTAGTCTCATTTTCTATTAGTCTGCGCATTAACAAGATAATAACATAATAAATAGATTTAGTCTCATATTTCTATTAGTCTGCAATTAACAAGATAATAGCATAATAAATAGATTTAGTCTCATATTTCTATTAGTCTGCACATTAACAAGATAATAGCATAATAAATAGATTTAGTCTCATATTTCTATTAGTCTGCAAACAAGATAATAACATAATAAATAGATTTAGTCTCATTTCTATTAGTCTGCATTAACAAGATAATAACATAATAAATAGATTTAGTCTCATATTTCTATTAGTCTGATTAACAAGATAATAGCATAATAAATAGATTTAGTCTCATATTTCTATTAGTCTATTAACAAGATAATAACATAATAAATAGATTTAGTCTCATATTTCTATTAGTCTGCACATTAACAAGATAATAACATAATAAATAGATTTAGTCTCATATTTCTATTAGTCTGCACATTAACAAGATAATAGCATAATAAATAGATTTAGTCTTATATTTCTATTAGTCTGCACATTAACAAGATAATAGCATAATAAATAGATTTAGTCTCATATTTCTATTAGTCTGCGCATTAACAAAATAATAACATAATAAATAGATTTAGTCTCATATTTCTATTAATCTGCACATTAACAAGATAATAACATAATAAATAGATTTAGTCTCATATTTCTATTAGTCTGCACATTAACAAGATAATAGCATAATAAATAGATTTAGTCTCATATTTCTATTAGTCTGCGCATTAACAAAATAATAACATAATAAATAGATTTAGTCTCATATTTCTATTAGTCTGCGCATTAACAAGATAATAACATAATAAATAGATTTAGTCTCATATTTCTATTAGTCTGCGCATTAACAAGATAATAACATAATAAATAGATTTAGTCTCATATTTCAATTAGTCTGCGCATTAACAAGATAATAACATAATAAATAGATTTAGTCTCATATTTCTAAGTCTGCGCAAACAAGATAAAACATAATAAATAGATTTAGTCTCATATTTCTATTAGTCTGCATTAACAAGATAATAACATAATAAATAGATTTAGTCTCATATTTCTATTAGTCTGCACATTAACAAGATAATAGCATAATAAATAGATTTAGTCTCATATTTCTATTAGTCTGCACATTAACAAGATAATAGCATAATAAATAGATTTAGTCTCATATTTCTATTAGTCTGCACATTAACAAGATAATAACATAATAAATAAATAGATTTAGTCTCATATTTCTATTAGTCTGCACATTAACAAGATAATAGCATAATAAATAGATTTAGTCTCATATTTCTATTAGTCTGCACATTAACGAGATAATAACATAATAAATAGATTTAGTCTCATTTTCTATTAGTCTGCGCATTAACAAGATAATAGCTAATAAATAGATTTAGTCTCATATTTCTATTAGTCTGCACATTAATAAGATAATAACATAATAAATAGATTTAGTCTTATATTTCTTTTAGTCTGGGCCATAATAACATTCAATGTCCAACTGTTCCTGTTTTGTCTTGGTGTGTTAGTTCTTCTAATTCATTGCAGTTGTTTTCTTGTATTAATAATATGTAAACCTGCAAGAAATTCTTGATTTTGCCATTGGACACCAAGATCTGTCCTAACAGCCAGCATGTCTTAGCCCTGAAACCCTTGATTGGTGGTGGGTGGGGGTTCATTTTGGGAGGCCCAGTTGTGGACTCTGCCATTTTTTATCCAGTATCCTTTTATGGCCATCCACCAATTTTTTTTTTTTTTTTTTATGTATTTTTAAATTGACATGACATTGTCAGTCATCAGCTAATAATATACATGGTGTATCTGCATGGCCTGTACACTGCATACTGTGCATAAATCCCCAAAAAGGTTGGAGCCCAAAAAAGGGCTTCTTTCAGCAGGGATTTTTTTCTTTTTTGCTTTTTGTACTTTTTTTTTGCCTATTGTCAATCATCAGCTATAATAATCAACAGGGTCATGCTTACTACCCTGAACCTCTCAACTGCAGGGGGGGCCCATGCCTTTTTTTTTTTTTTACTAATAATAATACTAACCAGAATTCTATGGCTAGTAATTAAAATGAAATTTTTAGTCCCTATATTTCATATTTCTAGAAAGAAAAAACTGAGAAAATGATCACTTAAAAAATAAGAATGTTTAAAGATTTTAACACATGGAAAATTTTCACAAAAACTGAAATACTGTTTTTAAAACAAATTTTTAAGACAATCCCATTTGTGTTGTGTTGGAATCTTTATAAAACTTTTTTTAGTGGAGGTGTTGGAGATTAATCTTTATGGAAATGTAAAAATTTGCAACTTAAACATTCTTTTTTTGAGTAAAATTTAGTCATAAAAATATTGGTAGTTATTACCAAAAGAATAACATTTTCTCAAATTTTTTGAAAAATAAAAAAAACTATTCATTATAAGAGTAAATAATGAATATGTACTGAAATTTTCATTTAAATTGGTTAATTCCCTGATTTTTGATAATTTTTAAAAAGTGCTGACCCTCCATACTCCCATGCCATTTTTCCTTAGGTTGGGAAACTTAAATATAGTAGAGAGAGAAGGGGTTCATGGGTGGCTCCCCAACACTCTAGTGCTGACACCGCCTGTCCCATAAGTCTTTTTCAACATAAAAATCGATTTTGTTTTTTTAATCATTCTACCCTATTCAAGGTGCTAGGGGTTACTGAGAGTGAAAGATAATTAGAAAGGACAATGAAAAAAAACAAAAAAAAACAGGATTCAGAAATATAGAAGATTGACATTAAATTTAAATTTTTAAGATTGTAGGTTGCAGGAAAGTAAGAAATGGAAAAGTGTTCCACATGCATGAAGTGTGAGAAAAACTAGTAGAATAAAACTTATGGTTCCATCTATTTCAGTAGTAAAAGGATGAGACCTAATTGCCAATCTAGTAGTATGCTTAAATTCATGTGATATCATTGAGATATCAAGGAGCAGAGCTTATTAGAACAACTGACATGAAAATATAAAAAAAGGCAAAGGGAAGTCATGTCATGGCAGCGAAAAGTGAAATGCCAGGTCAAGGTCGATAAGGAGGAGTGGTCATGAGTGGTCATAATATATTATTAATTCTGTTTTGATTAAAGCAGATATATCTGTGGAGCCGATGCACAAAAAACATTTATGCAGCCTTCTTTGGGTCGTCGAGTAGTCAACATCAAATTTATGTAGAAAATGTAAGATCTATGTGACAGTCCCATATTAATACTGAAGTACTCTGAATTGCTCTTTTTCATTTTTATTCAGCAACTACTATTTAAATACATGTTCTTTATGCTTCATGGGTGCTCTAGCATTATGACGTATCAAAGTTGAAAAGATTTGACATCTATCTACTGAAGAAAAATTGTCTTATCCCAGGTTTCTTGGCTCAGAAGATAGATGAAACAAATAAGAAATTCAATGCTAAATCAGTTGAAGCAAAATAATTTAGTTACACCAATTCAAGGTATTCGTCATGTCATCCATCATTAGGAGAAAAACTAAAAAATGGCCTAAATTAAATTACAGCAAAAAAAGTAACAGAGTAGAAGAGAATGAAATCAGCCCCATACCAATGAATGATGTGACAGATATTGTCGTTCTAAATTTGGAGAGGCAATAGAAATGCTGACCAAAATAAAAATCCATACATGATAAAATTGGGAAGAACAGAGAAAATATGTGGAGCATGTAATTTAGCAGTGGTTGATCTGAATTTGAATATCTGTAAAATTGCATCAAGTGAAATAAATCTAAAAGAAAGGCTTTCATTGAGAAATGCAAAGAGTTACTGTGTTCAATGCGTTTTGTATTCCAATGAAAAAGTTTTAAAATGAAGAAATTTTTACAGACAGCAATTAACATTGTCTGATATTCTAAGGTCAATCATTTTGCAAGTTATTCAAAAGAATCTGTTTGTATACTTCAAGTTATTTGAACTATTGTTCTCATCTTGATTATTGTGGAGGTTTTAGACAACATTTCAGTCAAGTACCCTCTGGCTTTCTTCAGATATCTATTGTTTAGTTAATATTGGAAATCTGTTAGGCTGTTTTGTTCCTGTGATGCCAGTTCTTGTTTATTCTCGCTGAACCAGTGTATATTGTCTAATACCTGATCAAAGGGATTGAACTGACAGCTACTAGATCAGTGGTTCTTAACCTATTTTGCCCAATTCATCCTTTTCACCATATGACAAAAAGTCATTCATTATACTTTCCAAGATTGTCCAACAGGTGCCTTCCAAATAATATGCATATATTATTGAAAAACTTCATTCTTTTATATTCTTCTATATTATGAAGTATATATTTACATGGATTATTTTTATAGGATTTTTTTTTTTTATTTTATTATTTTATTTTATTTTTTTTTAACAACACTCATGATAGAGCCCCACATTTTGTAAATAGTAATTAAAAAAAAAATTCCCTCCACTGAAACCCTGAAATCCCCCCCCACCCAGGGATTCCTACCTGGAGGAAAGCCCCTGCATTAGATTACAGTAACACATGTTTAAACAACTCCTATATGCACCATACCACCACCCTGAAGGACATTAATTGTGTATTTTTGGAGCTTTTTATATTCAATATCAAATGGTTTCAACATTTGGTTATCATGGCGGGTTCATACCACTTTTCTGTCTTTTGTTTTTATTACAAAATTATTTTAGTACATCTATTCCGCAATTCCTTGGTTATATTGCCTTGTAATGAAGCAGATTGGTTGACTATGACTAACATAATTTATTTCACCCCAGTTCTTCAATTACTTTCTGCTGGCATATAAAAGTGTGGCCACATTTCCTCATCTGAAACACAGAACTTACATGCTTATCTGTGATGTCTGGGAGACTACCCATCTCCTAACTGTTTTTTTTTTTTTTTTTTTTTTTATATATAACTGCATGTATAACGATTTTTCCCATGCTTGCAAAACACTAGATACGGTTGTGAGGTCATGTGATTCTCCAAACAGCAGCCTCAGTCTCACCTCAGGTCAAACATGCACCTGGCACCTTTGGTGTGAAATTGAGTGCAAATCTATTCTAGTATAAACAGTAGAAGATTGTTATTCATTGGGTGTCCCTACTTAATGTAGTTCCTTTAATAGGAATAAATGGTTTAAAATTCAATGTTCCAAAAGAAAAAAAATAGTCAAAATACGGACATGATTTCTCTCTAAATTTCCAAGATGAGAAGTTTACATTTGAACTAATGTCTTCATTTTGTTTTTATCACATTGTTTTGGAACATTGTGATTACAGCAACAAAGAGGAGAAGATTAGTCTGAATGTAAATAATGACATTCTCATCTCAAGTTTTTGGGTAATCATGTCTCTTGATTCATGACTGACGAGAGAGATTTTACCACTGTATGTTGCCATTTCTTTCTGCAGTAGACTGATTACAACTAAGGCTGTAAGACCCAAACCGTCCTTCTATTTAACCCATAGCTGGGAGGAGAAGAGATGGATTCAAACCTTTCCCTAATGGTATTCGAACATAAGTGAATCTAACAAACCCAACTGGAATTCGAACTTGACTCTCTGATTTCTCATTCTAAGCCGATATACATTATACCACAAGGTACATTCCAAATAATCCATTGATGAAATTAAAATAAACAACAATTTTTTTTACTAAATTTTACCCAATACAAGGCTCGAGAGCCACATGAGCTAGAGGGTTACTGAACAAAGTGTGTGATATGAATGTATGAGAAAATAGTAAGATACAGAGGATAGATAGTGATTGACCCTTGAGTTGAAGAGGTTAAGATTGTAGTGTCCTCTGAAACATCCAGATTGGTGATAAGTCAAGGCTAATTTCACCTGTTTTTATTCTTCTCTGCCCAAAGGCTCAGAGACCTAAAGGCAGTTCTTTTATTTACCATTATACAGAACAAGCAAAAAGTTTATGATCCTTTACTAATTATGGTAATTTTCTAAGTGCACAAGGCTGAAAGTATGGGGCAACCAGTGAGGATCAAACTCACTACTCAGTTATAATTCATCTAGTGAGACAAGCTTGCTAACGATTACACCTTTGCTAATTATGTACATTAAATAAAAACATGAATATTGCAGCATTATGTAAACCAATTAATACAATTATTTTCTTTACTTCTGTACAGGTGTTACTGTAATCAACAGAATCAAAATGATGTCTATGAAGAAGAAAATGTCTAGAGAGTGCCTTGATTGCTAGGTCATCTACAGTAAACATCTTACCATTCCTGGCAGATCATTTATTTTCACAGTGTGGGATATCTAATAACAAAAATGATGGAAGCAAAAAGAAAAAGAATCTATATGAAATCAAATGGATTATATACACAAAATACATTGTTTAGCTAAATACAAAAAATTTTAGAAAATAAGAAATTTAGGATTCATGGCATCTGTAAACAAATTGATTCCAATGAAGTCTTAAAGGACAAAACTTTTACAACAATATATATATATATATATATATATATATATATATATGTGAAAAAGTGTGTATATAAATAAATATATATATATATATATGAAAAGTGTGTGTATATAAATATAAATAAATATATGTGAAAAGTGTGTGAATATATATATATATATATATATATATATATATATATATGTATGTATGTATGTGAAAAGTGTGTGTATATAAATAAATATATATATATATATATGTATATATGTATGTGAAAAGTGTGTGTATATAAATATATATATATATATTATATGCACGGTACTTATTAGAAAGCGCTCAATATCTGACGATCGCAAAAGCGTGAAACCCAGGGTCACAAACTCACATCTATCCAACCAAATATATATATATATATATATATATATATTATGAAATGGATAAAGTCCGAAAAGTATTTTAAGACATTTTATGTTTATACATTCTTTTTGTAGATACAAATATTTAAGTAAATGCTCTGTTTATAATAAAAAGTATTAAACAATATTTACTGGCCTGAATGTCCGAGAAATTTTCACAGATTTTCTGAGGACGAATATTTTCTGTGAAAATTTCTATAAACATAAAATGTCTTTAAATATATATATATATATATATATATTGAACTCTCCCATCATAGCCGACATATGAGGGTCCAGTAGCTCAGTTCCTAGGAACCGACAGCCCAACACCAGCACATATAATTTGATTATAGTGGTGAAGGTTGTGTGAAGAACCATCCACACTTTTTGAAAGGCCAAATACAGAGACCTGGTACACAACATGCCACAAGGTACCCAAATGACTGTCTGCAGGTTTTGAATTCAGAGTTGCCCTTCTCCTAGACCAGTTGCCATCCAAGGCTATAGAACCCCGTTTGTCCTGCTATTTACCCATAGCTGGAAGAAGAGGATTTGTACCTTTCCATATGTGCTTTATATATATATATATATATAAGAGAGAGAGAGAGAGTGGACATTGAGGTCTACACCCAGCAGTGACAGTCTGTTTCATGTTTAAACACCATATTTGGCTTCAATTACACAGTTATGTACAAACTGTGCACACTTGCAAACAGTAACAGGAAGAATACAAAAATATGAAATGATGGTCATTATTACAGAACAAGACAAAACAAAACATACTTGCTTATAAGATCAGCTTGAAAAGAATTAAAATAAAAAAAAACCAAAAAGCATCTCTGGCTCAATCCCAAGATTTTAATATCAATATCGAATCAGATTTCATGTAAATTAAGTTATAATGGATAATTTGCTGTTCTATTCAATAATTTCTTCAATAACTATAAAAACAATGTGAGTTTATGTAATTATTGGTTCTGCATCCTGATCTCCCTTATATTTCACTGTTATGGTAACATTACAGAATTTCTCAGTAGTAAATAATGAGTCCAGGTTGATCATAGTTTTCTTTTTATTTCTTTTTCAGGCCTGAAGATTGCATTTAAGCATGAAAAAGCCTGTCACTGCTGGGTGTTGAGTACAATGTGCACTTTTATATTTACATATGCTCTATCCCTGATATTTAGCATAAATATAGCGTACCTCAAAACTATATATATATGGCCTATGGGTTAGAATCTCCAACTGATACCAAAGCGGTTGGGTTTCAGTTCTGGCCTGAAGTGATTGGATGTCTAGCCACACTGATGAGCTGTGATACAGCAAAGCAGTCTGTCTGTGGATAATGATATTAGCTCTTGATAAAATAATTTAATCGGTCAAACACTGTGTGTAGTAAGGAACAAATTTGTAAACAGTCACTATTACTGCTGATAATGCAAGACTCTGCAAGCTGATTGAGTCCTCTGAGTGACTCGTGTGTTTATGAAAAAATAAGCGATTGGATGTCTAGTCACACTGATGAGCTGTGATACAGCAAAACAGTCTATCTGTGGATGATGATATATCTTTCTGTATATTCACTTCCTGCCATCTTCTCTTTCATTCATATCTTACATCTCATTATCCTTAGCATCTTAATAATATCTCTCTATCTTGAGTGGCTCTTGAACCTTGTATTGGGTAAATCCTTGTATTAAAAAAAAAAAAAGTATGTGCTGTATGCTGACATAATCTTTTCGGTTTAATTATTTCAGGATATTTAGATTTTTGGGAAAGGTAATGTAAGAAGTCAAAAGGTCATGCTCAATGAGAGAATGTAATGCATTACTTCTTAATCTCACCACCTCATATCCCATCCGCAACAAATGAGTTGCCCGCTATGAATTATAGAATGTTTCTTCCTTGAACTCATCATCTTCACTTCCTATAAATCATAAAAGAAATCTGTCAATGATCACACAGTTAAATGTAGAATAAATAACTTTGATACTTCCTGATACTAACTCTACTTATGGCCATAAAATGTTGAAACACCAGTTCTTGTCTGATCACCAAAATTAAACAACTTTAAGCCTGGTCAGTAACTAGATGGGTGACCACTTGGAAATACCAGGCGCTGTAAGCTTTTGATGTGTGGATAGTGTAATGGATAATGTTTTGGAATGAAAAATCAGAGTTGAGTTCAAATACCAGCTAGGTTTGTTACATTCACTTGAGTGATCATCAATTGAAAAAGAGACAGGATCACACAAGCATATCAAATTTACATTTACCAATATGCATTGGAGGGGTAATGAACCAATCCTTCCCATGAGCAGAATTTGAAGAAGGCTTATATCCAACAAAAGAGCCTCACAGGCTAAGAAAGCAGACAACTCATTCTGTTTCAAGTTTATCTTCAATATGTCACTTTTGTTGTCTGGTAATAGACACGTCCCTGGACTATGAGATATTGTGAAGTGGTTGTATAATACAGTTTGTTTCTATATTTGTTTTCTATCATGCCAATTAATTTTGTACGCTAAATTACATATGAACTTTTTCAAAAAGTGCATATCATAAATTACATCATTTTTTTGGTAAAATGAAATTTATTGATTTACTTTTTAACTCATCATTTCGATGGTGCAATGCCTGACCATGGAGATTTTTTTTGTTGTTGTTGATTTGTTTTTTTTTTTAACTTATTTACCGACCACTGATGATAAATTGTCTCGACTCTCTGGATTTCATTTCCCTCTGGTCACTCATAAATATCTGGGTTATCAAATGTCTGATGAAATTTTGATTATTCTTGCCAGAACATGAAGGAGTAATTGACCCAGCAAGTGGCTCCAATTACACAGTTGCGCAAAGACTGCACACTTGCAAACAGTAACAGGAGAAATAAGAAAAATGAACTAATGATCATTATTACAGACCACGACAAAACAAAACACACTTGCTTATAAGATCAGCTAGAAAAGATTTAAAATAAAAAAACAAAAGCATCTGGCTCAATCCAAAGATTTTAATATCAATACTGAATCAGATTTCACGTAAATTAAGTTACAGTGGCTAATTTGCTATTTTATTGAATAATTTCTTCAATAAATATAAACACAATGTGACTTTATATAATTAATGGTCACATATCCTGATCTTCCCTATTTGACCTAAAATATTCCACTGTTATGTTAATATTACAGAATATCTTATGTTAATATTACAGAATATCTTACCAGGTTGATAATAGTTTTCTTTTTATTTCTTTTGTTAGCATTTTTTAATTTAAATTGATTTAAGAAGCAAAATGCTTCCTTACATGTAGCAATAGAGTTAATTTTTTTAACTTATTTACTGACCACAGATGATAAATTGTCTCAAGTCTCTGGATTTCAGTTCCTTCTGGTCAGTCATAAATATCTGGGTTATCAAATGTCTGATGAATAAAGTTTGCAGAAAATATAAATAATAAATAAAAGCCTAAATGCTAAGACTAATTACTGCCATTTTCAAGGCAGAAAATTACCTCATTTGAATAACTAAGCAATGCTAATAATTACTTTCAAATCAACTGAAAAACTTGACCAACTTTGAAATGTATCTGATTTCACTACAAGTCAAAATCATATACAAATATTTTTCCTTACACACACAAACAAATTTTACATTTCTTTTTATCCAAACTCTTAAAGTACTAATAAGCAAATAATGTATTTAGGTAATTGAGATATGTTGGTGTAACTTGTTTTTCTATGCCAGCAATAAAACAATTTCTTATTTATAAAGACCATAAAATATCAAATAGAAAATGTATAACAAAACACAATTTCTTAAATTTTTAGCCTGAATATTTAAATTAGTTATTTCTATTAAAGTAAGAACTGTTAACTTGGGCATGATATAAGGCATATGCTGGTTGACATAAATGGTCAGCCTGCATTTTTATGTAGGTTTAAAATCATTATTATGCTTATTGCCAGGATTTCTTTCTGCTAGGCAGTACATCACTTATAAGATGATGCAGAGCTTAATCCCTGGTGCCTGAGTAATCTCAAAATGGCAATAACAAGAGAGCTTAGACAATTTTTATCCCATTCACACAGAACTTCCCCCTTAAATTCAGCCTTGTGCCATATTGCGTTTGAGTTGGTGTATAGATAACTCTTAAGGATACTTTCACTGGTACCCCAACTGCATGAATTTAAGCAGTGCTACTAAGTTGGCACCTCAGTCCCACCCTTTCAATGTCAAAATGGTTAAATGTAACTGCCTCTTCTACTCACAACAGCTTCTTTTCTCACACTTCCCAACAGTGGAACTCTTTTCCTCCTACTTGCTTCCCTGATGGTTATAATCTTGAAATGTAATGTCAATTGACATCTTCTGATGCCTTGGTCCTGTCCTTCTCTATATCCTTTCCTCAAACACCACTTTTTACTCTTGCTCTCACTCTCTGTAACCCCTTGCATGCTAGTGGCACTCTCACCTTGCTTGGGGTGAAATGCTTAAAGAAAAAAAAAAAAAAACACACACACACACACACACACACAACACACACATTTATGTAATATTTGCATAGACACACACACATACACAATTTTATAGTACATTTTCAGGATTTTCAGTGGAAATGCACACAAAATGTCTACATCAAATTTATTAATTTTAGCCCATATCTGTAAGTATAAAACCTCCCCAATGAGGATGTACTTACTAGAGCATTAATATTTAGTGAGATAAATTTGCTAAACATTGTTCTCCAGGCATGTTACAAGATAAAACCACAGATAGCAAGATAATGCCAGAAGTATTCTTCTCATTTTGGCCTTAGCAAAAGATCAAAGTATTACTGATCAATGGGAGGTTAAATTAAGTTTGGTAGGACAAAGAAGAAGGAATTTGGACAGACCTGTAATCCATTTATCCTATTGTTTGCTTCATCAGCATTTCGTGTCTTAAAAATAAGGCGTCTCCCTGTCTTTTTCTTGACATAAAGAGTAAACAAGATTTCCCTTCAGATAGCATTTGCCTTTTGCAATGTTGCATCCACAGTCCTTTTAAAAGGTGTTCAAAAATGACATGATTCTCATTTTTATATTCATCCATTTTGCAATGTATATATTCATCCACAGTTCCTTTTACACAACTATATTTTTTTGAAGATTTGACACTGTTCAATCTGACTGAATGACATGATTCTCATGAAATCACCAAAAGTTAAGAAACATCAATGCAATGTATATATTCATCCACAGTCCTTTTACACAACTATATTTTTTGAAGATTTGACACTGTTCAATCTGACTGAATGACATGATTCTCATGAAATCACCAAAGTTAAGAAACATCAATGCAATGTATATATTCATCCACAGTCCTTTTACACAACTATATTTTTTGAAGATTTGACACTGTTCAATCTTTTGTGAATTTTTTGACATGATTCTTCATGAAATCACCAAAGTTAAGAAACATCAATGCAATGTATATATTCATCCACAGTCCTTTTACACAACTATATTTTTTGAAGATTTGACACTGTTCAATCTGACTGAATGACATGATTCTCATGAAATCACCAAAGTTAAGAAACATCAATGCAATGTATATATTCATCCACAGTCCTTTTACACAACTATATTTTTTTGAAGATTTGACACTGTTCAATCTGACTGAATGACATGATTCTCATGAAATCACCAAAGTTAAGAAACATCAATGCAATGTATATATTCATCCACAGTCCTTTTACACAACTATATTTTTGAAGATTTGACACTGTTCAATCTGACTGAATGACATGATTCTCATGAAATCACCAAAGTTAAGAAAACATCAATGCAATGTATATATTCATCCACAGTCCTTTATATTCATCCAACTATATTTTTTTTGAAGATTTGACACTGTTCAATCTGACTGAATGACATGATTCTCATGAAATCACCAAAGTTAAGAAACATCAATGCAATGTATATATTCATCCACAGTCCTTTTACACAACTATATTTTTTGAAGATTTGACACTGTTCAATCTTCATCCACAGACTGAATGACATGATTCTCATGAAATCACCAAAGTTAAGAAACATCAATGCAATGTATATATTCATCCACAGTCCTTTTACACAACTATATTTTTTGAAGATTTGACACTGTTCAATCTGACTGAATGACATGATTCTCATGAAATCACCAAAGTTAAGAAACATCAATGCAATGTATATATTCATCCACAGTCCTTTTACAACTATATTTTTTGAAGATTTGACACTGTTCAATCTGACTGAATGACATGATTCTCATGAAATCACCAAAGTTAAGAAACATCAATGCAATGTATATATTCATCCACAGTCCTTTTACACAACTATATTTTTTTGAAGATTTGACACTGTTCAATCTGACTGAATGACATGATTCTCAATGTTAAGAAACATCAATACAATGTATATATTCATCCACAGTCCTTTTACACAACTATATTTTTTGAAGATTTGACACTGTTCAATCTGACTGAATGACATGATTCTCATGAAGAAATATATTCTCAATCCAATGTATATATTCATCCACAGTCCTTTTACAAACATCAATGCAATGTATATTTTTCCTTTTACAAACTATATTTTTTTGATTTGACACTGTTCAATCTGACTGAATGACATGATTCTCATGAAAAAAAGTTAATAAACATCAATGCAAATCTGTGATATATTCATCCACAAAGTCCTCAATTGTATATTCAACTATATTTTTTTGAAGATTTGACACTGTTCAATCTGACTGAATGACATGATTCTCATGAAATCACCAAAGTTAAGAAACATCAATGCAATGTATATATTCATCCACAGTCCTTTTACACAACTATATTTTTGAAGATTTGACACTGTTCAATCTGACTGAATGACATGATTCTCATGAAATCACCAAAGTTAAGAAACATCAATGCAATGTATATATTCATCCACAGTCCTTTTACACAACTATATTTTTTGGAAGATTTGACACTGTTCAATCTGACTGAATGACATGATTCTCATGAAATCACCAAAGTTAAGAAACATCAATGCAATGTATATATTCATCCATCCTTTTAGTCCTTTTACACAACTATATTTTTGAAGATTTGACACTGTTCAATCTGACTGAATGACATGATTCTCATGAAATCACCAAAGTTAAGAAACATCAATGCAATGTATATATTCATCCACAGTCCTTTTACACAACTATATTTTTTTTTGAAGATTTGACACTGTTCAATCTGACTGAATGACATGATTCTCATGAAATCACCAAAGTTAAGAAACATCAATGCAATGTATATATTCATCCACAGTCCTTTTACACAACTATATTTTTTGAAGATTTGACACTGTTCAATCTGACTGAATGACATGATTCTCATGAAATCACCAAAGTTAAGAAACATCAATGCAATGTATATATTCATCCACAGTCCTTTTTTTACACAACTATATTTTTTGAAGATTTGACACTGTTCAATCTGACTGAATGACATGATTCTCAAATTCACAATGTTAAGAAACATCAATGCAATTCATTCATCCACAGTCCTTTTTACACAACTATATTTTTTGAAGATTTGACACTGTTCAATCTGACTGAATGACATGATTCTCATGAAATCACCAAAGTTAAGAAACATCAATGCAATGTATATATTCATCCACAGTCCTTTTACACAACTATATTTTTGAAGATTTGACACTGTTCAATCTGACTGAATGACATGATTCTCATGAAAAACATCAATATAATGTAATATTCATCCACAGTCCTTTTAACATCATATTTTTTGAAGATTTTGACACTGTTCAATCTGACTGAATGACATGATTCTCATCCACAAAGTCATCAATTTTATATTCATCCACAGTCCTTTTAACTATATTTTTTGAAGATTTGACACTGTTCAATCTGACTGAATGACATGATTCTCATGAAATCACCAAAAGTTAAGAAACATCAAAATGTATATTTCATCCACAGTCCTTTTACAACTATTTTTTTGAAGATTTGACACTGTTCAATCTGACTGAATGACATGATTCTCATGAAATCACCAAAGTTAAAACATCAATGCAATGTATATATTCATCCACAGTCCTTTTTTTACACAACTATATTTTTGAAGATTTGACACTGTTCAATCTGACTGAATGACATGATTCTCATGAAATCACCAAAGTTAAGAAACATCAATGCAATGTATATATTCATCCAAGTCCAATGAAGATTTGATGTTCATATTCATCCACACCAAAGTTAAGAAACATCAATTTATATATTCATCCACAGTCCTTTTTAACTATATTTTTTTGAAGATTTGACACTGTTCAATCTGACTGAATGACATGATTCTCATGAAATCACCAAAGTTAAGAAACATCAATGCAATGTATATATTCATCCACAGTCCTTTACACAACTATATTTTTGAAGATTTGACACTGTTCAATCTGACTGAATGACATGATTCTCATGAAATCACCAAAGTTAAGAAACATCAATGCAATGTATATATTCATCCACAGTCCTTTTACACAACTATATTTTTTTTGAAGATTTGACACTGTTCAATCTGACTGAATGACATGATTCTCATGAAATCACCAAAGTTAAGAAACATCAATGCAATGTATATATTCATCCACAGTCCTTTTACACAACTATATTTTTTTGAAGATTTGACATGATTCTGTCACCAAGTTAAGAAACATCAATCAATGTATATATTCATCCACAGTCCTTTTAATGAAGATTTGACACTGTTCAATTCATGATTCTCATGAAATCACCAAAGTTAAGAAACATCAATGCAATGTATATATTCATCCACAGTCCTTTTACACAACTATATTTTTGAAGATTTGACACTGTTCAATCTGACTGAATGACATGATTCTCATGAAATCACCAAAGTTAAGAAACATCAATGCAATGTATATATTCATCCACAGTCCTTTTACACAACTATATTTTTTGAAGATTTGACACTGTTCAATCTGACTGAATGACATGATTCTCATGAAATCATGTTATTCAATGCAATGTATATATTCATCCACAGTCCTTTTAACAACTATATTTTTTTGAAGATTTGACACTGTTCAATCTGACTGAATGACATGATTCTCATGAAATCACCAAAGTTAAGAAACATCAATGCAATGTATATATTCATCCACAGTCCTTTTTTTTTTTTGAAGATTTGACACTGTTCAATCTGACTGAATGACATGATTCTCATGAAATCACCAAAGTTAAGAAACATCAATGCAATGTATATATTCATCCACAGTCCTTTTACACAACTATATTTTTTTGAAGATTTGACACTGTTCAATCTGACTGAATGACATGATTCTCATTTGTATATTTCATCCACAGTCCTTTTACACAACTATATTTTTTTGAAGATTTGACACTGTTCAATCTGACTGAATGACATGATTCTCATGAAATCACCAAAGTTAAGAAACATCAATGCAATGTATATATTCATCCACAGTCCTTTTACACAACTATATTTTTGAAGATTTGACACTGTTCAATCTGACTGAATGACATGATTCTCACACCAAAAGTATCAATGCAATTTTATTCATCCACAGTCCTTTTAAGAAGATTTGACACTGTTCAATCTGACTGAATGACATGATTCTCATGAAATCACCAAAGTTAAGAAACATCAAAATGTATATATTCATCCACAGTCCTTTTACACAACTATATTTTTGAAGATTTGACACTGTTCAATCTGACTGAATGACATGATTCTCATGAAATCACCAAAGTTAAGAAACATCAATGCAATGTATATATTCATCCACAGTCCTTTTACACAACTATATTTTTTGAAGATTTGACACTGTTCAATCTGACTGAATGACATGATTCTCATGAAATCACCAAAGTTAAGAAACATCAATGCAATGTATATATTCATCCACAGTCCTTTTACACAACTATATTTTTGAAGATTTGACACTGTTCAATCTGACTGAATGACATGATTCTCATGAAATCACCAAAGTTAAGAAACATCAATGCAATGTATATATTCATCCACAGTCCTTTTACACAACTATATTTTTTGTTTGACACTTTAATCTGACTGAATGACATGATTCTCATGAAATCACCAAAGTTTTGAAGATTTTCATCCACAGTCCTTTTTACACAACTATATTTTTGAAGATTTGTTCAATCTGACTGAATGACATGATTCTCATAGAAATCACCAAAAGTTAAGAAACATCAATGCAATGTATATATTCATCCACAGTCCTTTTTACACAACTATATTTTTGAAGATTTGACACTGTTCAATCTGACTGAAATTCTCCTGAAATCCCAAAGTTAAAAAACATCAATGCAATGTATATATTCATCCACAGTCCTTTTAACAACTATATTTTTTTGAAGATTTGACACTGTTCAATCTGACTGAATGACATGATTCTCATGAAATCACCAAAGTTAAGAAACATCAATGCAATGTATATATTCATCCACAGTCCTTTTACACAACTATATTTTTTGAAGATTTGACACTGTTCAATCTGACTGAATGACATGATTCTCATGAAATCACCAAAGTTAAGAAACATCAATGCAATGTATATATTCATCCACAGTCCTTTTACACAACTATATTTTTTGAAGATTTGACACTGTTCAATCTGACTGAATGACATGATTCTCATGAAATCACCAAAGTTAAGAAACATCAATTCAATGCAATGTATATATTCATCCACAGTCCTTTTACACAACTATATTTTTTTGAAGATTTGACACTGTTCAATCTGACTGAATGACATGATTCTCATGGAAATCACCAAAGTTAAGAAACATCAATTGTATATATTCATCCACAGTCCTTTTACACAACTATTTTTTTGAAGATTTGACACTGTTCAATCTGACTGAATGACATGATTCTCATGAAATCACCAAAGTTAAGAAACTCAATGCAATGTATATATTCATCCACAGTCCTTTTACACAACTATATTTTTGAAGATTTGACACTCAATCTGACTGAATGAATTCTCATGAAATCACCAAAGTTAAAAACATCAATGCAATGTATATATTCATCCAAGTCCTTTTAAAACTATATTTTTGAATTTGACAAATCTGACTGAATGACATGATTCATCCAAAGTCAATGCAATGTATATATTCATCCACAGTCCTTTTACACAACTATATTTTTTTGAAGATTTGACACTGTTCAATCTGACTGAATGACATGATTCTCATGAAATCACCAAAGTTAAGAAACATCAATGCAATGTATATATTCATCCACAGTCCTTTTACACAACTATATTTTTTGAAGATTTGACACTGTTCAATCTGACTGAATGACATGATTCTCATGAAATCACCAAAGTTAAGAAACATCAATGCAATGTATATATTCATCCACAGTCCTTTTTACACAACTATATTTTTTGAAGATTTGACACTGTTCAATCTGACTGAATGACATGATTCTCATGAAATCACCAAAGTTAAGAAACATCAATGCAATGTATATATTCATCCACAGTCCTTTTATAAGATTTGACACTGTTCAATCTGACTGAATGACATGATTCTCATGAAATCACCAAAGTTAAGAAACATCAATGCAATGTATATATTCATCCACAGTCCTTTTACACAACTATATTTTTTGAAGATTTGACACTGTTCAATCTGACTGAATGACATGATTCTCATGAAATCACCAAAGTTAAGAAACATCAATGCAATGTATATTCATCCACAGTCCTTTTACACAACTATATTTTTGAAGATTTGACACTGTTCAATCTGACTTGACATGATTCTCATGAAATCACCAAAGTTAAGAAACATCAATGCAATGTATATATTCATCCACAGTCCTTTTACACAACTATATTTTTGAAGATTTGACACTGTTCAATCTGACTGAATGACATGATTCTCATGAAATCACCAAAGAAGAAACATCAATGCAATGTATATATTCATCCACAGTCCTTTTACACAACTATATTTTTTGAAGATTTGACACTGTTCAATCTGACTGAATGACATGATTCTCATGAAATCACCAAAGTTAAGAAACATCAATGCAATGTATATATTCATCCACAGTCCTTTTACACAACTATATTTTTGAAGATTTGACACTGTTCAATCTGACTGAATGACATGATTCTCATGAAATCACCAAAGTTAAGAAACATCAATGCAATGTATATATTCATCCACAGTCCTTTTACACAACTATATTTTTGAAGATTTGACACTGTTCAATCTGACTGAATGACATGATTCTCAAAAAATCACCAAAGTTAAGAAACATCAATGCAATGTATATATTCATCCACAGTCCTTTTATATATTTTTGAAGATTTGACACTGTTCAATCTGACTGAATGACATGATTCTCATGAAATCACCAAAGTTAAGAAACATCAATGCAATGTATATATTCATCCACAGTCCTTTTACACAACTATATTTTTTGAAGATTTGACACTGTTCAATCTGACTGAATGACATGATTCTCATGAAATCACCAAAGTTAAGAAACATCAATGCAATGTATATATTCATCCACAGTCCTTTTACACAACTATATTTTTTGAAGATTTGACACTGTTCAATCTGACTGAATGACATGATTCTCATGAAATCACCAAAGTTAAGAAACATCAATGCAATGTATATATTCATCCACAGTCCTTTTACACAACTATATTTTTTTGAAGATTTGACACTGTTCAATCTGACTGAATGACATGATTCTCATGTCACCAAAGTTAAGAAACATCAATGCAATGTATATATTCATCCACAGTCCTTTTACATATATTTTTGAAGATTTGACACTGTTCAATCTGATGACATGATTCTCATCAATGCAATGAAATCACCAAAATGTTAAGAAACATCAATGCAATGTATATCCTCATCCACAGTCCTTTTACAAACTATATTTTTGAAGATTTGACACTGTTCAATCTGACTGAATGATTCATCCACAGTCCTTTTATCTCAAATCACCAAAGTTAAGAAACATCAATGCAATGTATATATTCATCCACAGAAGATTTGACACTGTTCTTTTATTCAAAAGTTAAGAAACATCAATGCAATGTATATATTCACAGTCCTTTTATATTTTTTTGAAGATTTGACACTGTTCAATCTGACTGAATGACATGATTCTCATGAAATCACCAAAGTTAAGAAACATCAATGCAATGTATATTTCATCCACAGTCCTTTTACACAACTATATTTTTTGAAGATTTGACACTGTTCAATCTGACTGAATGACATGATTCTCATGAAATCACCAAAGTTAAGAAACATCAATGCAATGTATATATTCATCCACAGTCCTTTTACACAACTATATTTTTTGAAGATTTGACACTGTTCAATCTGACTGAATGACATGATTCTCATGAAATCACCAAAGTTAAGAAACATCAATGCAATGTATATATTCATCCACAGTCCTTTTACACAACTATATTTTTTTGAAGATTTGACACTGTTCAATCTGACTGAATGACATGATTCTCATGAAATCACCAAAGTTAAGAAACATCAATGCAATGTATATATTCATCCACAGTCCTTTTTACACAACTATATTTTTTTGAAGATTTGACACTGTTCAATCTGACTGAATGACATGATTCTCATGAAATCACCAAAGTTAAGAAACATCAATGCAATGTATATTTCATCCACAGTCCTTTTACACAACTATATTTTTTTTGAAGATTTGACACTGTTCAATCTGACTGAATGACATGATTCTCATGAAATCACCAAAGTTAAGAAACATCAATGCAATGTATATATTCATCCACAGTCCTTTTACAAACTATATTTTTGAAGATTTGACACTGTTCAATCTGACTGAATGACATGATTCTCATGAAATCACCAAAGTTAAGAAACATCAATGCAATGTATATATTCATCTCCACAGTCCTTTTACACAACTATATTTTTTTTTGAAGATTTGACACTGTTCAATCTGACTGAATGACATGATTCTCATGAAATCACCAAAGTTAAGAAACATCAATGCAATGTATATATTCATCCACAGTCCTTTTACACAACTATATTTTTTGAAGATTTGACACTGTTCAATCTGACTGAATGACATGATTCTCATGAAATCACCAAAGTTAAGAAACATCAATGCAATGTATATATTCATCCACAGTCCTTTTACACAACTATATTTTTTGAAGATTTGACACTGTTCAATCTGACTGAATGACATGATTCTCATGAAATCAAAGTTAAAACCAATGCAATGTTATATTCATCCACAGTCCTTTTAAACATCAATGCAATATATCAATTTTTTATTCATCCACAGTCCTTTTACACAACTATATTTTTGAAGATTTGACACTGTTCAATCTGACTGAATGACATGATTCTCATGAAATCACCAAAGTTAAGAAACATCAATGCAATGTATATATTCATCCACAGTCCTTTTACACAACTATATTTTTTTGAAGATTTGACACTGTTCAATCTGACTGAATGACATGATTCTCATGAAATCACCAAAGTTAAGAAACATCAATGCAATGTATATATTCATCCACAGTCCTTTTACACAACTATATTTTTTGAAGATTTGACACTGTTCAATCTGACTGAATGACATGATTCTCATGAAATCACCAAAGTTAAACACAAGATTTGACACTGTTCAATCTGACTGAATGACATGATTCTCATGAAATCACCAAAGTTAAGAAACATCAAGTTTGGACAGAGTTCCCAGGAATGCCAGATGCTGTAAGCTTGGATGTGTGGGTGGTGTAATTGATAATGGCTCAGAACTGGAAATCATCTGAATTTGAATTTTTGTTGGGTCTGTCATATTCACTTACACAAAAATACTCTTGGGAAACGTATGAATCCAGCTCTTCTCCCTCCAACTATGGGTTAATTAGTAAAATTTGTATCAGTAAAATCATTATCTCTAAAAGTATTCTTACAATCTAAAAATATTTTCTGATGGTAAATAACCTGCAACGGGTTGATAATACGTAAAAAATAAACCAATCAGTAAATGACATGATAATGAAACAGCATCCTGATTATCAAGCCCAAATTTGAATCAGGTTGAGCCTTGTGAGTGAAGTTGGGTTGAGGAAATTTGTTCAAAAATTAATATGAATAACAAGTCATCGTGACTGAGGCTTTTAGCATATTGTATTTGTGAAACTGAAAATCATGCCAGATTATTTACTCTATCAACAACTGGAATTACGGTTCACTCAGAATAGCTGCACTATAAACAGCAGATTGGCTGTGTTGGTATTGAAACACGAATGTGCCTGAGCAGGCATCTGCAACAGGGATTACCTAATAGATAGGGTTACTCAGAAATGAGAAGTTGGCAATAATAAATATACCAACATTAATTATACATTTGTTAGTCACCACTCAATGCATATCACCACTTGATTTTACATAAAGCGCTGCTTTATTCTGACTACAAGGCACTCACTGTGCACGCACACACACACACACACATAAATATATACTTACTTTCATATGACCTTGACCATAGTCTGATTCATCATCATTTTAAGTTATAACAGGCAAGTTCCTGGTTTAAAGGACGTGGTCCATCATGCATGTACAGACCTGATGGACATCAGCAGATATGGAAAGCCAGCCTCCTAAATTTTCATTCTCAAAGCTAAGCCATGATGAGGAACTGAGAGAGAGCAATACTTGTGTAAATAATAATGATGAAAATAATAATAATATTACTTATTTGGCTCGGTATAGAATCATGCTTAGCAGCCCCGACTGAAAGATCAATACTGGATCCTTATTGAGTGTCCAACAATTGTGGCCTTGTGTTTAAGTAAATATATTCATAAAATGATTCAAATATAAACAATATCTTTACTAATTATATCAATAGATAATCACTTTCAAATCAACTCAAAAAGAGAACCTACTTTGAAATGCATTTCATTTCAGGGATTTTAAGCCTACAAGTCAAATTTATACAAAAGTATTTTTCCTTATGCACAAAAGAAAGTAACATTAAGAAACAAACTTTAACACTACATTTCTTTTTATCCAACTCTTTTAATGCCCTAATAAGCAGATATTGTATGTAAGTAAATAAATGTGTTGTGATATGTCAATATAACTTGTTTTTCTATCCAGTTATAAATATCCAAAAGTGTCAACTCAACAAGGCCTATTTATCAAACTTATGCGGATCAGTCAAAAGTTATTAACATTCTTTTCACTTACAGCCATCAGCTCATTTAAAATTTGGTAACCATGTTTCTATAAATGAAAAATGACCAAAGACCTTCAAATCAAATACAAGAAAAATGAATAATTATGAAGGCAAGATCAGCTGGAAATGAAACATGATGTAAACTGGAAAATATCGCAACTTCTTTAAAGATAAAAGCAAATGGGCAGGTCGACAGTGCACAAGATAAAGACAGACAGGTCAATATTAAAGCCACTACTAGACAGCAAAAGAACTGTGTCGAACTACATTGGCAACAGGGATTGGCTTGTCACCCTAACAGACGGGTGTTCTCGGAAATGAATAGCCGGCCATTGTAATTCCAGGAGTAATTAAAAATGTTGCTCGAATATTTATCCAGGCATTTCTCAAGATACAATTTATAATCGGATTCTAGCGCGTATGTATTGTTTGAAGTCGTATTATTTATTTACCCAACCATATTAAGAATAAGTGAAAAGCCTGTAACCGTGGTTACCATAAAGGATAATTGTCCAAAGTTAAAGTCGATAAAAGTTTAATAGACGACTGGTTTTTATGTGGAAATGATTTGTATGTAAAACCAATGACGCTGCTGATGTTATTATGGATGTGAAAATGGTCGTTTTAGAAAGAATTGTAAATTTCCATGTACAACGGACGTGAATATGGAAACATATCGATGTAAAAATAGAGTCTCTAAGAAAACAAAGAAAATGCTGGGTGGTTGTAAGTAAATAAACAATGTACGCAACACAAAAAAATATGGATGAAAACAGAAGAGAGTTACAATAGTCCGATAAATTAGTGGGAAAAAAAAGAAAGAAAGAAATGCTAGGAAAAGTAGCCTTTTTTTTTAGAAACACAAACGGTTGCTTACAAGAATTGATGTATACGAAAATAAACATTTCTTTTAAACCACTGTTAGGTAGAATACAAAAAGCTCGCCATGACAAGCCTAGCCAAAAAACGAGATCCTATATTGGGTAAGCCGTATAGTGTCGGGTGGTATTCTATTAATCTCGTCCAGGATTTGTTTTCATTTTTTAATAGTTTCTTAACTGTTTTGTAAAAACCTTTGTGTGTCCGTGTTTACTACAAAAATCAATGTATAAACAGTACACACGGATACATAATGGTTCAACAAAACAGTTTAGAGACTATTATAAAAATGAAAACAAATCCTGAAATAGATTAATAATAAAATACCACCCCTCCACACCTACACCAAACATAACTGTCAAACCTTATATATATATATATATATATATATATATATATATATAATTCTCTAGACACTTAACGACATATTATGGTGCCAAAAGCTATCTTTCGCTGTGACTGAGCAGACGATGTGTGCACATGAATGCCACCATTCGCTTTGAAATGGATACCCCGACCCTACCTCGGATTGACCTCTTTCCGAGGGTGACCGATATGTGGATAAAAATTAACTCTTAGGCCCCTTATCAAAATGGTCGCCCCAGCCGTTTCCATAGTAATCAATTTTGCGAATGAACATGCTTATAAAGATATGTAATTTTCAAGATTGGTTATTCCTAAATTTTCGCTTGAGGATGAAATTGATACTTTAACTCAATTTAATTTTAATAATTATATTGAGGTTTTCGGCTCTCGTTTTTGAAACATGAGAACTTTTATGTAGCGAAGGAATTATATTTTTTAAAAATAATTATAATTTAAGCTCTACTTCTGTATGGAGCCCTGTTTTTTTTTTTTTTGTTTTTTTTTTAAATAAAAAAAACTAAAGAACTCCGGATTATTTACCTAACGTGTTCTTTTCTATTTTTCTACATACCTGCACACACACACACACACACACACACACACACACACACACACACACATATATATATAATTATAAATTGATTTAAAATATGTTTTTTTCCGCTACACAGTTCTAATCATGTTTCAAAAAAGGAAGCTAAAAGCCACGAATTTAATTTTGCAATTAAAAGCATTAGTTCCATTTCATCCTCAAGCGAATTTTATGTTTGAGGATGAAATGGAACTAATGTCTTTAATTTAATTGCAAAATTAAATTCGTGGCTTTTAGCTTCCATTTTTGAAACATGGTTAGAACTGTGTAACGGAAAAACATATTTTAAATCAATTAATTTATAATATTAATGCTCTGTAAATTTACATCGAGCACTATTTTGTAAAAAAATAAAAATACCTATAAGAACACCGGATTATATATCTTACTGTTCTTTCTTTTTATTTATATACACACACACACACACATATATATATATATATATATATATATATATATATATATATGTATGTATGTATGTATGTGTGTGTGTGTGTGTGTGTGTGTGTGTGTGTGTTAAAGACGACAGACAAGGTACTGTGCTTAAGCTTTTTAATTTTTCTTGTGTTCGAGCAAGTGTTTTCTTTTCCGACCACAGCTCCATTAGAACCCATTTAAAAACACACACAAACTTACCAGACTCCATACGTAATATACTCGTAGAAAATACAAATATAATAACCTCATCAACATATAAAAAAGAAGATTAAAAATAAAGGAAGCCTTAATTTTTTTTTAAATTAAATTAAATTTTTTTTCAATAATATTAACTACGAATACGGCCACAATGTTTCTAAATATGTTCAGAAAATAAAACATCTCTATAACTCTAGAAATAACGCATACACCCAGTTGGAAAGCAAAAAGAAAATCATCCTTGATAATGGCTAAAGGTATTGCTGAAATCGTTCGGAATTATAGAACATTTCGACAGTTTCTACACACTGTGTTCAAAAAAGAAAACACTTGTTCGAACAAAAGAAAAATTAAATCGCAGTACCTTGTCTGCCGTCTTTAATGAAACGTATAAATGAAGGATTGCTGCCTAAATACACACACACACACATATATATTTCCAAACAAGTTTGATAAAAAAAAAGAACCGAAAAGGTCTGTCTGTTTAATTTCCTTGCTGTATTTCTCCTACCCTCGAACATTGTGCTGTATTTCGCCATTTCATATTCAAGTATTTCCGACTTTCGTCGTCACCACCAAGAACCGATGTGGTGTCTGCGTGGCAGTCAAAACTCCCCTGTATCCATACTGGCACTCCCTGGGAAGCTGGCCACCTGAAATGGTCAGACGCCCAGGGAACGAGGCCGCCCCAAAAGACTGCAATCTATCCATTTATTAATTTAATTTAAATTTCCACCTTTATTTTTTATTACATCAACCATATCATATGCACCCCAATACACCTGCTGTGGTAAATGACGCCTCATTTAATGTGGGGTGTTCATTTTGTACAATAATACCCTCCAGAGATTGGAGTTCCCCTTGCACTGGGTGCTGTAGAGTACTTTGGTGTTATCTACTTGGGTGTGTCCTCTTTGCTGGTTGTACTACGAGGGTACTTGAAGAGAGGTGGCAAAATATCGGCTTCGGACAGTTTATCCACGACTTCGAGCACAATACTCGACGCCTTGTCCGTGGGTTGGCAAAAATACAGTGCGAAATTAAACAGACTGGCCTTATTTTTTTTTTTAATCAAACTTGTCTTGATGAATACCTGCTGCCTAAATATTCCATACATTTATATTTCAAGTAGAACTTTTCTCGAATCCATTGCTAAGTTTGCTGCTAGGAAAGTTGATTTTACTGTGTCGTTGTAGACAATTTTTCACACCACAATATATCTTACACAATTTATAGGTCTACCATTCGCCTATGCATTGAACATTGCTGTCGTCACGTCTGATTTGGTGCTTGTTCTATGCATCTAGAGATTCTTGATAAAAACGAAAGAGGAATCTGCAATATTATTAGTCTGGACATGGCATCTCGGCTTCAGACATTTTCTCACCGCCATACAGAAGCTACCCTGCGAATTTTCTATAGATATTTTCATGGTAACTGTTCTAATAACGTACCTCGACTTTATTTATGTGTAGTACTATATTGGCATCTAGAGGTCACCATTTTACAGCTGAAATTGCTAGATTTAACCATAAATTACATGCTAGCAGTTTCTTCTCTCGCACTTCTCGCTTGTGGAACTATCTTGCAGATTCTTGCTTCCCAATCCACTTTGATCTTCAAAAATGTAAATGCAACGTCAATCGTCATCTTCTGTCTCCATGAATCCTGTTCTTTTACTGTCTTCTACATAATGATTTTTCTCTCATTCTTTCACTCTCATTAACCCCCTTTGCGTCTTGGTGGCTTTGTCGCCTTGCTTAAGGTGGGAAGAATGATAAAAAAAATAAATAAAATATGAAATACTATATCCCTTCAGAACGTAGGCGATGAGGACTCCAGATATCCTTTACTATCATTCCCCCAAAAATCATTGAAATTCACAGATTATAAAGTGCTTTCTCTGCGCTTTGGAATTAAGAGTTTGCCTTCGATTAGACTGGTTGCCACCCAATGCTCGAGAACCTTGTTTTACTGTACTATTTAACCCATAGCGAAGGAGGAGAAGAAGGAACAAATCCATACCTTTTGCAAGGGAATTAACGCGAAAGTGAACGCAACAAACGAACCCGGAATTTGACCTCGGCTCACCGATTCCAATTCCGCAACAATATTCGTCATACTTTAGGGGCATTATTATTATAAATAAAAATAAAATAATAAAAATTATAAATAAAATAGAACAATAACATATAAACGTAATATAAAGTAAATTGAATAAAATTTAAAATTACTGCCAACATGCAACAAAAACTGTTCCTGCCAGAAATACGGACATCCCGCCAAAAGACGTTAAATTCAACTTCTTTGCCACGAACCTTGTTATGGGCAACACGTGTCCGACTTCTCTCTGTGATATGGCGCGTTATAATATGGAGCAACTTCTCCCTTTTATCACATGTACCATAAAACCTAAAAATACACACACAAATGAACACAAGAAAAATATAAATAAATTGTATGAAATTAACATATAATTTACCATGCTTTTCCTGTTATTTGCTTACGTTTTATTTCCTATAAAGTACAATTTTATCTCCGTGAACACGGGGCTAATTTCTGCTGCTATGATGTGAGCGACACCTACAATACTACCCGCTTATCCCAGAAAGAATAAGTGCTCGAATACGCAATCCGATCGTATTTTTGCTATGAAACCAGGAAAGAATAACATGTTAAGCCTAAAACGATGTAGGCCATCACTGATTCATCGAAGGAAGGAAAGCGCACAGTTTGAATTTTGTTTTGTTTTTAATAAAGAACGCACATACGTAGTTGTAAATATTTTAAGATTTTTAATATTAAAACTTTGTGCTTTCTCGAATTTAAAAAATAAAACATAGTACTTTCTAAATTACGTAGTTGACTAGGTGTAGGTTGGTCAGAAAATGCCATCCCATAGATTATATGTTGTGGGAATCTTATTGCTTGAAAGGCAAGAATTAAAGAGTCAAAGACTATGAAATGTCTGAAAAAGCAGCTACATGTGGGTGTATAAATACAGGTTTATTTTACTAAATAAAATTTCTACACTTGCTTTGGTAAGGAACCTCAAGGAAGGAAACGCGTTGGCATAAAAGATTTTCTTGTCTTTTCTTTATTTTCTCTTTAAAGACAATTTATTTATATCTGAATTTTTGCACACTGTCGACATGGAAAACGTAACCAAAAGCATCACGGTTAATGATTTTTTTTTTTTTTAAGCATTTCACCCCAAGCAAGGCGGGAGTGCCACTAGTACGCAAGGGGTTACAGAGAGTGGGAATGATAGTAAAGAGACGTGATAGAGGAAAGAACGAAGAGAAGGATAGAGAATAGATCAAGGTATCTGGAGATGTCGACTGACATAACATTTGAATAGTTGGGGATTATAGCTATCAGGGAAACAAGTAATAGGAAGGGAATTCCACAGACGGGAAGTGCGAGACATGAAGCTATTGGAGTAGAAGAGATGGCTACATTTAACAGTTTCGACAGTAAAAGCGTGGGATCGAGATGTTGCAGGTTTAAATTCATGCAGTCTGGGAACTAGCGAAAGTAGTTCGTCGTAACAGTTACCGTGAACGTATTTGTAGAAAAGACAGAAGGAGGCGACCACACATCTGTGAGAGAGCGACTGTAGACTAGATGCCAGATCAGGGCCAATTATATTGCATATCCGTCTCTGGATTTTGTCGAGGACCTTAAGACGAATAGCGGGGGACACCAGACCATATATGGCAACTGTATTCCATGCAAGGTTAAAGGTTAATTTATAGATTTGAAGGATGGACTCTAGCGAGAAAAACTTTTAAAAAATATATTCGCACTATATGATAAAATCAGAAAAATTCCTTAAAAATTGCAATGAAGAAAAAGTTATTTCCCAAAGTTCAGATAGATTACTAAACTCTTTACATTATTTTTTTTTAATTGCATATATGCAGGAATTCCTGTAATCCTCTTCCAAGGAGTTGGGAAAACAGCAATCAATAATTTTGGTTAAAACTAACAAAACAGAAAATCATTTTTACTATCATATCTAAATTTTCTCAATTCGAATTTAGTTTTAAAAATCTGTCAACTTCATTGGAAAATATATTATTTCAATAAATCAAGTTCAAACGAGTTATTTGGTTAACCGACTTAAGTGATATATTTATCAAACATTTGCCCAATAAACCTTTCGACACAAAAGTCTAGAGTCTTAAATAGGTAAGTCTCTTGAGATATTTTTGATTTAAAGAATAGTGTTGCTGGAGTTAACTAATGAGTGCTTTTTAGCGGAAGTTTTGCTTGTCTGAGAAAACACGTTAAATCCTCATAATTTTCACGTATTTTTAATTGCACTATATATTAAACTAAAAAAAACAAACTCCGTGCCGACTTTTAAGCTAGCTTCCAGCCTAAAACAAAATGGACCCCCGGTCTAGCTTAGAAAACAGCAATGATAATTTTGAATAAATAACATTGAATTCCTCAATTCACTTCATAGAATTTCAAAACCTCACTTTAACTCTGATTCGAACTACAAGTCCAATTTGGGCCAAAAATTCAATTTGGGCCAAAAATGGAGTTCTTCAAATCACAAACTGCGTGGAACTTCAAAACCTCACATAAGGAAACCTCACTGTAATTCTGATTCGAACTACAAGTCCAATTTGGGCCAAAAATTCAAATTGGGCCATAAATGGAGTTCTTCAAATCACAAACTGCGTGGAACTTCAAAACCTCACGTAAGGAAACCTCATTTTAACTCTGATTCCTTGGCATTTTGAAGAAATAAAACTGATTTCCTCAATTCATAAAGTTTTGGAGATATTTAAACTGAACTTAAAACAAACATTTTTTAATTCAATGTTTTGTTTTACTTTAAACTCAATATAAATTTAAAACTTAAAAAAAAAAAAAAATCACTATTTGTTGTTTTTTAATATTTTAAATTTGAATTTGTAACTGTCCCCTCTTCATCCGGACATAAATCCCAATGCTGGATGTTCAAGCACCAGATGAAGCGCATATTTTCAATCCCGGGATCATCCTGATTCCAAAAAGGCATATGTAGTACAAGTGGGGTCGTAATTGATCTAGCGATACAAACTTGTTAACCATTACAGCACCTCGAGTTGCTCAAACTAGTGCTAAAATAACAGTATTCAATTTTGAGTAGGCAGGGTGCTGAAAAATGTTTGGCCCAAACAAATAATAGGAGTGGATAGGTTCTCTTATCGCCCGGTTCATAAACATCCCCGGAGTAGGGGTTTATCCCTTGTTTCATGTTTAGGATTAGGTTTCCAGTTCCTTCTAAAACCTTTTTCTTCTCTTTCACTTCCGGTGGTCTATTGCGTCTTGGTGGCATTATCTCCTTGCTTTGGGTGGTTCCTCTTACTTTCTAACCCTCGAGTGGCTCTTGGAACTTATACAGGGTGAATATCATGGTTTAAACCAAGAAGGAACACAAGTAGACATCAAGTGCTCCAGACCAGCTGCAATTTTCAGCTGAGCGCCGTGCTTCATCAAAGTTTCGGCCCATTAAGCTCAGTACCTCTCCACACGGTGGGCACACTCGAGTGGCTCTTGGAACTTATACAGGGTGAATATCATGGTTTAAACCAAGGAGGAATAACAAAAGAAATTTCTGATTATTGGTCACTCGGTTGTTGGTGAGTCAGGTCCAAACAAAATGTCCAGCATTCCCCTTCGTTGTATTCAAATGTAGAGAAAGAAATAAAATATGTTCTCTTTCCGTCTATCTCACACGTCTTAATCTTTCTCTTGTACACAGTTATTGCTCCACACACATCTATTTTTGGATGTTTTTGTTTAGCGGCATATCAACACCTCTATGGGTTATTTAATGCCGAAATCTAAATATTTTGTTCGCAGTTGTATTTATTTATTTGATGATAATGGTTTTAGTGGTACTAATCTTACTAATTAACCTATAGCTGGGGGAGAAGAGGTGGAATCATATCTTTCCCAGGAGTATTTGCGCATAAATATAACAAACCGAACTGGAATTGATTTCAGCTCTCCGATTAACAATTCCGTGTCATTATCCATTACACCACCTGCACATGCAAGCTGACAGCACCTGGTATTCACAAGCGGAATTTTTTTTTTATACAAGACGAGTATTCACTTACATTATTTTATCAATAATATACACGAAGAAAACTAAAGTACAATATGTTCTAACACCCAATGCTCGTTTGGTACCAAAAGTAGATTTTAAAATATGTCCCACTCGTGAAACAATAATGGGTATTAAAAGTTTAATTAAAACCTACACTGGTGTTTAAATATACGACGCAACAAAATAAGCAGGTCTTCTCAGCTGTCACTTCATCAAAATCTGATGGGATTCTTTAGGCATTAGCTCAAGATGAAAATCAGAACTGCTATCTGCAGATTTCAACGAAAGGTGGCTAAAAGTGGCGAGCCTGGTTCGCGTGAACGGGGCCAGTCTTGATTTTTTGTTATTACCCATTTTTGATACAACGAGACGGTTTCCTTTTGGATCCCTCCACTGATTGAGCTAGACTCCTTGTTCACCTAGTTAATGTGAGTAATTGTTCCTGGGATGCTCCAGGTGTTCTCTTTTGTTATGATCCATGTCAAGACTCCCAACCTCCCCAGTTTGTTTGGGTTTTTTTTTATTCCCTGTTTTTATCTTGACTGGGTCAGCTATTCATTATTCCCCACTCCCCAATTTATTTTGTCCTTCCTTCACCTGTAGTTAGCGAGTCTTGATTTTGCTTATCGTCAGAATACTGTGACCACTCTTATTTTTTCTGTGGGGTGGACGGGTCCTACTAACGTATCTTATTTTTATTTATTTTTAATTTAGTTTAATTTTTTATTTTTTTGCTAATTTTCACCCAATACAAGGCCCAAAGGCCACTCAAGGTAGACGGTTACTCTGTGGAGTTGTATTTGCATAAGAAAGGGCAAGACAACAGAAAAGATAGCTAATTCTAGACTTGAGGTGGTCAGAATTAATTAGCGAATAAAATTTCAGAGGTAAGGAGTTGAAGTAGACTTTAGAAGGAACCGAAAGCCCAATCCTAAACAGGAAAGAAGGGATGAACCTCTACTCCTGTTCAAGATGTTTTGTTGTATCTTATTTTCGTTATTGGGTTCAATCCCTCACCCTTCATGACATATTTTTATAAGATAAAAGAGAAAATTACGAAAAAGAAATTTATATATATGGTAAAATTTTTATGACATGGGTGTTTTTATAGGGCACCCTTTGAATATGCAGTATTGTGGTGTATGTCGGATGAATGGAGATGAATGTATTCTTATAGTGATTATTATACTGAGTGAATGGGTCGCAAATCGGATTAGGTTTAAGAAAGTCAGTGACGACCAATCCCACGCCAGTTCCTCTTCGGCCTTGTGCCACAACTGTGTTTTTATACAATAAATAAATGTCTTCTCAGCTGGCACAGGAGTTAAGCATTAGCCAATGAGGGTTTTTTAGGCGTGTATAACGGCCCCTGTGCTATAAAAGGAGCTATGATTCTTCTCATTTAAGATGGGAAAAGTTGCCCAGTCCCGGAGATTCCAACCCTGCGGCAACACCTTCTTCATTGTAATAAGTATTTTAAATAACCAGCAAAAGGTTGATAAGCCGTAACAAAAAAAATCAGGCGATCATTCAGAGATTAAGGTTGGCAACCGTCGCGCATTTTGATAGCGAAGCTTCTCAAAATGTTTAAATTGCGGGATACAGGCATCATTAATATTTTGAGACTTTTTTTTTTTAAATTGCGTTTAAATTTTACTCTTTTAATTATTTCTCTCGAAGACTTTTGGATTTTATTTTAGTTAATAAAATTGAATCTATTAAGTCATAAATAATGACGCTAATGTTTATCTCGACACTGACTTTATGCGACACCTTCTTGCATCATGTTCGTTTTTTTTTGTTTTTTTTATCAAAGAACATCTCAGCAAATCAAGATGAAAATAATAAGACAGAGAATAGCTACATATATTGCCAGAAATAAAATCGGTAAAATTGACGCATGATGTGTCCCAGAGAAAAAAAAATGAAACACAGCACCAGAGGTATATTTGTGTCGTGACATATTCATTAGCAAGCTAGTCCAGTTGACCATTACTACCGAATAGTGAGCTCGATCCTCCACTAGAAACGTCATATTTATAATAAACTAAATAAAGATTACTTTGGTCGTGTTAACGAGCTGTTGAATAGAGAGTTTGAACCTCACAGGGAGTTTCATGATTTTGACCAAGTGCGAAACTAAATGTTTGTTTTTTTTTTTTTTTGTCGTCTCAATGTTAGATAATGGCTAGCGATTTCGTCTGATCGACTTACTATCGTGTAGCGAGTTCAAACCTCACAAGCTGCTTCCTAATTATGGTCTCTATGCCAAATCTAGTCATAGCAATTGACTGGCAAAGTAAACCAATTGCCGTTGTGGTTAGAGTAAAGTTGCCGGTCGTTGTGGGTTCGAAAGTTTGAGATTTCTCCATTTACGCCATCTTGTTTACGTGTCACATTAATATTACATTTTTCTTATTCAACGACATGAGTTGTTTAGATTTAATTAATGGCGTAGCTAAAAAAAACAAAAACAAAAACAAAAAAAACACACACACAAATATTTGCTACACCAAAGAAATTCTTAAAGAATAGTCTTTTGGACATTTAAAGGATTCACTTATATTGGATATTTGTACATCGGCTCCGAGTCTTCTTTGCTGATCGCTTCTTTTATAATGATGCTCTTGATAACTACATTCACCGCCAACATGCAGGTTCAGGACTAGAAGATTCCAGTTTCACCACAAACCTGCTCCAGTCATCTATTCCCTATCACCGTTTGGCTTTACAAGATTTGGTTGGGTGTGAAACAAAAATCAGAGTAGAAGTGACGATGGCGTGAATTTGTTTAAGGTGGACCTCAACTTACCAGGAAGTGACCCACACAGTTGATTTCATGACCTTCCTCTCTGGCACATATGGAATGGAACATACAGAATCCATTTATGAAACTGCAACGGACTGTCGCTGACTTATAATTTCAAGTGGCGCTTTCTGTAGCATGTCCGTCATGCATAGCCCTTTTCATCCACTGATTCAACTGTTGAGATCTGTTGTAATCACCATCCTCTTGGTCCACGATTGGGATTTTTGGGGTAGGTCGCTTTAGTCTGGGTCCTAATTTTCGACCTTGCCCGTCAAGGGTGGCCCTACGAGGAGTTTGTACATACATCACAACAAAATGCCTTCTATTTCGTGGGTTTAGCGCGTTTCTATATAGATTGCTTTTGCTTAAATAAACCTGCTAAATTTACGACAGTGTGCGTCAGAGGCAGTGAATAGATTAACGAACAATTTATTTGCGTGAAGAATGGTAATATAGACTAATTATTTTGGTTTGGCTTGTTTTACGGCATATCAACCTCAATGGGTTATTTAATGCCGAAAAATTTTTATTGCTGGTAATATTTTGTTTTGTCAAAAATCTGTTTCTAGTAACATTTTTCCTTCAAAAATGTATTGCTAGTAATAATTTTTTTTCAAAAAAGTATTGCTGGTTAATATTTTTTCCTCAAAAATGTATAGCTGGTAATATTTTTTCTTCAAAAACATATTGTTGGTAATATTTTTTTCCTTCAAAAATTTATTGCTGGTAATAATTTTTTTTTTTTTACAAAGTATTTCTGGTACTTTAATACCTATTTTTACAAAGTATTTCTGGTATTTTAATACCTATTTTTACACTTTTATAATGCTTTTTACCTCAGTTTCGGGGTTAACCATTTGCTCATAGCTAGGACCCTAACAGGTGCTACCACCCCGGGTCAGGGTGAACCTGGGAACATCAGCAATTAAGAGGTGGTTCCATGCTCCTCAAAACCTCCTGATCAGGGGCCTTACTGCTGGACGTAGTTTATCGTCTTACCCAAGACACAAATGTAGTTTATCGTCATACCCAGAACGATATTTTAGGATGAGGATTTTAGACTGAACAACATATGGAATGATATTTGTTTATGATGGCATAATTTTAAAACTGCATATTATTTATCTGTTTACAACAAAGGTTTTTCATGTGAAAATGTGTGGCAGCGTGGATTTGTTACATGTCTTTGACCATAGCTCAATTAGGCCTCATTTAAATACACACAAAGAACTACCAAACTATCCACAACATACTCGTTGACAATACATATATAATAGTCTTATCCACATGTAAAAAGGCTAAAAATAATGGAAGCATTAATAAATAAGAAAAAGCCAACACGCAATAACATCATTTATGAACATGGGCACAATGTGATGATCGTGTTTGGAAAATAAAACATTCCTATGACTATAGATACATAAAAAATTCAGTTAAAAGTAAAAAAAACCTAAGAACATAAGAAAAATTAAATATAAACTTAACCGCATTACCTTATCAGTGGTTTTTAATCAAACACACACACACATATATATATATATATATATATATATATATATATATATATATGTCATTGATAAAACCATATATATTAAAGTTTTTCTTTCCATTTCATTATTCTCTTGCCCCATATATATATATATATATATATATATATATATATATACATACATACATGTGAAAATTATAGAAAATAGGAAAGAACTAAAAAATATTAGTTCCTAGTTTTAGTTAGGAAAATAGTTCAAAAAGTCTCGCGACATAAGAGATGAAAACAAGAGCCGCGTTATAATTATTTGAATTAAATTAAATTGAAAAGTAAGCTTTTTTCTTCATTTCATTTTTTTGGGAATTTTCATTTACGTGTTTTAATTTGAAATCAAAATTTCCATGGTAACAGCTAGGGCAGATTGTTTAAATTGTGTAGGCCCAGTATAGAGTTATATATATATATATATATATATATATATATATATATATATATATATATATATATATATATGTGTGTGTGTGTGTGTATTCTTTACATGCCTCCGAAATCTTTGCATACGAGCAATTTTTATTACTAAAATAATTGTGACAAACCAAGGTACCCTCCTTAAAACGGTTCATATTACAGACAAAGTTCTGAAAGTGGTGGTAGCTGTAAATTTTTCAAGTTTTCTTTTATTTCTCGCGGATTCCATCAAAAAGGGGGCTGAAGTATTGATCGGTTAAAATATCGGGATTACAACACCAACAATACATAGAAGAGACTTGAGCATCCAGACAACAATATTCATCGCTCATTTTCTTCTTTTTTTTCTGGTGGATGGGGAGTATAAAAAAAGAAATACAATTTGTATAGATTAATTGAGACAGGACTTTAAGTGTGGTTCTGCTATTTAAAAAAAAAAAGAGATTGTATTGATTGCAATAAAGCAGATTTCGGCATTGGCAGAATAAAATTACTCAGCGAGTTTTATGACAGAAAGTAAAGCTTAATTAACAACTAGAAGCTGACAAAACAAACAAGCCTATGGCACTGCAAGCCGCAGTGCTTGTTAAATGTTCCTACATGGCATTTTTTTAAACGAATTTACCCCACGAAAGGCAGTAAAACCACTAAAACAAGGTGTGTAAAAAATTAGCAAACCGAAACCCGTCCTGGGTATGACGATAAACTACGTCCAACAGCAAGGCCTCTGATCAGGAGGTTTTGAGGAGCGTGGAACCACCTCTTAAGGTTCCAGCTATGGGCAAATAGTTAATCCCGAAACTCAGCTAAAAAGCATTATAAAAGTGTAAAATGGTTTTAATACCAGAAATACTCTGTAAAAAAAAATATTACCAGAAATAAATTTTTGAAAAAAAAAAAAAAACCAAATTACCAGGAATACGTTTTTGAAAAAAAAAAAAAAAAATTAATAATATATTTTTAAAATAATATTACCAGCTATACATTTTTGAGGAAAAAATATTACCTGAAATAGATTTTTGACAAAATAAAATATTACCAGGAAAAAAAAAGTTGTCAGCATTAAATAATCCATTGAGGTTGATAACAAACCAAACTAAACCAAACCAAGCCGAAACATAATGAGCGGATAATAAAGACTACTCAGAAAGACAGTAGTTGTTTAAATTTTTGAATGGATGAAAGAAGATAAAAATCCGGGTTTAACTTATATCCGGATTTGACAGTCAAATTGGTAAAATCTCTCCGTGGTTATAAATTGTCCCTGATGTCAGTCACGGAAACCCGGATAATAAGAGATAAATTATTTTCTCTGGTTAAAAATTAGAGCCTTTTTTTTTTTTTTTGTATTTCTTTCTCCCTCAAATAAATCAAAAAACTATAAAGAACCTGATATAAGAGACCCGGATATAATGAAGTTTTTTTTTCATTTTGTTATTCGATTACTTACTCTTTGATATCCTGGAATTAAACTTTTTTATATAGATTAACACAGGCTCAAATTTGAGACCAGAAAAATATTCTTAATCCGTCGTTAGTTCCTCCTAATTGTCCAAATTGTTCACAAACCAAACCAAACCGAAACATTCATTTCTTCAGCGAGAACAATAGAAGAATAATCAGAAAGACAGTAGATAACGACAAAAGACATTGCATTTAAATTTTTGGAATGGATGGAAATATCTTATGGATAAAAAAATTTTTAACTTGTTTCATTTCTATGATATACTGACAGTCAAATTGGTAAAAACTCTGACTACATAAAATTACCTAAATTGTTCTCCAAAAAATGGTGACTGTCAGTTTTGAACAAAACATTTAAAAACACGATTAAGGTTAAAATGAAAGGGCAGATAAATTATTGTTTAAATTTAAAGTTAAATCTCCCTGTATCTTTAGTGTTTTCTTTTTTGTTTTAGTCTTTTCTCGGTTTTTTGTTTTTGGGTTTTTTCAGAATGTTTTTTTGGAGGCAAATTTCTTTCTCCCTCTAAATGACTATCGATAAAACTAAAGAACCTGAAGTTCTTTCGAGACGAATACAAACATCATGAAAATTTTTTATCATTTTGTCAAAGATCGATTAAACATACACAAGTCCTAACTAAAAGTTTGATATACACTGGAATGCTAAACTTTTGAGCCACCTTTTACTGATTCAAAGAAAAATATAAACTTGTTAGTTTTACCTACTAAATGAATAAGATTTGTTAGATCATAATTAATAAGCCCAAATAAAGTTTATTTTTTTTCCACTAATAAAAATATATTCTTAAATTCTTTATGAATCACCACAAGTTATGCAATTTCTTTTACTGTAATTGTCATAAATTGTTCAACTAAAAGGAAAGGCTCTCCCATTTTTCAACCAATTTCAAAAAAACTTCACTTTTTTTTTTGGCATTAGTTTTCTTATTCTCTTTTCATTTTTTTCTTTTATTTTCATTCAGAACACACCAACAATTCCATTTACAAGAAGATTGTTTATATTAAGACATGTTCACACAAAAAACAATAATCTTTGTCAATTTTATTTTTGTTCTTTATGATGGTAATACTATATATATATATATATATATATATATATATATATATATATATATATATATATATATAGGGTTGTCCCAAAAGTTCGTAAACACATGGTCTTTATTTTGAGGAATAATTTTTGTTGTTTTTGTTATTGCTTGGCAAGTAAAATTTCAATTTTTTTGCAAGTGTTTACGAACTTTTGGGACAACCTAATATATTTCTATATATATATCTATATATATATATGATCCGCTATATAACCTATAGTGGGGAAAGGTCATTCATTCCCTTTAGTGCGAAATGAATTTTGAGCTCTACCCACTTCTTTATGGATGGATTCAATTTCTGAGTCCGCCACCCTTGTTTACTCTTGGTGTAAAAACCTTATTAATTCTATCAAAAATAAATATGGGTCCTGTTCACTTCTTTAACAATCTCGCAAACCCACGATCCGCTTCTAAAATAAATTCATTTTAATAAAATAAAAGATGTATAATTATTTTATGCAATTGGACCCAAACTTTTGCACGCCAAATCAACAGGTTCTACGAATAAGGTGCTAACAACATCTGAAATAAGATTGAAAATATGATAAAGTAGTACAAAAATAACGGGATTTTTCAACCAATTGCCGTTAAAGTAAATTAAAAAAAAAACCTTCGAGTTTATATCTTCTGAATACAGATAAATACAAGCCGTTGTAACACGTCATAGTCAAATGAAAAGTGCTAGTTCGTCTGCAGAAATCTAAGTTAACCGACTTTCTTTCGGCAAAAGTAAGCTAGTCTCGTTAAAAAAAAAAATAAGTTAACTGAAACTCTTTCCAGAGTCTAGAAGTCAATACGCTTGGACCAATTTTTTCACCTGTAAAGTGCGATTAATGGCATTTACTTATAATACATGCACTTGTTCTTCTTCCCACATATCCAGTTCTACGAGCATCCCACACAAGACTGTTTACTATGAAAAGACACAAACACAAAAATAAGCTACCGCACACCTTCATATACAATTTTAGAATTACTAATAATTTTTTTTAAATCCAGACCTATTAAAGTTGAATAATCAGAACAGTTACCGTATTTGCCGGCCTATTGGACGCACACAGATTTTGGCATGGAATATTTAGGGAAAAAAATGAACAAAAGAAATCAAAATGATAACCTTACTTTTATGTGACATTCTCACGAACCATGAAGAAACATTTTTAGCCTTTTTAGTCAGTATTAGCACAAATTATACTACTGGTACATTTTTGAGATAATGTTGAATTACCAGGACATTTTTTTGAAAGAAAAAAGAATTTTAGTACATTTCATCAGGCATTTGTTGAAAATTCTTTTAGCTGTTTCTCAGGGAGTAACATCTGCATAGACAGTGTAAATTCATAATAGCTATTAGGTTGGTGCAAAAATAATAACGTAATAATGTCGTTTTTTGACGTATTTTTTAACGTCAAAAAACGACATTCTTACGTCATTATTTTTGCACCAACCTAATACAAAGAAATCCGCTGGTGAACACTGGCGGATCTGGTAATAGGCACAAAAAAAAAAAAAAAAAATTGTACTTGTTGGTAAACGCAGTCCCGTACTATACATGCAGAAAAGCAAATTCCAGTACCTGTATATCAACAAAAACACAAACAAAGCCGGCAGCAATATACCAGTCAAAAAAATATTTCGGTAAAAGTTGATATTTCTATAAAACAAGCAGCATAATATTGTGCAACTCCTTTCTTTTTCCTGTGTGAATTTTTCAGGGATATTTTTATTGATATCACGTTTGTTCCCTTCCAGGAATCCTAGTTTCAGAACTAAGCTCTATGCGTGCACTGATTCTTGATGACACCCCACTTTTTTTCGTGGTCTTCATGTCCCTCTCGTACGTGCTACTGCTGTATTGGACGCAGGGTAATTTACTGGTGCATTGTTTTGGAAAAACATCCGAGTCCTAATAGGCCGGCAAATACTATAATTAAAATCTGAATAATCTTAGCAACATTGAAATCCGTCGTAGCCAGACTTAAATGTCCCCCTGAAGATAAATCGATACATGTCGACTCCCTTCAGATTTCTTTCTCCCCATCAATGTACTTCATCTCAGAGCGGGTATTACGTACCCTTTTATCCGTAAATATGGTTCACCCTGCCAGAGTTTTCCATCCCAACGTTAAATCTTATGCAATACAGCCGATTCTACACTTATACATCTTTCCATAGATGTATGAGATGCTGTGAATTCAGTTTTTGGTTAGATAGTTTCCTAAGGAACCAACACTCGTAAGAAGGTTGTATTTCTCACGTTGTTAAATCATCTGGACCTGTTCCACTGCCTCTCTTGAATAAAAATGGTTTGCATAGATAGCGGAGGAATTCACCTCTGCCTACTTATCCAGAAAACAATTAAGAACAGCTATTAAATTGTAAGGTGCTACACGATCTTTTCTTTTATCGGCAACATAGGATTTTGACTTTTATTTTAGTTACTATAGGATATACAGATGAATACATCTCTTCTCCCCTAGCTATGGGTTAATTAACAACGCAGAATGCACTCTAAAGTCCTGGTTGGCAACCAGTGTAGGAAAAAGAACAATTCCGAATTCAAAACAGTAATTTTTCTATTAAAACAATTTTTTCAGGAAAATAGGTTTCTGACATCCAGTAACTGTTATAGCTCTTTCCATTATTGATGGAGGTTTCCTTCCTAACCTTTTGTTTAAAGTAATGTGGAAGATCAACACCTTTATTTTCTCTTCAAGTTACATGTGCTATCCATGTTAGTTGATGCTGCTGTTGATAGTCCTCAAGTGATGTGGTTTCTGTTATTTGGTACAGTTCTTTCTTTGGGACTCTGTTGCACCTGTCCACAATGTTCAAAGAAGGATGATCTTTGCCAAGACACTCAGGCTTTAATCACTCAAAGCCTTTTTTAACCATTGCTATGGCCAATTGTATGGAAGACCCAATGAAACCTGAACATCCTCCGTGTGAATTGGTAGAATAAAATGTACCAGCCACTTAATTCCGACTGACGACTTCGACAGAGGGAACATGAACACGATATAAAAGTGGGCAATGAGGTCAACACCTACTTTTATATTTACATACATACATACATACATACATGACTCTCTCCAGATCTTTATTCATTTATTCCGAGCTTTTCAATTCGGTCTGGAATCATCTTCCAGAGAAGGGACCAGTGGCAAATGTCTGCTTAACAATTCACCTGTGCGTCTTAACGACCTATTAAACCGCTGATTTTCGATATTGTACGCATTCTGATTGGTTTCTTTGAAATTTTAGCAAGCGAGACCCTGAACAAAAACTATTTTATATTATTGGAAATAGTTCTCATTTCTCGCAGTGGCATTTTATTTCATCTTTTGTTTATTTGCAAGCGTGCAGCGGACCTTTTCCCAGTATTGGTGCACACCGACGCGAACGAGAATCGAAATACAATGTCAGGGGAGTTAATGACTGGTCGGTGGAAAGCTGCGTGGGAGTTGTGTTGTATGTTTAAAAATCCCTCGTTGGTCCATGAATCTGTCAGCGTTGAAATATCTAATTAGAACGGAAAAAAAAACAAGTATTTTTAAAGGTCATGTCACTTCGTGGCGTAAGTGACCACAGCTCTTCAGATTCCGTTTCTTTTATTATCTGGATTGGTATGACTTCTTTGGAAAGTTTTCCGTTCTCTTCTCTACGGTTTCGAATTCAGTTAATCTTCTAGACTGGGTTCTCCATCTCTGGATAGCAGCCAGTATGATCCGCTATTTAACCTATAGTGGGGAAAGAAGAGATAGAAACATTCATTCCCTAAAAGCATTAGTGCGAAATGAATACCAAGATTTGAGCTCTACTCACTAATCTAACTTTCCGTGCCGATAGCTGCTATGCTATCTTTATTTACCCGACACCACCAGCAGCACCCTTGGGCCTTACTCTTGGTAGACAGAGTCAAAAGACCGATATTAATTCCTTTCGAAATGTATAACATTCAACAGTGCAAGTCCATTTAGAGAATCGATAACTGTCCTTATCAAAAAGGTGGATAGTTTAAGTAGAGCGAGTTATTTATCACGCAGATAATTTCTCTGGCCTCTTTTATCATTGCTTATACATCGAGGCCATAATCTTCTATGAGATGTGTCCCTTCCTAGCGTGGGCGATAATGACTCCACAGTTCCCTGTCCTTTGTAGCTTTTCATAAATGATGTCTTTTCGCTGTCTCTCTTTAACCCCTTTCTACCAACCATTTATACAAAGCTAGTTAGGTAAGTTATACGATGCTTTCCTCTGTTCCCATTGCCTTTAAAATGTCCTGTTAGTGTCAAATTTTCTAAGCCTTCTTTCCTCATTATGTGCTCTAGAAATTTCAACTCTTTTTTTTCCGATGTTAAGTATAACTGTCGTTTGCGTTTCAGCTTTCTCTAAAACTTCGTCATTGCTCAAATGTTCAATTAAAATTAAAATGTTTAGACCTATCTTCCCTACTCAGAGTTTCATAGAAATAGCATCGTTAGAGAGTAAAATAGAATTTACAAACTTTATTATTTATGTGAGGTGTCTCTTCATCTCACATAGGATGTCGTGAAGAGCCATAACCGCCTATCCTTGTAGTTTTTTCTCTTTGCTAAGACTCCCATCCCTGTTCCGCCATCCAATCACACAAGCTCGCGAAGTGGCTCGCTGCCTCACCCTATTGTCTTCAGTATGACCCGTGAAGATTAAATTCCTCAAACCTTCCTTCAAAGAATTTCAAATGTCTTTTCCTGATTTTGAGTATAAGTGTTCTGTCTGTTGCTATTTTAAGACGTCCTTGTTGTCTACTCGTTCCATCCATGGAATTCTCAGTATCCTTCTGTAGAACCACATTTCTGCTGCTTCTAGTTTTCTCAACAGTGGAGAGATTACCCAGCATTCACTGACATATAAGAGGATGGATTTCACACAGCAATCCTTTGTTTCTAATATTTTTTTTCCGTTTTTCAGCACCTTGTTTAGCTATTATAATGTGTACTTCGGCTCTCGGTGTCACATTTCCCATCCTCTGTTTAAACTGCTGTACCTTTTTGATGTTTATATCTCCAATTTGTAACTCATATATTTGGCTTTTCTCCTTGCGGATCAGCATACTGTTTTCTTACAGTTGATAGTCCTTTTTTCTTGGTTTCTTCTAATATGACGTTAATATTTGACGTCAACTTATTTAATATACGTTAATTCTTAAAGACGTTATTGCATGTATCTACTTCCATATTATTCGAATATGTATATTAGATAATTTTAATGTAATCGATTTTTTTGATATGGATAAGAATGTGCGTGACAAAAAAAAAATAAAGTAAATAATTTTTAAGTAGATTGTTAACAGTCAATGTTTCCAGCTATTTATAGCTCACTGGATACAAGTAATATTTCCAACATTATTGATTTTATTTTTATTTATCTTATCGCAAGAATTCAATTTAATATTTCATAACCATCGTCAAGAAAAGAAAATTGAAATCGGATGGACATGACATAAAAGCCGACAAGCTTTCCACTGTCATCATACAAGGTATTGCCTTAGATATAAGAGTTATACAGAGAGAAAAAAAATGGACTGACGATGTCACTAAGTGAATTGAAAGATCATTCATAGAGACTCAAATATTGGCATGCAACTAAGACATATGGAAGGAACTTGTCAGGTGCTTAGCTGCGTAGCTACCCTACAACCACAGTCATGGGACATGTGAGGATGCTGATAATTTAAAATCAAGTGTGACGTGACGTAAGTAGATTTAAAGTTTATATTTAATAAAAAAAAAATATTTTTATATATTTTAGTTATTTTTTTATTATTTTTGTTTAACTATTTCTTATCTGTTAATTGATTTTATGTAATCGAAATTTTTCTGTAATGGATAATAATATGTGTTAATTGCGATTATATTAAAGGATGTAACTATTTATAATGTTATATATTAGTAATAGTTCATTAAAAAAAAAATTAAAATTATCGTAATAAATAAGGGGCATTCCTATAACATTCGAACTTAAACAGCCATTTAACAAAATGTTGCTAAAACTATCGATATTTACTATGCTTAGCATAATACAGATGACCTTAGGGCATCTGGCGAGAACTGAATTCACAACAGATGGCCACGGAGCATTCGGCGACCATTGAACTAGCAATAGATGGTCACAAGGAATCCGGTGAGCACTGAACTAACAGATGGCTATCGGGCATTTGCCAAAGCATTTCAAAATATTACTTTCGTCAATTTTAAAAGGTAATTAAAGGATGAAAAGATAAAGAAAAAATTTTTTTTTTATGCAAATAAGACATGTTTGTTTGGTTTTCACCTTTGACGGGCACTGTTATACGAGTTTTCAAAAGTGCAGGTCATAAAGAATATAGTCTATATAGAAATACAGTAAATAAAAACCGATAAATTTTTTAAAAGTCATAGTACCTGATGGGCGAAGTAAGCTGCAATGTCGTCAAACTATTTTTGCTTCTCGTCCGAAATCTTAAATAATAAAAAAAAAAAAAAAAAAAAAAAAAATGAAAATGCTTTCCATTCCTGGTGTAGGTCTGATTAAAGACGATGACGTCAATATGGGACAGACATGTTCGAGCGCAGCAACTAGAGGAAAATATTTATAGGATAAGAGGGAGGAATTGATACTTGTTTACAGTATTTGTCTTTTCTTTTCACCACTTATTCAGCGGTTGTTAAAAATTGTGTCGTCATGTTCAGTTGTCTAACCGACTGTGAAGAAACAATATCCCATCGGCGATGAAGGTCTTTAAATAGTGCTTTTTTTCTGAAGAGCTTGTCCGTTTCGCTAACGTGTGGATAGTTCCCCAAGCAGTAACCTGTCCAGTGTAGGTATATTTTGTATAGAATATACCCCAATTAATCCTTCCATCAGCGATGCTTTGTACGCCATTTTCAGTGTACTCTCGAGAAACTTCATTACTTAACAAAATTTTTATTTAAGCTAAAAATCATACAAGATGCTTTGATGATTAATCTGCAAGTTATTTAGAATCGTCTTTTTCGTTCTTGCTACTTTTATCACAAGTTTTTTTTTCAGCCGATGCTTCCTCGGTCTTCCTCGGATGCATTGAATTTTGATATTTTCTAGGCTGAGCGGACTTCGTTACAAAAGCGAAGCAGGCAGGAAATTGAAGTTGGAAGACTGTGTAACACCAGTTCTCAAAAAGGTAGCATAATGGTTTTATATACAAATAATAGAATTAGCGAATCAAGTTCAAATTCTGGCGAAGGCAGTATTCAATTGATACTACCCTTAGAAAAGTTATGAATTGTCCCTGCGCAGCTATAGTAAAATAGCAGGGGAAGCTGAGTTCTCCTGCCTTGGATTGACAACAAGCATTTATAATCCGAAGAGTTGGATCAAAGAACTTTCCACCCTGTAAAAATCTACTCCTTACTGAAATAATGCCAACAGCAATGTAGTTTCACCATGCAGTGTTGATATATATTTTACTTAGCTCCAAAATGTCTTCTGTACAGAGCGGATGTCAATCACTGGACGTTAAGGTCAGATGACCGGCCAAAAGCAGAGCATACTAATTGGGGATTGATTGATTTATTTTTTACGGCTTATCAACCCTTTTTTTTTTTTTTTGGATTAGAATACTTTTTTTCGTGCATATTTTTTTTTTTTAGGATAAAAATGATTTTATCAATAAAATTATTTAACCATATTCTTTCCCAGGGGTCTTTGCGCGTAAGTGAATATAACCAATACCACTCGCTTAATTAAACATTGCCGAAATATTTAAGTTCATTAAAGGTCAAGCAAGTCAAAAATTAAGCTACTATTTAAGAAACTTGTTTAAATTCTTTTCGCTCCAATATAGGCAGAGCCAGATTATGACATTCTGAAGTCCCTAAAAAAAACCCAAATCCGCCCTCTAACTAACAACAAGACCGGGATGGGGGCACTCGCGGTATTAGTACCATTTGTGCGTATAAATAAATGACAAAACCTTGAACAAGTTAAGATTTAGTGATCGGAGAAACATATTTTGGGCAATGGTTCGTCAGTGGAAAATCTTACCGATGGAATATGGAGGTTCGTTCGAGCACTTTCCGTGAAAGTAGCGGTATGTTGCCACATCCCGTCTGTGGGTGAAGGTTGGAGGGTGGAGAATAATTCGTCACCACAAGGACTCGGAGATACTTTTGTACCCTATCAAGGCTAGAAAGTGAGGTTTGGGCAACTCCCAGCCAAATATGACAACAGTAATTTTTGGTCTGCAAAACATAGACGATACTATATTGGAACGGAACAGGAAACCGACCATTACTTGTATCCTTATCAAGTGCGACCCAACAGTCATTCAATGAATGGTGCCTCTCTACGATGATGGAATGTAGCTATACTAGCTTTGTCTTCGAGGTATTGAATCTTACCAGCTAGCTTTTACACCGTTGGGTAGTTTGTGCAAGATCGGAAGTGAGATCAGTCACCAATCTCTGACCATCAAGAGGAGCGCCCGTATATAGTCGTATCAACGGCATAGATGTTTGCAAATGATCTGAGTATATTCTTAGGCAGATCATTTATGGAAATCAATAGGAGGGTTCGTCCGAGGAGTGACCTCTAGGGGACGCCTGCGTTGACCACACAGGCTCCGGAGGACTGGCCATTATTAACTAACCTACCTGTTAGGAAGGATTTTATGGTCGCTAAGACCCTTCCAGTGATTTCATAACTTCAGAGATTGTGTATTAAACCTTTGTACCACACCTTGTCGAAGGCCTTTTAAGATATCTAATGCTACGGTCATCGAGGCGTTGTCGTCAAGAGCCTCACTGATTCTGGGAGTGATGGTAGTTGATCGGGCCGATCGAAAGCCATACTGCTCGTTGCCGAAGAGATTGTTCTTTTTTAGCTGCTCGCCGACCTTATTGATTTTTTTTTACTCATGGTATAGTCTAGTGACATTTTAGATAGATTGAAGTAAATTTATTTCAAATTCTTTAAACTAGAATAGCATTTTTTTTTTGTTTGTCAATAAAAAATATTCTTTAAGAAATACCAATACCACTATTTATGGTAAACCAAATATTTCAACACAATCGTAAAAAAAAATTATAACAAACATTATAACCATAAAATAAACAAAATAAGAGTTTGTCATATTTTTGTGATGTCAACAAATACTCGTTTTCATGTTCGAAATGCTCGCTGTATCCGTATAGTGATCAGTATAGATAATAGTGAATGGTATAGATTAGACGCCACGTTCCTAATAGTAATAGAGGATAGTGTAGAAATAGTGATCAATTAAACGCCACGTTAATTCGCATATAAACATTTCTTTTTTAATATCTACTTATTCAAAATGGGATCGTCTGTGTTTCCTCTCTGGTGATCTGTGTTCAAACTGCAGTGTCGACAGCGACACTATTCCTATATAGCACATATTGATATGATTTCAATCTATGAAACTATTTAGAACATCTAGAAAATTAAAATCACTGCTTTATAAAAATTTCTAAGATTTAAACATTCTGAACTGAAAATAAACACAATAACACAAACTAAAACAATAAACATTCTTTTCTTTGCTTTGCTTCCTCCATGTTTGTGAGATTGATATCATTTCAGTTTACGAAACTATTTAGAAGTTATAACATCTAGAATATTAAATTAATTGCTTTATGAAAGTAAAGCTTATATTAATTAGCTTAATGGGTAAACCAGCCTTGAATACATACCAAAAACTTAATACAGACGAAAAACTTAAAAGTTGCTTGTTTTAAAAATTATAATGTGAGTACAGAGTACAGAAAATATTGTTGCTTTAATAATTGTATTTGTTTTCCTTTCAGAAATCCGAAAAGTTAAAGAATTATGTAAATAAAAAAAAAAGTTTGAAAACTTCAAATCATCTTTGCCAGTAATCAATGCCTCCCTTAGAGAAGTTACGACATTATGCAACTGCGTTAGTGGATTTTTTTAAGCTAAGAATTCTTACTTACAAACACACACACAGAGAAACAAACAACACAACGAAAAAACGTTTACATCTATTGTTACAATCCAAACAGCGATGTAAATATTGATTGTCAGTTTAAACACTGGAGAACGTTCAATACTTTCTGCTACTTAGCGACCTCAATTCCTGAATCTTTCATTTTCGTCAAACAAAAAATAGTTACAATATGCATCGTCAATAATGCATCAGAAAAATAGCCATTGAAGACTTAATTTGCCTCAAGGGAAATATTTTCATAAAAACAGACGATCTTGTGAGAGAGTGAAAGATAATGATTGGCTTTATAGTGATCGATATATCGTTTGCGAATTCACAAAAAATTATATATATATATATATATATATATATGTGTGTGTGTGTGTCCAGCACAACAATTTAAATATCGGCCAATTTACAGTTACAGGAAAGAAAGAAAAATGTTTTTCATAAAAGTTTGGAGTTACGTTTCTTTCGTTTACTCCTGAACTTGTTTGGAAAATTCCAAGAATAAAATATCCAAGTTATTGAAAACGAAAAAGTTTTTTAAAATCTTTCCTGAAACCGAATAAGATTTTTGGAAAATGTAAAAAAAAAAAAAAAAAAAAACTTTTAAATTGATAAGTTTTAAACCACGAAGTACTTCAGTAAAAACTAGTTTAATTAAATATACATTATCGTGTTCCTGGACTTTATATATATATATATATATATATATATATATATATAATATATGATGGAATATATATAAAAAAAAAAAGAAAAAAATTCAAGGTTCGTGGAGATAGAATCTTCTTAAAAACAAATATTGAAATATCTTTACGTAATTAATACACTTACTTGTTTCAAGCTTTAAAATGGATGGGTTTAATGGATAAACAGAAAAAATTAATAACTTCAGAGCTCGCAAAAGGTAAAAAAAAAAATGCTGGACATTGTCAAATAGCATTAAACCTTAAAGAATTTCGTTGAAGATCATGGACGATTCAGATTCATACCCGATATGAGAAATTTAAATCTCGCTCATCTGTGCCCTGTATCAAAAAGAAAGTGATAGACATCTCTATTTCTTTTTCAAGCTATGGGTCGTTGTGGTAGCGAGGAAATATCAAAATGTCCAAAATATCAGGTCCAGAATCAAGTTTCAAAATATGTGAGACCGGTCACTAAGCCGCTTTGTTAAAGAAAAAAGAAAGGGATCGTCATGAGAATCCATGAAAACCGATTTTTCAACCGTTCATTTCTTCAATGAATGCCGTTTAGACTTGAAGGAGCAAAGACTGGTTGGCTACTGGCCGAAATTATACTCACAGATGCCCAAATGAAAAGAGAGAAGATTCTTTTTCCATGGCTATACTCAATAAAGTTCTTCCCCCCCGCCAAAAAAAAAAAAAACATAATAATAATGATTATCTGATTAAAAATGGTTTTGAGCGAACTTTTCTGGTGAAGTGCACAGCTTGTTTGACAGATCTTAACCCGATTGGAAATTTTACATTGGAACTTAGGAATGTTATTCTGGGTGCTATGTAGTCTGTCTTGTTGCGTTTTATGTCGTCGTTGGCGTCAACTCTTCAGACCAAAACGATAGATCACAGACTGAATCGACGACAGACAATTTTATTTTTACTCGCTTTGTTTCACGAGGGGCGGAAGTTGTAGCATCGTTTCTCCTGACTTGGCATCTCGACTTTAGTCACTTTGTCTTTTCTACAGATATTTTCATGGCAACTGATCTGACGAGCTTTATTCCCTGGTGCCCCGACTACATGAATTTAAGCGTGCTACTAGATTGGCATTTAGGTCCCACCCGTTTCCTTTTGAAATAGTTAAATGCAACCGCAACTTCTACTCCAACACTTTCTTTTCTCGCACTTCCAGCCTGTGGAACTCCCTTCTCTTTACTTGCTTCCCTAATAACTAGAATCTTCAAAAAGTAAAAGGCAAATTCAATCGCCATCTTCTGTCTTCTTGAATCCCGTTCATCTTTTGTCCTTTCCACAATCCTCCCTATATTCAGTCTTTTCTCTCACTTTCACTCTGTAACCCCCTGCGTACTAGTGGCATTCCCGCCTTGCTTGGGGTGAAATGATGAAAAGAAATCGAGCAACACATCGATAGAGAGGACGAATGACAACCGGTTAACCAAAATCTCATCGCCACGTACTAGCTTGTCTGACCAAAGAATCATGGTGCGACGAGACACGCCGACCCTTCTAATTCTTACAGCCGTCTTTGCGCCGTTTTTAGAATTAAATACAAGGCAATGCATCACGGTCATAATTTCAGGCCCACGCAGTTCAAACAACCCCCACTCATTTCGGGTTGTCGACTTAGAAAAACAAGGCTGAAGCAACATCGAAAAGCCATGATTATGAGTGAGACAATGAAATCAGGAATGGCAGATCACATATAGATGGAAAAGGGTATCCATGTAGAGTGAAGTAAAAATGCTGAACAGGGAAAAAAACACTGGATAGTTAGATGTCCGAAACAATCAGTACCTATGCCAGAATGGCCGAAATGTGATAAAAACAAAAAAGATAAGGACAATAGTCCGGATGTAAATAATGTAATTTTTTTTTTTTTTTTTTTTTGCTTGTTATAATATTTCTTATTTGGGAATTTACCAGAAACAATTTAAATCGAATTGGGTTTTCTTCTGTACTAATAATTATTATTTTGCAATTATTGGAGAGTACCAGCGTCGCTAAAAACCAAAACAAATAATGAATAATAAAGCGATTATAAAATAAATTATACATTTTTACCCCAAGCAAGACAATGAAGCCACTAAGACACAAGTGAAAGAGTGTGAAAGAAAAAAAGAAAAAACATTAAGGAACGGGAACAATAAACGGATCATAAATCAAGACAGCAGATAACGATTGACATTGCATTTAAAATTTTGGAGATCAAAATAGGCTGGAAAGCAAGAAGCCGGAAGAGAGTTCCACAGGCGAGAAAAAAAACTGTTAGCAAATACCATACGGTTACATCCAGCCAGTTCAACTGTAAAATGAGGATACCTTGTTAACATTGCAGATTCTTTGGATTTCATCTAAAATCTCTAAATATATAGCAGGATCACCACACCATATGTGGCAGCAACATTCGAAGTTTGAACGAATGATACACTTATAAACATGTAAGATAGATTCTGGAGAGAAAAAATTGTCTAGCAGAACACAGTGAACCCACTTTCCTAGCAGGAACTGATTCGATATAATCTTTCCACTTCATGCCAGCAGAGAACGTTAGCCCTTGAAGGAGCAATAAGACTCTCCTGGATGCTAACATTAGCCATATCGATGGAAGGCACAAAGGAGTCTCTCAGATGATTAATAAAAAGCAGTTTTGTTTTGGAGACTTTAAAATTAACAAGCCACTCCTTGCCGCAGTTAACAACAGATTTTAGGTCACTTTTGAGATCAGCTGACAATTTGACCTTATCGAATCGATCAGATTTACTATTAAGACAGGAGTAAATAGCTGTGCCATCAGCATTAGAATTTATACATATGCGAACTATTCTGTACATTAATAGTACTGTGCCATGTGCTTTCACGTTAGAAGGGTGATAAGATAATTATTTTTATCGGAAATATAGCACATAAAACGAAGTGACCCAAGGATTTAAAACATATTTTTATTTATTTTCTTTAGAGTGATGAGCGAGTCCTTTGGTATTCGGTGAAGCAAAAAAGTTGTCGTTTTGAAGTAAAACCATGACAGGGGTAGTAGTAAATCTCAAAAATAAGGTCAATGTCAATTTGTGTTTTTATTGGCCCTGAACAAGGCGGAAATGTCAGTAGCAATTGACCTCTTAACGCGTCACGCGCTGAAGCGTTCTTTTGTTCCGTCCTCTCCGCGTCTCCTTTTTTGGTCCCCTCTGTGGTTGATCTGAGGTATCTGGTTTATATTTCTTTTTACCGGCCTCGAAAATTTGTGACGGGAATTTTGGTTTCGGCTAATCATCAAAAAGTTTCATTTTGTCAATTCTTTTTTTTTTTTTTGATTGACCAAATTACTTTATTTTTCGGCGTTCCTTTCTTTTTCATTTTTTTTTTTAATAACGGAAGTTATGCGTGGAGCCTCCCCGATTTTTGATATTTTCAGTCACAAATAAGTAAGCTCGGCACCTGCAAGCTTAGGTTGTTATTGGCCGGGTTCAGTCTTTTCTTCCTTCTTTTTTTATTTGAGGATTGCTTTCTCATCGGTTGAGAAGTATAAAAACTGAAGTTTACAGAAAGAAAGAAATTTTTTAAAGGAAAGGGCAAATGCCATATTTTAATTCTTTTTATTTTTGTTTATATATTTTTATATCTTTAGTGGGACACACTAAAGTACAAATATTTCCTGAATCTTCGTTAGTTTTCTAAAAATTATGATAACTCAACAATGACTCATGTGAAATGCAGTGTATATCATGTTGAAACGATGTAAAGGTTTTTCAATTCTATTTGTTTTCCTAACAAAAATCCGAAATGTCATCAACCAATTATGTAAATGAAAAAAAAAACATTGTTTTAAAACTTGAAAATGTTTTTGCCGGTAACCAATCTCTCTTATAGGAGCTACGGCAGATTAGAGGGTAACAGGATTTATCCAGGAAGGAAAAGAAAAAAAAAAAAAACTTACAAACATGAAAAAAAAAAAAAAAAAAGTGTATGGTGCTGTCTTTCTAATTAAAAGAGATTTCTTTTAAAAAATTAAAATGCACTGATAATCGTCCTGCAATGTTTCTACGAGCCCTTTGAAAGAAAAAGTCAAATAAAATCTATCAGTTCGAACATACGAAAGTTGAAAGGAGAAAAGAAAAAAGAAAGAAAAAGAAAAAAGAAAGAAAAAGAAAAAAAAAAGAAAAGAAAAAAAAAAAAAGAAAAAAAAAAGAAAAAAAGAAAAGAAAAGAAAAGAAAGAAAAGAAAAAGAAAGAAAAGGAAAAGAAAGAAAAGGAAAGAATGAAAAGGAAAGAATGAAAAGGAAAGAATGAAAAGGAAAGAAAGAAAGAAAGAAAAGGAAAGAAAGAAAAGGAAAGAAAGAAAAGGAAAGAAAGAAAGAAAGAAAAGGAAAGAATGAAAAGGAAAGAAAGAAAAGGAAAGAAAGAAAGAAAGAAAAGGAAAGAAAGAAAGAAAAGAAAGGAAAGAAAGAAAGAAAAGGAAACACTACAAGCAATAAAACAGATCCTCCAAAGCAAAAGAAAAAAAATCCTGAAATTCCCCACAAAAAAGAAAAAAAAAATCAACTCCACCAAAAATTAAATAAAATGAACATAGATTTGTCATATTAATCAACTCTTGTTTCGACGAAGCAGTTTATCATAGTGGAGAAAAAGTCCGTAAAAATATATGATTTGAGATTTACGGTTCGTAAACATCGAAACACTAATTTCATTGATTAAAGACAATTTGGCTGAAAGTCGAGTGAAAACAAGCTTATTTTCCGGTCAATATTATTACATAGTTTTTCTTTTTTGCTCTTATTGGAAGCAATGCAAAACAACGACACCAGCAGAAAAGATGATTGTGTGCATTAAATCCAAATATACACAGGAAACAATTAGTAAGCTCGACAAAAATAAAATAAATAACTGGAGAGATTAAAAGAGAAACGTTTTTGCACTACGCCAATTTCAAATTTTATTACCCGTTTTGAAGTTTATATGTGAAACACTTCAGATTTTTCAAATATTTTATATTCCTAAATGAAGAAATAATGTATTTCTTTTTAAATGAAATTCTAATATAAAATTAATCGACAAGAATTAATAAACTGTGGGCTTAATTTTAATATGGATTTATAATTTATTCCTATAGACATCTGTGAGAGGAGAGGTTGTTAACCCGACGCTGCTAAAAGAAAGGTTGTTAACCCGACGGGTTGCTGAAAGAACTACAACTCTCGCACCTATAACTATAGTGGAGTTAAGCAGTCTTGTACAGTGCAACCCGGATATAAGAGAAACCCGGATATAAGAGAGATTTTCTCTGGTCCCAAATTAGAGCCTGCGTTAATGTATACATATAGACCAAACCCGGATATAAGAGACTTCTTCTCCGGTCCCGACAACTCTATTATATCCGGGTTACACTGTATCGCTAGATCAATTGCGACTGAATAGTGTGTTCGATCCTCACTGGCTGCCCCATAATTCCGGCCTTGTGCCACATCTAAGCTTAGAAAAACACCATAACCATGGTAGGGAATGGATCCACACCTCTCCCAAGGGTAGTAGTGTGAATTGAAAACAAACTGCACCAGCCGGAGTTTAAATTAGGTTCGTCGATTCCAGGCTTCTCTCAAATTTCTAACGCTTATATATCGCCCATTACCAGCTGAAATAAACGTCTACGCTGAGTAAGGGTTAAAGTCTAAGAGTGCAGCGACTTATGACGATTGAACTATTAGTTAGTACTGTAATAAATTAATTAGTCTCCACTAGTGTCAAGTTATGCGATGCTGTTTGATATACCATCGTGACCAAGTGTTTAAGATAAGAGAATACTTTAACAAAAAGGAACCAAAACCTCAATAGCATAAAATAAAAGGCAATAATTACTTAAATGCATCAAATTTATTAAAAGTAGTTTATTTTCTATTAATTTCAACATTTTGTATGGCCACCTTTCGTCTTGATAACCGCTCCAATACGTCGTGGCATGCCGATTATGAGATATGAGACAATATTCTGCTGAAATCCCAGTGGGCCAGATATCTTTCATAGCATCCATGTCTCGGCTTTTGGTTTGTCCGCAAATTTATTCTTCATGTAATCCCATACATTTTCTCTGGAATTGAAGTCAGGGCTGTTGTCAGGCCATTCCAGTAGAGATTTTCCAAGCGTAGCTTAGATGTGGCACAAGGCCGAAAGTATGGGACATCCTGTGAGGATCGAACTCACTTTTCAGTCGTAACTGATCTAGCAAGACAAGCTTGCTAACCATTACACCACGCCGAGGTGCCCAAAATGATTTTCTAAGCGTAGCTTAGATGTGGCACAAGGCCGAATGTATGGAGCACCCAGTGAGAATCGAACTCACTACTCAGTCATAACTGTTTTGGCGAGACAAGCTTGCTAACCATTACACCACGTCGAGGTGCCCCAGGCCATTCCAGTATAGTGACCTCGATCTTAAGATATTGTTCTATTTTATTTGTTTTGTGGTATGGTGCGCCATCATACACAAATATACTGCAACCATGTATCTGCACGTGAACCTCTAGTTTTTGATTTAAACGTTTTCTTTTAATTTTTATGGTCATGTATATTGGCTTGCGAAAGAAGACTATCTTTTAGGGAAGGAGATATTTGAAAACAAAAATCCGGGACGTAGTATTTACCTTTTGGCAAAATTCGATACTTTCCGTCTAAGTAAATCATTTTCTCTTAATAAGAGTGGAATTCTTTAGATCGATGTTTGAATTTATTTCTGTGTATGACAAATGCTTTTGGTAAATTGTTATGTATAAGACTATTTTGTGTTCATAGACACGTTTGTTTTAATTTCTGAAAGTTTCCAAAATATATTGTAAAAAAAACAAAAAAAAAAAAACAGATATAGCAGTTTATTATGTGTATGTGTGTGTGTGTGCGCGCACACATGTAGTTTGGCTTTTTTTATAGTTTTCATTAAAGATGACTGACAAGATACTGCGATTAAGCTTTTTTCTTTCTTTTTTTTTTCTTTTTTTTATTTAATTTTCCGAACGCTTTCGGCTATTCTCTTAGCAATTATCAAGGTTTTTTTAACTGAATGTATAAATTTTATAAACACGGTCAGTACATTGTGACCGTATTTATAATTAATTAATGTTACTGAGCGTTAGCTTTTTCTTTCATATATATGTGTGTGTGTGTGTGTGTGTGTGTGATTTGTTTCCCCATTTTTTTAACAAATTGAAACGAGAATATATCAAAATAGCAAAAATCTAATACAATAATAGGAACGATTTATAACATTTTCTCTTGCATAAATCAACTTTCTAGAATTAACTGGAACTGGTCGATTTTGTGTACTTCATCCCATATTTGATTTATTTATCCAATTAAATAATAAAGATTTATTCATGCCAAAAGCAAATAAATAAATAAATAAACTACCAACTATGTTCCTGGAACGGTGTTGATAAAAGCAAGGTGTTTTCAACTCAGTATTTGTTTTCTTTATGAAACATTGACAGAACGAAAATCCTAAAATATTTTGTCCCGTTAGTTCTCATGCGTTGCGTAGAAGGAATAAAAACAAGTCCAAGTCAGCTAATGACTTAGTTGGTAAGGGTTATGTCGAAAAAAGTCAGTTAGTCAAACTGCTGCCCTACTTTGTAGAGTGCGGGCAATGTTTACGTCTTACCTCAAGTACGGTTAGCGGCAAAGAGCCTAAGCCAACCCCCTTTTACTTTAGGGATCAGTTGAATACTTTCCAGTTTCATTCAAGGAAAGTGTGTATGTATGAAAATATTTTTGTAATTCATTTTTCTAGTTATAAATCATTAGCAATGCATTTACATTATGCACATAATGGCCCACTTCTGTTAATGATTATATTAATTCCTGACCATTGACAATTCTGCTTACGTTGAAACATTGGTTCCCGTACGACCACTAAAGTTAAGCAACATCAAGCTTGGTCAGTCCCTAGCCTGGTAAGTACCTTACAGGATTTAACGCTTAGCTGTGGTGCGCGAACAGAAACCTTGGTATATTGTATAGATCTAATAAGAGGAAAAAAAGAGAGCGTGAGAGAGAGAATGGGTAAAAGAGAGAGAGAGGGAGAGAATGGGTAAAAGAGAGAGAGAGGGAGAGAATGGGTGAAAGAGGACATGTTTCACGAGCTGTGTGTCTCCTTTAGTCAAGCCAATTAGTTTCTGTTCGCTTCGGCCCCAAGCAAGAACATGCAAAGAGTTACATTGTATTTTATTCTTCTTGTGAGTATTATGATATCACCGATCCAGCCAGTCCCTTAAAAAGGTTTGCGTTATCGCGAGAAAATAAAACCTTAGCGTTTTATAAATTCTTTAATTTCATGAACAAGATTTTATAATAAATAAACGCTTAAGAAAGGAAAATTTAAATTTATTAGATTTTCGAATTTTGGTTGCCGGTGTGTCGTTAAAATAACCGCTTTTTACGTCAATGAGTTGTTGCTTTAACTAATATCACATAAAATAAATATTCTGTGGTCTTTTCTGGGTGCACAATCCATACAGAAGATATTTTCTATTGTAGTCTATAAATCTTGTAAGGTATTTTCTACTGAGATTACGAATTAACAAGTGATATTTCAACTAGTGGTCTCATTTTTGTTGCTATCATGTTTGTATAAAAATTATGGACAAATAAATTAAATTAAAATGATCTCACAGTCCCTTCCCACTATTTACAGTGAAAATATTCCCAGCCATTGAGGTGTTTGGATAGGACTTTTTTAAAATAAACCTTGCTTCTGAGCTTGATTATGGTGACTATGTTTGATACACAGTAACAAAAGATACCGGAGACGAGAGCTTAAGAGGACTCCTTAATATTTTCAATCAACCAGAAGAACGGAATTTGAAACAATTTTGAAAAAGTACTTTAGTAAGCCGGTTTAGTAAGCAAGGCCGTCGGCAGGTTTAATCACTATTAATCGCGTGTCTGGTCGTGCGTGGCTAGTCAGGTAGAGATTAGGCCAAAAGAGCAATTAACCTTCAACAGAGAATCGAGAAAATGAGACGTCGGATTTTGAGATACCTTACGACCCATAAAGAACTAGTGGACAGCTCACATAAATTTAAAAACAATATCGACCATGTTTATTTAAAAACAAACAAGGAAAAGTTTTCCTCCTCAATAATACGATGTCAACTCACTCTCTTCAATTATGATTCTAAAATCCATTACTTCAGGCACCTCGGCGTGGTGTAATGGTTAGCAAGCTTGTCTCGCTAGATCAGTTACAACTGAAAAGTGAGTTCGATCCTCACTAGATGCCCCATACTTTCGGCCTTGTGCCACATCTAAGCTACCCTTGGAAAATAACAACAATCCATTACTTCGAAATGCATTCCACGAACGACAATCCGTCTGCAACTATAGGATGTCCCAATAATTTGAACCGATTTAAAATATGAATTAAATTTAAGCGTCTAATGATTATTTTTTTTTTCTTTCCGATGTAACAACTTAAGTCTTTGGTAATTTTCATGTCAACCATGACTAAAAATCAAACAACGTGTTAAAGTTATCGAAGCCTATTACGAATACGGGCGTTCAAATTTATAAATATACGGCCCAATGACACCGCTAGCAAAAAATGCACACCAGTGACCTTTTGTGGCTTTTCAACAATCTTCCCTGGATTTTTATCAGCCCAAATGCAACAATTCTGCTTATTAACGAATCCATCAAGTTGAAAATGGCCTTTTTGCGAAAAATCTTCATCGGCTTGTCTTTGCTCGTGCACCCAATTGACGAATGTCCGACGCTCCAAATGGTCACGCAGGTTTCAGTTTTTGTGTCAATTGAATTTTGTAAGCGTCTAGAGACAAATCTTTTGTCAAAATTCGATGTAACGTTGTTGTGGAGAGGTTCAATTTCTGCGCGCGATGGCGAATAGAGGGGTCTGGATTTTCAGCCACACAATCGTGCACTGCAGCAATGTTTTTAGCTGAACGGCGTAAACGACTACACGATGGTGTTTTCACGTCTTCCACCGACTCAGTTTGTTTGAATTTATGAACAATTTTTCCAAATTTTCCTAGTATACACAAGTGATCACTCATCTAGGTACTGACCAGGCTCGACGTTGCTTAACTTCGGTGATCATACGAGAATCAATGTTTTAACGTGTTATGGCCGTAAGCTGAATTGTCAATGTTCAGGAATTAACGAAAGCGCTAACAAAAGATGGCTATTATATGAATCATGTAAGTTCATTGCTAATGATTTATAACTAGAAAATGCATTGAAAATTATCTCACTATGTAAGCATTGGAAATTAAGAAGTAATTTATTGCCATTGGTCAGGAATTAGGACAAGCGTTACTAGAAGACCAGCGTCGTCATATGTATAATGTATCTCGTTGAATTTAGAGGTAGAAATCTGAGATCAATAGCACATTGTTTAGACAATATTTATATCTTGATAAAGACTGGTTAATGGTTGAAAAGAATTTAGCATTTAAATTCAGTGGTATATTCACAACGGGGTTAAGACAATTCGACGCTAAGAGAAACTTATGAAGAGGCTTAATACACATTCTTTGTTTGTTCTATTCAATGAAACATTATCTGCATTCGGTTTATCGTCCTCGTCTTTGTAGTTATTGTCATAATGCTTCCGTCGTTGTGATCACCGGTCTTATTCACTCGTCCTGGGTCTGACGATAAACTACATCCAGCAGCAAGGCCTCTGATAGGGAGATTGGAGTTTTTGAGGAGCAGGAAACCCCCTGTTGATTGCTGTTGTTTCCAGGTTCAACCTGACCAGGAGTGGTAGCACCAGTTAGGCTCCCAGCTATGGGCAAGTAGTGACCCCCCCTCCAAAAAAAAAAAAACTGGAGTCAAAACATGAAAATATCAAAATAAATTAAAAAAATTACCAGCAATTTACATTTTCATAGTAAAAAATAAATACATAAAAACTTAAAATAAATTACCAGCAATACCTCTTTCGAAACCAAAAAAAAGTAATGGTCACAAGAAAATAAAATCTTGATATTAAATGACCTATAAGGAGTTGATATGCTGTTAAGCAAACCAAACCAAACCTTATTCAGTTGTCTATCGATCCAGGTAACCTTCGGGGAATTTCGAATTGAATATGTAGATTAAATAGGGAAAACTCTGCATGAGTCTGCACTGCCAGGTTCAAAGATAGAACTCATAATTACTATATCAACAAATTCAGGAACCAACACTTTAATGTAATATTATTGACCCATCAATAGAATGAAAGATCGTTAAGTAAAATTTGTTCTCTCTTTCTCATATTGCTTTTATTACAATATAAAAATAATAAAATTTAATTAAATTTCTAATTGAGACACAAGAACGGAAAGATATTTATCTTGTTTCAATAAATAAATAAACAGGATTATTTTTCGATGTAACTTTAAACAGAAGCCATAAAATTCTATTGGAAAAATTATTAGCCGGAAGTCAATCTGAGTTAAAACCGATCACTAATGATTCCAAAATATTTAATGCGATCAAATCTGTATTTGTTGCCGTTCTTTTAGTGAAAACACGTAATCTCTGAAATGAAAGACGCCTGCACACAAAGCCCATATGCACAAACCAATGTAGTCTTTCGTCAGATTTATTTTCCTCCGACGAGTGACTTCGTAGTAGAACTGGTACTTGTATTTACCTAACGATACTAGTCATGCGGGTTGTTATAGTTACGCGAATTTAGAATCAATACCTTCGAATCCAGCGATATAAGAAGCAATGAGAGGCGGTCTGTTACTTTCAAGTATGAGATACAGTGTAGCATTCGCCACTCCTTTTTATGAATATGTCTTGTGGGGCGGACTGTTTTATCAAATATCTTTAAAAAGTAAATTAAATATTTTTCAGGTTCTTTTCTTTTTAATAAGATTTCCAATATTATTTGCAAGCCGTTTTATATGCAGACTAGCATAGTATCTGTAAAAAAGTGGAAGCTTATTTACGTATGAATCGGTAGTTTTCGCTGGGGACCAGCGTATCAGCGCTCTTTGAGGAAAGTATTACAGACGAATACAAAATAAAGCCATCAACTGTCCATCTATTCATGTCTACGCAGCAGTACTTTGGGGGGGTAACAGGAGACGAGGAAGTAGAAAAGGTAGTTCTAAAGCGGAAAGGTTGCGTAAGAAAGCCAGAGAAAAACGAAAAGAAAATCAAATAAAGAAAGGAAATCGATGGAGACAAAATAAAAATAAAACAGGCTTGCTATCTCGAATTTTCATTTTTTTTTTTTTTTAAAGTTGTAATTAATAAGATTACGGCACTAAATATTAATATTTTGTTAATTTTTTTTTTGGGGGGGGGGCTCATTTTTTACTATCATTTTTGCTTTAAATATAATAATACCCATGCGGTCTTAAACTTATTTTTCCGGCAAATTTGGATAATTTGAATTAATCCACCATTAACATTTTTTAAGTTGTAGAAAAATACACAATTTTTACATCATTCGAAAGAGAAATAAATTCTGCATAAACCGTAAAAAAAAAAAAAAAAAAACCTAATTTATATTTCTTTATTACAAACATATTGTGAAATGAATAAAACTTTAACCATCGGTCTTAAATTTATCTTCGCTAGTGTAGATATTGTGATAGATTCTGAAAGTGATGCTTCTTGTTTTAACATGTCGACCCACAACACAATAAAAAACCGAACCTTACAACCAATAACTGTCCGGCAGAGTCCGAACCTAGGTCTCCCTTCTTGTAGGCGAAACCATCGTCTGATCCGACGAGCTTTAGACAGATCGACCACAGAGTGCATCAGAGTATGTCTGATTGAAAATAAAAACCCATTAATTCCTTAGAAAGGATTGCGTTTCGGATACGCAAATAAAAGAAAAAACGTAAAATATATGAACAATGGAGAAAATGTGTATCCTTTAAAAAAAGTCAATTCAACTTATTTGGACTGTGAAGCTCTCCATGGCCGAGCAGTCTAAAGCAAGCCGATTGCTTAATTTCAACAAACGACGTGGCGGGTACACACGCGCAGGAGTAGTAAGATCTTAGTTCTCAATACTTGTGGAAGTTTTAAGGTGCAAACTAATTATCATTAATTATATGCTTGGTACCGCATTGTTAATATGCTTAAATTTTATAAATTTTGACGAATTAAAAAAAACAAACACAACCAAAAGTCCTTAATATTTAGTTTTAAGAATTGCAAAAAAAAAAAAAAAAACTACTTAATAAAGCCAATGGACATTCTATGATTTTTCTTTAAAATTTGCAAGTTGTAACCCAACGTTTCCCCATGTCACTTTTCGCGCTTTTTAAAGAATTAACTAAACAGAGAAATAAAAAAAATAAAAAAATAAAAAAAACGAAACAAAAAAACTAGCAAAAACGAAGATGATGATAGCAGTAATTTTCCGCAAATAATCTTCCTGGTTCATACAGTAAATGTCACAATGCTAACTTGATCAGAGTTAATTCCTTCAGGTGAACAAGAGAGGGCACGAGTAGTCAAATTAGTATATTTTTCTCTTAGGGTAATAGAATTCAGGAACGAAAAAATTGAAAAATTGAGTGTACATTTCAAACGTGTGATGTTTAAGCTTAATGGCGAAAAGGAAATTTGGCGAATTCAACTCTCAGAGTTTGCTGAACACAAAATGGTCATGAATAGTTGTTTTCCTAAAATTAAGACCATCGGCAAGAATTTGCTGCAAAGAACATGAGGAAAAGTCAAATTCTGTTGTGAGAAAGAATATCATGATAACCAGTTCCTTGACTGATTCAATTGTCTGGAGAACCAAAGGACAGAAGAAAACCTCACCCAGGATGATCTACCGGCGGAGGCTCTCAGGATTTCCAGCATTGTTATGTCTGTCCATTCTTTGATGTTGTCCGACCTTAATACTGGCGAGGAGAGATTCCTTTCGGCCCAAGAGACTTAACCATGACCCATAGATAGTTGTTGCTTTTGTGCTCCCAGTAGGCGATGTGGAGGAGATTTCTCAAGCATTTTTTCTTGAACGCCTGGATCCTTTTTCCTGTCCCAACCAAGAGTGTCCAAGTTTCACACCCGTCCAGCATACAGAGAGATAAAATAAATTTTATCCAGTCAATTTGTAATAATGAAGCAAACACGAAAATAAAATTTAAAAAAAAAAAAAAAATACAACAAAAAAAGGAATAATAAAATGAAACAAAACGTCTCTTCGCGAATCGCACACACATATTTCTCACCTGATTTTCGAGAGTTATTCCGACTACGAAACTGTTTCGCTTTTGGTACTAACTTTCTTACTTCCTCTACAATTAATACACATCGCGCTCTTAACGACCAGTGAGGCCCGTTCTGTATAAGATGATACTTTGAGTAGAAGCCGTTTAGAGAATATTTATTTCTGACGTGTAGGTTGACAGCTTTTTACAATATGACCTCCTGGACTTGTTAGTAAAGATAGCTTTTTGTAACATCTACTAGCTTTCCTGTTCAGGGTTGGGAAAAGGCATGTAACAAAAATCCTAGATATTTTTAGTGTGTTCTTTGTCGAAAAATAAAAAATAAAAAAAATTTACGTTCTTACGTCTTCTTTTTATTTATTATAAATGTTTGGGTAAATATTTTCACCAACGACAGATACTACCAAGACCGCCCACATAAACACAACTGAGGCCTGTCCCTAAGAAGCTTTTGTAACATCCACTAGCTTTGAACATATCTGGAGAAAACAAAAGCTCACTTTTCAAAATTAATTGCACATTTAAAAAGGATGCTGTAATACGAATCGGCCGTGATGAAAAAGCCACACAAAGTTCGTGACTGAATATAATTTGCAATGATTATGACACTTCCGAAGATAATAAATGGTCACTTTAAATCTTATTTACTTTTACTTATTATACCGTGAATTTAAAAACAGGGTACTATATGTAATATTAAACCATTATAAAGTTAGACTAGATATAAATTGCCTGGGTAACCAGTAACCTAACACAGGGTTTTTCAAACTGTGGGTCCCGACCCTTCAGTGGATCGAGAGAAATAAAATGGGTCGTGGCGAAAAAGAAAGAAAAAAAATACGCAAGTGACAGCAAAGTTCAGAATATAAACAAATCTAAATGTTGCACATAAATCATCGTTAGTTTTTCACCTAGGTAAGCTTGTATTATATAATATATATATATATATATATATATATATATATTAGACACACACACACACATGTGTGCGTGTTTTCATTGAGTTTATATATCATGTTCGTCAAACTCGTTGCGAACTGAGTGACGGTGAAAGCTGGCAAGATTGTTGAATAATTCAGTTGCATCTGAAATCAAGGCTAAAAGTCAATTTCCCGACTAGATGTCGAAGTCCAGTACCGGGTACATTCTATCTGTTGTAATAAGATGAAGTGTTCATTTGAAGTCTCGGAATTTTCGGTGTGTTGGCTGTTGTTTCGGCGAAATTTAAGAACAGGCTTTTTTAAAAATAATAATTTTATATTCATAAAAATACAAATAGATACACACAAACCCAATATATGCGGACCATAAAAATATACACATAAATTGTTGATGTTAAATAAATCAACCTAGTGAACATATTTTGTCCGATTTATTACACGTAGGCATAATGGGTCGCAATGCAAAATGATTTGTTGCAGTTCAATAAAACAATGTGGAAAATGTCTCTTAATTTGAAGAATACTGTCTTTTCTACAAATATTTTCATGGCGACTGCTCTGACGAGCTTTTTTTTTTCTGGTGTCCCGTCTACGTGAATCTATGTGTCTGCTACTAGATTGGCATGCAACATCCACCCTTTTATTGTTGAAATAGTTAAATGTAAGCGACACTTCTACTCCAACAGCTTCTTTTCTTGCACTTCCCGCCTGTGGAACTCTCGTCCGTTTACTTGCTTCCCTGAAGACTATAACCTTCAAAAATTTAGCGGCAACGTCAATCGCCATCTTTTATCCTTTTCTCAATGCCCCTATACCCAGTATTTTTTGCCTCAATTTCACTCTCTGAAACCTTATGCGTACTAGTGGCATTCCCGCTTTGCTTAGGGTAAAATGATTTTTTAAAGTATTTTTTTTTTTGTAATTATTTCTTTCATCTTAACTTTAGCTGCTTTTCATTGCCACAATTCAAGATCGTCATTCTACTGCCGTTAGTACACGGCGCGGATCGGAAATAAAATATGAACTCTTTGTGAAACTTGAATTCTCATCCCTTTTGCATCAGAGAGTTAGTTTTTCTCCTAACAGCTGTTCTACCGATTCCGAAGACTCCTAGTACTACTAGTATACATAAAAACATCAAGTGATCGAGGAAAAATGAAGATCAAGTTTAAAAAGGTTAGAAGTGATCTATCGATTGTAAAGCTCTTGGAGTTAAAGTAACAAACCAGTTGTTACGAAACCGTCACCCACCATAATGAAAAAACAGGTTTGCAAGTTTGAGTTTCTCTATGAGCCTTTCCATTATTTATTATCCCAGCTGTTTACTAACAGCTGTAGATTTGCGGTCTGGAATAGACGAGCTTGTCTGGTTACTTAATTTTTTTTTCCCACCTTGAAAGTTTTTTTTTTTTTTTCCAACCTGTCTGTTTATTCGAAACGCGTCATTCCCCTTTTTGTTCCTACAACAAAAAACAAACAAAAAAATTGAATAAGTTTTCCAATCTACCCTTCTATTCCAGGTTTAAGACTGGTCTTTGTGATTAAATGCAAATGAAAGTAGGATGAAATAAATACGAGTTAAAATATATCCGACGGTTTCAATACAAAATCTCAATGTAGCAATTCTAACGTAGAAAGTTAAATTCTAACTTTTTAGCCCAATATTATAGCCCTGTACCAGACTAAGTCAACCTTAAGATCTACAGAGTATGGACATCAGCATTTGAGTGAGGCTAAAAAATCATTGTTTAATTTAAAAACGAATTTAACACATTCTGCTGTAAGTAAGTGTGACTGACCTAATGGTTAACAACACGGAAAATGTAAACGTCGAACAGAGTTCAAATTCGGCTGAGACTATTTAACTTCGCATTTAAGAGAGACATGAATCCATCCACAGCTCTAAAGCTATGTAGAGCACTACAGTCTATGAAGATAAATTTGAATTCAAAACGGGATGCATGAGGCAAGCAATTCCACCCCGTAGAAATCTATAGAGATCAAACTTAAACCCCGGAAACAGAAGCAGCAATTTAATGGAGGCCCGATATTCCACAAGTTGTGTGCGGGAAATAAACACATTCCATCATGAATATAAAGACACGGCCGAGCATTACATCAAAGACCTCATCTCAACCGACATCAAATAATTAATCAGGAAATATACGATGAAGGTCAACTGTACTCGATTGTTAATTAATGTTTGACTACTTGATTGACTATGGAAATTCTACAGGTGTTGACAAGCAAGAATATCCAATGACACCAACTAAATAAACTTGAAGACTTAGCAACTAAAATGAAAAGCATATGCAACTTTAAGAGAAAATAATGACAGTCCAGATGCCAATTTTTCATACTATATTAAACAAAAGTTTAGGAAGGAAACTCCTACCACATACGAGAAAAAGCCATAACAATAAGCTATTTTCCTGAAGAACTGTTTTAAGATAAAGGTGTTATACATTTGAACCGACACGAACGCTGTTCGGTCGAAACGGCTAATCTCACCATTATCATTACTCTTCTGTCACCCTTTTCCAGTATCTTCTCAGTTTCTGCTTTATTCCTTCCAAACTTTTACCTATCCATAATTTTATCTAAATGTTATACGAACATGGATCAGTTCCATGCGCAAAGAAAAAAAAGAAATCCTCAAATATTTTCTACTGCATTCTCCTTTGCCTTAAGGAATTTTAATTTACTTCTTATTTTTTTTTAACACATCCCTACTTGCTTTTCATTCTATCGCTCATTGTCTCTTTATATCTAACCAGAAAACTAGTCTTTCTCTAGTTTCCATCTCCCAAAATGCATGTTTTTTTTCAACTGATTTCCTTCTTCACATTTTTCCACCAGATTTCTTCTTGCTTAATATTATGTAAATTTCTCGACTAGAAAGCTCCAGTTCAGAATTTAAAAAAAAAAAAAATGTAAAAGTCGTACATACAAAAAGTAGAGTAAGCGGATCTACTTTTAATTTGTTCCTAATAATTTTACAATTCTACAAAATATAAAGAGAACTCACATATTAAATTTATGCGCTATCTTCACAAGTTAACCCTTCTATACTATGTGTCTTCTGGTAGCATTATACGTGGCTCTATGGCAACAACTGTTTTACATATGTATATCTAGTTTTGACAGGTTTTTGAATCAGGTCACAAAGCCACTAAAGAAATAATATGAGAAAAAGAAAAAAATATATTAAGGATAGAGAATAATAAAAGACCAAGAATTAAGAGGACAAAAGATAACGATTGACATTGCATTTGAATTTTTGAAGATCAAACTTGAAAAGCAAGAAGCCAGAAGAGAATTTCACAAGCGAGACTCGTGAGAGAAGAATCTGTTACCATAGAACTTACGGCTAGATATAGTCATTTCAACTGCAAAATGATTAGACCTATCTATCAATCTAGTACTGCGCTTAAATTCGTAAAGTCAAGGCAACAGAGGACAGCTCATCAGAACAATTATCATGAAAATATTTATAGAAAAAGGCAATGGGATTATTAGAGAAATCGAATGCAAAAAAAAATATCTATATCGTATTCTTAGAGTCTCAGACTTACTGGAGGTTTCCGCCCAAAATGTTGAAAATATCTTAATATCTCGTAGTATGGCACTGTCGTCATCAAGCCGCCTCTAGTTACCGTCTGTTTGATATATTATACATGGCTTCCATGATAAAACATGCCCAGAAAGCGGCGTACTCGCCATATTCTGTAATGACAAGCTTGGTTATACAACCAGAAATTAAGAAACTTATAAAACGCGACATGATCACCTGAGATCGTATTCTGACTTGACAACTGGTAGGATGACAGATAACATATGATTTATTTCAAGAAGTGCATTTTGGGCCGTTGAAAAAAAATCTTAAGGACATCATTGTTGTACAAGAGCCATTATTTACCGAGAGAACGCCGTTTCGTTCGATGAAGAACGACTGCAATCAACATAACATCTACAAAAGCAAAACATCTGGTAACGAACATCTATTAATTGATAGTTGTTTTTTTTTTAATAGCCCAGATCTGGCAGACATGCTCAAATTTTTAGCGTGATCTGATTCTTGTAAAGATCGATCATGACGGAAAGACTCTACTATTTTCTGAGTGATACAAAGAACTGACTATTTTTCCACTATCTTTAGCGATAGACCGTATATGGAGTGAGCTTGAGTCGACAGATGTTGCAGGCAAGAAATCTTACTCAGAATACGACCATTCATCACAACATGAGATGACCCAATGTCTGCTATGCGATGATGAAATGTTACTAGCTTGGCTTTGGACAAGCTAGTTTCCGATAAACTATATCCAACAGCAAAGCCTCTGACCAGGACAGTGGAGGTTTTAAGGAGCGTAGAACCAGCTCTTAATTTCTGTTATTCCCAAGTACATGCAGACCCGGGGTGGTAGCATCTGTTAGGGTCCCAGCTATGGGCAAATAGTGAACCCCACTATAAAAGTATAAAAATACATTTTTATAGTAAAATGACCAGTAATAAATGTTATAGTAGAAATAATAACAATACATTTTATAGCAAAATGGCCTGCTTTTCATCGCCACTATTCAAGATCGTCATTCTACTGCCGTCAGTAAACGGCGCGGATAGGAAAAAAAATATGAGCTCTTTGTGAAACTTGAATTCTCATCCCTTTTGCATCGGAAAGTTAGTTTTTCTCCTAACAGCTGTTCTACCGATTCCGAAGACTCCTAGTACTACTAGTATACATAAAAACATCAAGTGATCGAGGAAAAATGAAGATCAAGTTTAAAAAGGTTAGAAGTGATCTATCGATTGTAAAGCTCTTGGAGTTAAAGTAACAAACCAGTTGTTACGAAACCGTCACCCACCATAATGAAAAAACAGGTTTGCAAGTTTGAGTTTCTCTATGAGCCTTTCCATTATTTATTTTTGGCCAAGAATACATTTTATCTGTAACTGAATGCGTGCAATTGCGTTCAAAATATTTAGATTTCAGCATTAAATAACCAATAGAGGTTGATATGTCGCTAAACAAAATCAAACATACAATAAAGACAAGTAGGTGATTTCTCCAGACAGAAAAGTAAACACTTTAACCTTTTTACTGAAGAGCTTCAGAGTAAAAAGACTTTGCAAATTCAATTACTCTGATAAAATAAAATAGTCTACCATTAAAAATTATGGTATCTGTATTTAAGTAATTTTGAAACTGCCCTGTACAATAATAATAATGAAAATCTGTTTCTCGGCAGTATCTTTGTTCAATACACCCGGAATAGTAAACTGAGGAAAACTAAATATAAATAACAATCGATCGTCTGCATTGTCACTGTTATAAATGAATACAATAAAACACACTGGAATCCAGTCTCTTCAACACGAAAATTAAAAAAAAAAAAAAAAAAAAAAAAAAAAAAAAATTCTATTCATACTATGTCATCAGAATAGTCTAATACAGTAATGTTTCTCAAATTGAACACAATATAAAATTAGAATATGTCGGCTGAAGAGTACACTGCCGACATTATATATAGATAGAGAGATAGATAGAGAGAGAGATCTTAAATTTCAGAAGCATATTTTCATTGAAACCTGTCCACATTCGCAATTCAGAAAAATTCTTGCTGAAAATACATCTATACTTTTTCATGAAAATAATAAACAAAGTAAAAATTCTTGAAGGTATCTATATTACAAAAATTGAAACCAAAGCTTAATAAAATTAATTATGAATACTGTACAAATGTTTTAAAATGTTTAAAGTAGATAGTACAAACCGCGATATTTTAAACTACTTTTAATACTTATTTCTTAAAAAAATCTCGACAATACCATACTTAGTTACCTCCCTTGAAGCGTTACTCACGCCAATTACACAGAACTCGGTGTTCTTCACAAGTAAAAAAAAATTAACTTGAATTAAATGAAAACAGCAATTTTGTCTTTGAAAATGATGAACACTATTTGTCGTGAAATAAACAGCACTTTGATGATGCCATTGTGCTAATGTCGAAGCAATCGGAATAAAATAATATGTATCAACACGGTAATTTTCTCTCTTCCTCTAATAATGTCACCAAAAAGCTTTACCATGAATATGAAAGAATTCAATTGAAAATAAGTAGACAAAACTTGTCTAAACATGTCTCAATATATATAAGAGAGAAATATGCGCTTTCTATATGTACATAATTTCGTGGTACAATGAATGTCCATTCTGTGAAGCAGTTAGCCTTTGTGGTGGTCTCCATTCAATATTGGAAACGTTTCTCTTGGCAACTCCCACGTCATAGAAAATAATTTATGACGTCTGAATTGAAGTAGCTACGATTCGATGAAACTGTCATACTTGTAACATCAGACAGTTGGTTTGTCGACCTTCCTCAGTTCCTATCTGAACACCAACCTTTATATCTTCACTGGCAAATTTACAAAACCAGGTTAATCTCGTGTTTAACCAATGAAGTGGAAATTTAAAAAGTTGTTTTAGACAGTGGCATTTTCGGTTTTCCAGTAATATACTGGAAAGCCGAAAAACCTCACTGTCTAAAACTATAAAAAATATGTGCTATGTCCCTTCAGAACGTGAGCGATCATGGCTTTCCACTACCTCCTGTGCTTTATAGCTCTCAGTAAAGTTTGTCTTTATGCTATCTCTTCCAAACCCCTGCTAACAATTTGCAAAAGCTCATTGTGCTCTGTTTTCCTGTCCCTTTCGACTCCAGTATGTGCTGCGAGTATTAAATTCTCCACGGCTTCTTTCCTCATTATGTGCCCTAGAAATATTAACTGCCTATTTCTGATAAGTGTCTTTGTTTCCATTTTCCCTAAAACTTGGTCGTTGCTCACATATCCAGTCACCGGAGTTCTCAGCATCCATCAGTAGAACTGCATTTCTGTTACTTTTCTTCATTTCTGAGAATATTGTCCAGCATTCACTGCCATATAAGAGGACTGATATTACATATCGGTTCAGGAATATTCAGGTTTTTTAATACTTTGCTCATCTTTTTTTCTTTTTTTTTTTTTGGCGGGGAGGTACCTTTCGCTATTCCAATGGACATTTGAGTTTCGATGTCGCATTTTCCGTCCTTGTCAAAACACTTCCTAGATATTCAAATTGTACTTGTGCTTGATTTTGGTCTCTCAAATTTGTAGCTGGAATGCTGAGTTGTTCCTGTCCTTAACAACCAAACATTCTGTCTTTTTACAATTGATGTTTAGTCGCTTTCCTTTACTGTTTTCTATGACAATGGCCGTGAATATTAGTAAGGTAGTAAACTTGTAGTCAGAGTTGATCAAGAAAAGAAAATATTTCGAAAATCAAGTATTTTACGACACTAGAGAAACTTTATTTATTTAACGGTGTAGAAAAAAGCAAATTTGTTCTAACTTGTCCTCCTTTTCCTCGGTGTCATTAGATCCCCCGGTGATAGGGACTACAACCTCGTTATATTTGTGCTGCTGCAATTCCAGTAGCCTGTATATTTTCTAACAGAAAAGAATTACCAGGCTCAACCTGTTTTGAATTCAGAGTTGTCCTTCTCGATTAGTTGGCAACCTAGGCTAGAGATATCAGTCTTCCTTGTTATTGATTCCATAGGGAAGAAGAGATTGACTCATGAGTCCTAAGGGTATATGTGTGATAGCGGACGCAACGAAATCAGCCTGTCGTCAGGTTCACATTACTTCGGTCTTTTGAACAGGAATAGAGGTTTATCCAGTGTTTCCTGTTTAGGGATTAGGTTTCCAGTTCCTTCTGTTTTTTCATTCTCTCTCACTCCCAGTAGCACCTTGCGTCTTAGTAGAATTATCGCCTTGCTTGGGGTGAATTGATTACAAATAAATGAATCTCGCAACGCCGATATCCATTTTCTACCACTTTTTTGTTATGTAGTTTTAATTCCGACAGATTCAATGTAGGTTTTTAATGACCAAGGTTATAATGTACAGGCCCTCTTTGATGGAAGTAACACTAAATGAGTGAAGCAGTTTATGGTCAGGTTTGTAATTAATACTGACTTTAAAGTCCAAGGTGCTCTGTTCATCACACTTGACTTGTGACAGATGATATAGACCAGGGGTTCAACATTTTTTTTGCGTCATCGCCCACTTGTACAG